>LR994577.1:20082606-20687874 GCA_905187575.2 Celastrina argiolus | reverse complement strand
ATCTCAAGCGTCTCCGGTGGCGCCACTGGTGTGTGGGAGCGAGACGCAGCGTTGTGTGAGTGGTGCACAACATTGTGCGAGGGAGGCACAACATTGTGCGAAAGAGGCACAACATTGTACGAGGGAGGCACAATGCTGTGCGAGTAGGACGCACCTGTGGGTGAGGTCGGTGCTGTAGTGTACACTACGGCTTGGCTGTTCGAAGCTGGGGGCCGTGGAGGGTCCTCGGTCCTCTTCTTCGATATCACGGGCGAGGCTGGTGGGTATGGACCTCCAGCTGGTGAGCTGCGCCTTGGGCGCGGCGGGGGGGCCGAACCCTGGACGGCAGGGCGGGCTGGGGGCCCGGACTCGCTGCTGACCGGCGCCGGGAAGCATTCAGGTGAGGGGGTAGCATCACCCTCCCGCGGGAATGCCGGCGACGGGCTGGGACGAGCGGTGTCCTTTTCGCTCCTGCTGGGTGCGGTGGTATATGGTAGGTAGCCTCGGCGGTGCTGGGGCGTGCGCGACCTCGAACGGGACGAGGCGCTCGACGATCCAGATGACGTCGCTCGAGGGTTATGAGGTTTGAGGCGCGGGTCGCGGCTTGCGGGCCGCGATTCGCGGTCGGACATTCTGCTAACGTTTGCACAACACGAAACACATAGTTTGAGTCTTTTCTCATGGACGAACACAAAAGTTAATAGTTTCTCACTAAGGTCACTCAATACGCGAGCACTTAGGGTAACTGGCCTTCCGTGACCACAACCCGCTGTAATGACTTACAACGGGGGGCGGGCGAGGGCAACCGATCCCAGCCGGGCGCAATGAACGGCCGATTCAGATGAATACGGACGCCCATATACGGCGCTGAATGGATTGACGGGTTGCTCTCAGTGGGGGGTCGGCACGGGCACGGGCACACATGGACTCACGCACTCACTGAAAGCCAGGACGATCCCCAAACTAACCTTACTTCGTCACCTCTTATTAACTTGTTTGGTGGGGGTACTAGTTGGTAGGGGTAGTAGCGGTAGGGAATATAAGGCGGTGTTTTGGCGGGCGGCATCACTTAACGAACATTGTTCGCAGAGTCAACATCCTGAGGATGCTCTGGGGTCGGAGCGAAACGCGCGTCGAGTTTTGCAACCTGCATGGTGGTGGGACTTTGCACGATCGTGTTAACATTATTGCTTGTGTGGTGGTGGTGTTTTCATGTTTTTTGCTTGCGAGTGTACGCATAAGCAGTGTGGGAGGAGGGAGGTGCATCAAACGCATGCCTATGCGTACACTCACTCATCTGCTTGCAGGTTGTGGTTATAATTGTTTCGCGGGATATTGCTAGATATAATATATTTAAATTGTATAATTTGAAAGCAAAATTATTTTTTTAACTAGGACTCGAATAGTCAAACAGTGAATGAACTGATGACGAATTATTGTGATCTCGTCATCTTTGAATAAAAATAAAAAAAAGTATATCAAAATCGGTCCATCGATTTAGTAGTTACGATGCCACAGGCAAAGAGACATATAAATAATAGTCAAACTTATATCTGTATTGTAAGTATAGTTTACAGACACGCAAGCTAACATTTTGTATGATAAACAAAATTAATATATTAAAATATCATAAATATAAATAGTTTGAGGGTAGAAGTAACAAAATAGTTTCTGAAATATATATTTAGGTAAATTTCTGATCGACTGTAATAAATTTGATAATTCTTTTCTTTTTGTGTTTTTTCTAGTTATAAAAGTAAAACTATTTTTTAAGTAGGTAACACTCGAATTGTTCAGCAGTAAGCAAATTTATTTTGTTGAATCATAGCTTTAGTGTTTTATCATGACCATGTCAGCTTTCAAACAAAAAAAAAACTACATCAAAATCGGTTCATACGTTTGGGAGCTACGATGCCACAGACAGACATACATACAGACTTGGAAAAATCCCTCTGTTTTTGTCGGAGTTGAAAAAGGAATTTTTTACGAATTCAGAACTCCAAATTTCATGTTTCTACCATTTGTAGTTACGGCTGTGCGAAAAGAAAAAGAAAAAATTAATGTATACATCTTATTGGAACATACCCCGAGTACATTTTTGTGGCAATTAAAACAAATTTGCAGAAAAGTGAAAAATGCTAAAATTTTATAAGTGTATCCATATTATTGATAAAACTATTGTTTACATTGTAATGAAGTAAACAATGTTTACATATTATTGAAATTTGTCGCGTATTCATAATTGTGAATTCAAATGTGTATACTATTCACTGAAATACTGCTGTTTACTTCATTATGAAAATAATGTATTGATAATTTAGAAACACTTTGCTGGTTACATCGCTTTGAATGCAATAAGGTGACGATATTTTTGAAAAATTAAACGTAGACATATTTTTGCAAATTTGTAGATGTATCCATGTTAGTGCAGCCGACTGTACCCTTTCGGACCTCGCTAACCATTTTTTACCAATTTGTTGCACACAGAAACATAAATTTATACATATTATCAATTTACATGGAAATACGACACAAAGGTACTGCTTATTTCTATACCAGAAATCTCTTACAGTATCCCATATTAGTACACATAAAAATTCCTTGAGTTGCAAATATTTATGATTATTTTTCTTCGCCTGTGAGTAAGGCAAAAACTATTTTAACACCTGAAACTATTTCTGGCGAAGGCCTTCATACATAATTAGAGATAAGCTGGCGCCATTTTTATGAGCTAATTAACGTCATAGAAGACGTGCGGTCGATCATCTCATGTACAGATTAAAAAGTTAACAAAAACTTGACGGCCACGTCAATGACCGCTTAATTAGGGTTTAACCTTATATTTTTAATAACGCAGGTAATTCATTTACTTTTTTGCAACACAAAAAAAGTAAAATTTATATCATTTCTAATTGACAATT
Organism: Celastrina argiolus; assembly: GCA_905187575.2. Classification (NCBI taxonomy): domain Eukaryota; kingdom Metazoa; phylum Arthropoda; class Insecta; order Lepidoptera; family Lycaenidae; genus Celastrina; species Celastrina argiolus. The sequence continues at coordinate 20,684,974 of LR994577.1, read as the reverse complement.
TATTGTGTTGTGCTTTTGTTTGTCAGTACTAGCGTAAGTCGTAAATTTTCCGAAAGGTAACCTAAATTACCGTTAAATTGTTATGGTTCAAATTCTTATGATATTTATGATATTTTTTCATACAAGAGTTACATTACATAAGCACAGATCAAATTTCTATAACCACCATATAATCAGCTGTGTAAGTGACCAATAACGTCATTTGTCGCGCATTTTTGTACAGAGCTTTTTAACGGGCTCCAACGATCTCGCTTTTGTTGAAACTGTATTTCCTCAATGGTTGATTGTACATATGCAAATGTAAGGACGATATTTCATAGCTTATATACTTTTTGAAATGCCAATAAAATTTGTATGGCAAGTATGCAGGTTGTATTGATTTTAGAAAACGTCTGCCACACAATATGAATATTACTCAATTTCACGGAACAAATAACTAGTTAATGCAATGGATTAAAACAAATGATGCCTGCGATTTAAACACATTACGATAACACAAACACCATAAAGACATTATGTATGATTAATCGACAAACTGGCGACTGAATGAGGCCATATGTTGGTCCTAATTCAGTCTGGAAAACAACTTTTAGCACTATAGCCCACTTTTGCAATGCTCTTTTTAAATATTTAGGCCAGAGTTATAAAACCACTCCAGTGAATTCAGAAACTATAAATAGTAAGGGAAATAAAAACAATACACCACCTCATGTATCAAAATGGAGTCAAGGTTTCAGGATACCACTCGACAGACATACGAAACAGCAACAGAAAACCAGTGTTTAGTGTTTACAGATTCTTTCATTCACGCGTGAAACTCAGTTTGTTAAAGAAATTCAATTTTTTAGGAATCGCTAATAATATCTTACGTGCAAAATATTTTGTAACCTCGTAATATAAGGCTGCCTACATAATGTTTAGCATTAATTTAAAAAAATAAGGGTTATTTTAGACTATTCTTCCATTTCATTTTTTAGTAAATACTAGACTCTTTCCCTTGCAAATATAATACACATCTGATAACTTATAAACTTTTCTTGTTTTTTTCTGAGAAAAACTCACATAGTATATGTACAAAATATACAGATTTTAAAGAAAACTTACTTTCAACAACAACCACTGCTTATTTCTTAGCAAATTCACTTTTACTCTTTAGCAACTTAATTGTCTTCGTCTTGTAGCAAACTTCATTTGTTATTGCCTAATTTAAAACCTATTTGGAATTTTTAGACAGATAAACTGCTGTAGGATGTAGTTTTTTACTTACTTAAGCATAGCTAGAGTTCGGAGCAGGATAAGCTAGACTATGTTTTGATAGAGATTAGAGAAAAAGCTAAACGATCTGAAAAGTGAAGTCAAATTGCATTCCTGCGTTCGTAATGACGGGTTTACAAAATAACAAAGAGCTAGAGCCAGATCAAGAGCATTATTTTTGTAATTTAGTGTAAATGAAACCAGAAAACGTCAGCGGTGTTTACAAAATATCAACGACCAGACGCTAGCGAACGCAAACGACAAAACAACGAAAGTGTTTACACAAATAATTTGATCGAGTAAGGAACGAGCATTCGCTCGATTGTTGATCACCAAGGTTTACATACAAATTCAAATGCTTTACCTATATTATAATGCAAATAATATTGAGCATTTGAATTTGTATGTGAACCTTGGTGATCATCAATACTTATATAGACATATTATGTCATAAGTGTGAAAATGTAAATGAATGAAAATGAAAAATTTTTATTTCCAAATAAAACTTAAAACAAGTTATTCTCGGAATGTCAACAAAAAAAATGCTAACCACCGGGTCAACCCTAACCCGTTGAGAAGAACCGCCGTGAGAAACTCGCACGGGCCCAACTTTTAGCAAAAAGATGAAAATTGTTCTTTTAAAATATATATTACCGCTTACAAATCAAGCTATCCTTTGACACAAATGTTGCCTGGAAGAGATCGCTTTTAGCGATAAGACCACCTTTGCCCACGTTTTGTAAAATCGTTTTTATTGTTATGTTTGTTTATTTGCTGTGTAATATGTGAGCAATAAAGTATAATATAATATTCATTTATTTCTCCTCACAATGTTTACTTATAAGCTAGTATACAAAAAAAAACTTTGCTGGTGGCCATCTTATTCCCAAGGTGTGCAATCGTCAATAAAATCGTTGACCCTATATATAATAAGCATTAGCACACAAACGATCATTAACTACTTTTCTAAATTTATTATTTTTTTTACACCAATTTCGGTGTCGGTAGCCGATTTCATGAAACCAGGCCAGATTTCATGAAACGCAGGAGTTATTTTATATTGCCCAAGTGTGTGCGCAATACACAAAGACTCTCTCTTCCTATTACTCTCATAACCCAGTGGGACGGTAAACCGACACGACTGGCGAGAGAACAGGCGCAGGACCGACTTTTTACATGCCCATCCGAAATATGGATCATCAATTTATTAATGGCTAAGTAAGCTAAGTTTTGAACGTGTGGTTACACATTATTTTGAACAATTGAACGTCAGAGACTGTAGACAAAATATTTACTTTAGAAATTAGGTTTCACTTCCGAACTCGAACACTTCAGTTACTGATAACGTTGATCGCTGTAAGACGACACGCGTTTCAGGGTCGACCTTCGAATTCTTTTGTAATTCAAACTCTAATATGTAAATACATTATTGAAACTGTACTGAGTAAAATGTTACATTATTGATTTTTCTTATGCGAATTGTATAATAGTTCAGTGTTTCTTTTTAAACCGAGTTCAAAAAAGTAGGTTTTTCAATACGACCGTACCTATATTTTTTTACTATGTGTTTAGTATTAACGGATAGCTTTGTCGCTTATGAATTGGTTTAGATGGTTTTATTTATTTTAGATTTTTCAAATGCTTACTATCTATTTGATATAAACTGGTTAAAAGTAGATCAATAGATACGATGCTATCAAAAACTCTCATTATAAAATGTTTAAATGTACTTCTCTAAGGGCGTGTGTCACTATCTCGTATTTCCTGTCAATGAATGAGATGGCATGGTATTTTAACATGGCGTTAACTTTAACATTGCTTGGTGAAACACGGCCTAACTCTATTGTTATTTTACTTTGGAAGACTTTTACCATTTTTATACGTTATTACAGGTGTACATAATACACGTTTGTTATGGTTACTGTTTTAGTGTTATACAAACACCGAGAGTAGATAAAACAAAGGTTTTAAATAGGTAACCATATTTTCTTTTGTTTGATCTCTGTCGAAACACTTCGTTTGAGATCTCATGAATAATTTTGTGGTTGCTTTTGACAACGGTTGCTTTAACATTATTGGTATCAACTTTAATGTCTGTTTCAGACAAAAAACTTGACTTTATAGCCTAGCCTGTACCCGCACTAAGGGTGGTAAGATTTTTTGTTGCAAAAACAAAGAAGAAGTGAGATGAGATTGATTGTAAACGCAACATGTATTTTTTTTTGTTTTATTTTATTACTCGTGATAGGTATTATAAGTAGCTATTTTACCTAAATGCTGGAACCATAATATGATCCGTAATCCAGAAATCTAGAGACAATTCAGAATAATGTTCATGAAATTAAATTCAATAGAATTGAAAAATAAATACTAGTTGTATTTTGTATTGTTTGAAATTTCTCTGGACTTTCGAACTAACGTCCCAGGACAGAGCCCACCAACGGGATAATTTTTTTGAGCGATTTTTTTGTATTTGAAAAATAGAACATACCGATTTCAATAATGCAACTTACATGTCCTTTAAAAAGACCTTCGGCTGTCGGTGCAATCGGCCATATTTGGTACGGCAAAATCGGTAGAAAAATCGGCAGTGAGGGGGTTGAGACAGAGTCGCAGCCTAAGTCCCGATTTCATCAACGCATGTTAGTGTTAACGGCTTGTTAAAATACCATGCCTTCTTATTCATTGATAGGAATTAATAGTGGAACAACATGATATTTAACGCAGGATTAACTTTAACATTGCTTGGTGAAACACGCCCTAAGTTTTTAATAATATTGAACATTTATCGCTATACCTATTACTAATACGACAAATAATGACACAGAAGTTAGATTAGCGATAAACTAGCTATCAATTGATAATATCGGAGAGTACACAAACTGTGATTTGTAAAACTATTAATGTTATCTATAACGCAAACTTTTTACATATTTATTACTTATTCTAAGTTTTCAATCATTTAATCAATCAATCAATCCCACGACGAATAAATAATAATAATAATAGCTCCCCTCACCGATTTCGGTGTCGGTAGTCGATTTCATTGAAACCAGGCTAGCTACGTAGGAGTTATTTTATAGTGCCCATGCTCATAACCCAGTCGGACGGTAAACCGACACGACTGGCGAGAGAAACAGGGCCGACTTTTTATCCGAATGGCCATCCGAAGCATGGTTCATCTTTCTTGTCAGATAATGAGGTGATCATCCTGCATTGTCCTAAACAAATTTGAATAACTTTTTTTGTTGTTCCAACGCGGGAATCGAACCCACGACCTCCGGGTCGAGAGCGAAGCTCAGAACCACTAGACCACGGAGGCGTTAAATGTACGAAGACATAAAGCTAAGGTAATAACCGCCGGTTTTTGAAAGGCTGATCAAATCGTCGATCAGCTAATGTTTGAGTTAACAAGACAACGCTCATTGGTGAACATCACTCGCAACAACTTCGCTCACTCGGTACGCTCACCAATGAGTGCGTCGGATCCCGATACTGTTTCCATTTTCAAACTTCGTCGTCGTAAATAGCGATGGCAATTTGGCTTAAATGGTCACATTACAGATTACACTGTATACTCCGTTTCAAATCACAAAGCTCAGTAAATGTGATTGAATGAAGAAATACTATGCCATATCAATTTTGTCGATTTTTTTATTTACATTTAAATCAGATTGAATCTAAACGGAGTATAATTACATTGGTTTTGTCGTGGTTTTAGAGCGAATACTCAAGTAAATCGTAAATCTTAGTTTTGGCATTTACTGCTTGAGTGATTAATGTGTTGATGTTGGTTTTGAATTTCAATTCTGGAGGTCAGGACAAACCTATTAGTAACTGTTACTTTGACCCTTTTACGTGGCAAATTTATAAACTATAATAATATATTAAACATATAACTTATGAACGAAAATATAATACGAAATACTATAAGTAAAAAACTAAATCTAGGTAGGAGGCCTCTGGAACGTAGTGATTATATTCTCTTTGGCCTCTGGTAAAGTACCTAAAAGGCTAGCAGCGTTACCAGTGTTACAAAAATATTATACTCACAAAACAAGCGATATTTTATATTTTTTATGCGCAGTAACGTCTTCATTAAATTAATCGCCTAATATTTATCATTTGGGTTTACATTTTTAGTGTGAACTGCGTCGATTAATTAAACACATGCTCGCACATTTTTATGTGTTTACTAATTGTAGCGCAAACATTTTAGTGCTCGTAAAACACTATAAGATTGTAATTGCTAGGTTTAAAACACTTTACACCTTTTCACACAGATTTACCCGGTAGGTGTAGTATATTTCGTTCTGATTAAATGTGAATAAAAATGTAAATAAAGCTCAATATATGGGCGGCTGTAATGCTACAATTTCAATGTCAAATCACATGTTACTAAATAGTTACTATGTAAGTCAAATGTTCACCGTACGCAACGTAGATAGGAAGTGAACATCGCAGTAAAGTTATTGTTAGTTTTTAGACTTCAACATAAAAAAATATATGCAAGGTACCTACCTCTTTCAGCGCTGGCAATTTCACAGTAAACTCTATATACGGGACCCTAAAGTATTATCACTCATTAATATTATTGCCTGTATAATATTCTGAAATGAAAACCTACGGGTTTTACCTTATTATAAGGCCGTGTAATCGGTTCAAACCATCTAAAAAAAGTAATACCATGATTTTGACAAACAATAAAGTAACAAAAATTTCAGAATGCGGAAAGATTTTTTTTTACATTCAGTAATCATGCAGCCCACCAAACCGCGCAGCGTTTTGTCGGTGGGATTTGGTTTTCATTTTAACGATATCTTAAAACTTTTTGCAACATAAATGTTGGATTATGATTTCCAGAAACAATTTTGTATTATGTAAAGAAGTAATAAAAATAATTTATACAAACAATCTTATCGTTTCGAACGGTGGAAATAGGTCACTGCGCTGTAGAGTAATAAACAACAGAGAATGAATTAAAACAGTTTTTAAATTTCCTATAGTGTCATGTGTGTTTCTTTGTAAAAAGTACTAAATGTCCTCTCTCGTGCAGTTACTATATTGTTAAATGGAAAAAAATAGAACTAAATCTTGTCTAGATATATTAATTAGCATTTAGCTATTTGTAGAAATAACGGGTTAAAAACAACTGATGTCAGAAAATTTTTGTTTTTACCCCTTTTTGGGATAAGGTTTAACATTCCGTAGTGCGATCATGGCGCGGTTACTTTTTGCGAAAGGACTAGTTTTCAGTCAATCATTAATCAGCCTATATCCTCCTAATCAGAATCGGTATCATTTTATTTTCTTGTGTGCGGAACCGAACCTAGTAATTATTTCTATAAGATTATATGGAATAGAGATTCGATAGACAAAATCCAAACCACTGGATGACAGAGGCGATTTTTTTTCTTTTGTCGACAATAAGCATTGTATAAAAATATTGACCGAACAGAGAAAAACAACCTTGTGTGAGCTCTGTTTATTTACTAGTCAGTACTCTACGTAGTTTAACGACTTCATAAATTACACTAATCGCGGATAATGGCACACATTTCATTAATGGATTAAATAAAACAAAAGTTGACAGTGATGTTACTATCTTCTAATTTATGTCAGCCTAGTAGGAGTCGATCGTAAATATTGGAAAACCTTATGAAAACCCAACGAGAAAGTTGACATGCAGTGTCAGGACGCCTGGTAAACATAGCCGAAAGTGTGATTTTAAAACGCAAAAAAAACACACGTTAGTTGTATGCCATTTAAATGTTTTGTTTTTTGTTTTTAGTATTTATTGTTATAGTGGCAATAGAAATATTAAGTATATAATTTTTCGATTGCTATTGCAGTTTTGATATTAATATAGCCTGGTACTGATATAGGCCTCTTTTTTCTCCTTAGGGCAACTGAACCCTGTAAATGTAAATTTTATTATTCAGTATCAGGCATTGTATAAGGCATCTCGCGTTTCCCTGTGGCCTTGCCAGCAGGTCCACCAAAGGGCTTACCAATAAAAAACGTAATTATTAATTTCGTAAAAATCATGTTTCATTTTCTACAAACAGACAGTAACGGATCTAAAGCCCGACTGGCAATTTTAGATGTTTTTAATACTCGATCTATGTGGTTCTGCAAGTGCTGACTGACTTATCTATTTCAGAACGAGATTACTTCTCCTCCTGGCGGCGCTAAGTGCTGCGGCCGCGTACTGGAGACCCGGGTTGGAGAACCAGCCGTACTGCGCGATAGACTACAAATGCTGTCAGAACAGAGAAGACGACTGCTCACATAGAATACTTGGTAAGTCTAATTACTATTTCAATTTTCAGAGAAAATTACTCAAATGAGAAGTCACTTATGACTGCCGATGATGCTTTAATAAATAGGTTTTTTAAAGGTTCTAACTAGTGATGTGCCGGATCGTTAAAAATGTATATCCGCGGATACGGAACTTTATTTTCTTATTCGATATTATAAAAAAATATTTCAGTTTCATTTACTTCATTGTTATAAAAGTGATATTTTATCTTTCAATAATTATAAAGATCTATCTATCTAAATGTTTGCAATATACAGGTGCCCAATATTTGATTTTAAGAAAAATAATCTGAATGGAATTTTATAGTTTTTTAATTCTTACTTTATCACCTGAGAGAGATCCGTAAAAGATCTGCGTAAAAATTAACGGACTAGACAGATACGGATAGAGTAGAGATAAGTAGAGCTATTCATGAACGTGACTACGTAGGTCGTAGAGGCATTTAAAATGTTTTTTTTTACATCTATATTGGATGTGTACGGTGCAGTAACGTGTAAAAATTATTTAAGAGGGCGCATTAGAAATTTTGGTTACGAGGAGGGAGGATACCTTTATTTAAACAATAACCAATGCTAAAATATTCAATTTAATGTAAGAAATTATGACTCCTAAGACCTTTGTTAAGCTGCAGCATAACACAATTGAGCACATTAATAACAAAAAATAATGCATCAAAAAGATTCTATAAAAACAGAGATCTACCCATTTTACCCATATTTAGAAGCTATTTATGTTTCCATAAGTTATAAATATAACTAATACCTAATAATATATTTGTTTAGCTTCGCACTATCCAAATATTATTTATAGATTTTTATATTACACGTAAACGCTTTTTTGCAAACACCCTTCCAATTTGAGATGAAATTCCTCCATCAATACATCTCTGGTTACATGATGTAACTATACAAGGTGTAAAATAAATGAATGATAATATTTTAATGTGTGTATGTGCCTCCTATGTAGAGTTTACTGTAAAATTACCAGCGCTGAAAGACTACTTACTTTTGACTTTTATATTTGTATGAGGAATACCCCAGCATCATAAATTTTCCCATACAATGATTTAAAAAAGTACTTTTTTCAGCGATGTTACTTTCTCAGCAACTCTAAATACGGGACCCATACACACCCTAAAGCATTATCACGCATTAAATTATAGCCTGTATATGCGTTATTGTTAAGTTTTTTTTTAATTTTCTTCAGTACTTCCCTTCATCCATTTAATCCATAGACAATATTGTTTTCCATAGACACGATATGCTACTGCGACGAGTTCTGCAACCGGTCGCGCACACACGACGACTGCTGCCCCGACTACGAGGCGGTATGCCTCGGCATTGTGCCGCCGCCGCCGCTGACGAGGCAGCCCTGCAGACACCACAACGACTTCTACGAAATCGGCGACAAGAGGCAGGACAACTGCAACACATGGTGAGTGTTTAAAGTGTTCTGCTGAAAAGCGAAAGGAGAGTGTTGTGGCGGTACTACTAGCGCCACAATCCTGCATCGCGCTATCGAAGTTTTCTAAGTCCGGCGCTATATATACGACACCTGAAAACTAGTACAGTGAGCTTCGGCCTGTCCGAGCATAACACATCGCTCGGTCGGAGATCTCCCTTTGTGGCTTCCACTAGTATTCCCACAGTGTCTTCTCTATAGTCTATACAAACCTAACTATGAAAACTATGTCCAATCGAATAAAATGTCTCTCGAAGCATAATATCAAAATAACTCGATCGCGAAATTCACGTCACACGTAATGTGGACCTGTCCACGTCACATTAGATATAAGTATTTCTAGGACGTCTATTTAGACGATTCCTTCTGCGTAAGATAGGTAGGTATTGTACTCAAATTGTTCTGATCTACTCTAAATATTCCTATGTAAAAATTGATTAAAAATCGACACTAAATAGTAGGTATATTAAGGTTTAAATTCAGCTTGAAAAGAAATAAAAGAGGCAATACCAATAGATGTTTACTGGAAAAAAAAAAGTATTAGGTATAGACACTAGTCAGTAGTCTCTACATTAGCTATGACTCAGTCCCGATTTCATCAACCCTTGTTAGTGTTAACGGCTTGTTGAAATACCTTCTCATTCATTGACAGGAAATACGAGAGGGATGATATTAAATGAAGGATTAACATTAACATGTCTTGGTAAAATTGGCACTTAACCAAGTGTTGGTACGTAACTACTCTTTAATATTGTGACACTGTATGTCACATCCATGATTATCCATTGCGTACAATAAAAAAATTGTTTATTAGTCACAATGTTTTTTTCAACCATAGAGTCATAACTACGACTTTATTTACATTTTTATAAACATTGATGTCATTCATGGTGGATGTTATCAATTGTTTTTCACTTCACGTGTTTTTATTACCTCACAGTTTTAAAATTACGTTTTGAAATTTATGTTAGTGCTTAATAAGAAAATTTAATTTTGTCTACGTAAGATAATAATGTTTTACGTTTTTGTGTTAGTTTGTCCATAAGTGGTCTGGATGAAGCTGAAGCAAAAAGCAAATTTAAATCTGTTAGGTATATTATCTTACAATAATACTTTTGAGAGTAACTAAAACAAAGCTTGAATTTCTGTACAACTGTTTATTCGATGCACTAGCAGTCCTACTAGCAATCATCCTTACAATCGGCAAAGTCTCATCTATACTAATCTATACTAATACATATTATAAAGCGGAAGAGTTTGTTTGTTTAAACGTGCTAATCTCAGGAACTACTGGTCCAATTTGAAAAATTATTTTTTTGTTGGATAGTCCATTTACAGAGAAAAGCTTTAGGCTATATAACATTACACCAAAAAGAGCGAAGCGTCAGTGAGAAATGTTGCAAAAACGGGGAAAATTATTCACATTTGGGGACTTTCGTTGCGTGCGCTGCATAAATGGTTTAAGTCGCTCAAGAACCACGCGAACGAAGTCGCGGGAACAGCTAGTATACATTTATACAACAAAATCCAATACAGTTTCACAATGCAGTACGACGATACCTGAAAGGCGAGAAGAAGATGAGAATTCGGTGCGTTACTGATTCTAATTTGATGCCGAGATAACAATTCGTTTATAAAACCAATTAATCTTAATAAAGCGACAAAATGAGAAGTTATTGTTGTGCGGATTAACATGCGTTTATCAAAACGTCCAATTAAGATTCCAAGACGCTCACTACTCACTACGGTGACCATAATGATCATTTCGCAAACCCTAACACGACAATCAGCTTATGACAAATAAGTAGGCGCCATTTATTTATTACGTAAAACGATTTTTACTAGATTTTCACCTCCTTAGTAAAGAAAAATAAGAACAGACCATAGTGTAAATAAGACAAAAATAAAACATGTGCGACGAGGGATGGGTCCACCCTAATTCTTATAACATAATAAAAACGGGCCAAATTGAGAACTTCCTCCTTTTTTGGAAGCCGGTTAATGAATGGCTCCTTGACAACAAGGTATTCGTCAAATAACAAAATTCAATTAGGCACTGTCATGATTTTCATAGAATTATTTTTTGATACAACAATGTTTAATAAGTTGTTATATTTTGATCGTGCTAAGACCACTGCTAGAATACGAGTCTGTATGGCAGTCGTATTTTTTCATACAATACTATATAATATTTCCATTGCTTGCCTAACTACAAACAGTGGAAATAGAGCGCACTACTCTCGGACTAGAGACCACAAACTACGTACGTGCCTTGCCTTGCATATAAAGTAGTAAAAGATTAATTAGGTACATTTAAAAGTCGCAAGGTATTTTTTCTGTGTTTCTTATTAAACTATGAGTTATGATGATACCTCATAGTTTAATATATATAAGTTTAATATATAAGATACCTGATAATTTTTCGCTCATACTTACATTTATTTTGAGTTAGTAGAATGCAGTCCAAGTTTTATGTTTGTCTAATAAATTGCCACCCTACCTGACCTATATCATAATTTTATTTATCTGCTGCGAAGGCCACACTCACCTTCATTTCGTCTTTGCATTCATTTGCATGTCCTATTAATACCTCTTAAATTCCTTATTGCGAGGTCAAAATTGTTTGATGTTTTAATGACCTGATAATTTTCAGAAAACGCGTCTGGGTCTGCAACCTAGATAGTTCTAGAATCTAGTTTATAGGTCTTATTTCAGATTTATTGCAAACAATTCTTATGTTTATCTACTTTCATTTTTATTATTTTCACCTAATTACATTGGTAATGTATTTTGTAGATTGGTATGTAACTGTGTACTATTTATCTTTTTTTAAATTGTTACGCGATCGAGGAATCTCAAACGAAACTTAGACGCAATTCTAATAAATAAAAGTCCTAATACTACTAAGTCCTCTTCTATACTAATATAAAAAGCGGAAGAGTTTGTTTGTTTATTTTCTCGCGCGCTAATACTAGTCCGATAAAAAAAAATATTTTTAGTTGGATTGTCCATTTATAGAGGAAAGCTTTAGGCTATATAACAATATGCTGCGACCAATAGGAGCGAAGCGTCAGTGAGAAACGGGGCAAAACGGGAAAAATTATTCACATTTGGGGACTTACATTGCGTGCACTGCATAAACGGGCGTGTTTCACCAAGAAATGTTAAAGTTAATCCTTTGTTAAATATCATGTTGTTCCTCTCGTAATTCCTATCAATGAATGAGAAGGCATGGTATTTTAACAAGCCGTTAACACTAACATACGTTGGTGAAATCGGGACTAAGTCACTCAAAAACCACGCGAACGAAGTCGCGGGCACAGCTAGTAAGTGATATAATTCATGAGGTCTATTTTGATAGGCTAATTTTTTAACAGATACTATATTATAGCCGCTATTGATAGGCTACTATTTAATAGCGACTATGTTGCAATTATTTTGGTAATAAATAACTACTTTATTAAAAGTAGTTCCGACTCCTTTTTGCCTCCTACGTATCAGCATTGACATACCCGCTCACCCTAGACTTAGGCGTAGGTATTACTACACTTGATTCTTGATAAAGTTATCAATGAAATTACAAATAAGGCCAATATGTATGCAAGCAGGAAGTAGTATTTATCGAGGCAATTAATCTATACATATAATAAATCTGTAGAGGAGTCGTGTCTGTACATTGAAGATATTTGAAAAAAAATATGATAGGGGACCTTTATTTACGCAATAGTACCCAAAACTATGATTTTTGAAATTTTTGTCTGTTTGTCTGTTTGTCTGTTTGTCTGTTTGTCTGTTTGTCTGTGGGTTTGTGCACGCTAATCTCAGAAACGGCTTATCCGATTAAGATGTACTTTTCACTAATATATTGCGGCAAGCTTCACTTAACATTTAGTGTTTGTTTTATGTAAATCGGTTCATAAATAAAAAAGTTATGACCATTTTAAAAGATCATGACGTTTTTGCTGGACGTTTCTAGGTAGCGCGCGCCGGGCCCGGTAGCCGCGCGCCGCCGCGCCGCGCCGCCGCGGCGCTTCAAATTGTATTCGCAGCAAACGCACCGGGGCCGCGGGGGTGACTGTTATTTGTTAGTTTTAGGCTTGATAGGTAGGGACAATCTAAGATTTTTTTTCTTGAGTTTATTACGAAAGTTATTTGTATAAAAATAGTTAGTACTTTTACTGTACAGTCCTTTGTGATAAGAAGGTACTGTAAACATATTTGTTAGCGTAGGTTAGTAATAAGTAAATAAATAAAAACCGGCCAAGTGCGAGTTGGACTTGCGCACCGATAGCTCCATACAAGCCTGACTGACATAGAATTTTGATTTGGTTACAGCTTGAATATATTAGAGACTAAGTATTTGTTATAAGTTTCAATTATACACATTCATGACAAACGGTACTAAGTTTAAAAAAATCAAAATATTTTTACTATCTATATAATGTTACTAAAAACGTATGGTTTTAGACGTTGCTTGGTTTCAAATTTTATGATTTTGAGTTCACGGGAAGTAACCTTTAGGTTTTGATTCCCTTACGAGTGTCGAAAATGACGAAATTTAGCGACATACCTAAGCGACTGCTTTTGGTAGCATTGGCTAATACGTCTGATTTTTTTACTGCTTCAAGGAACACTAGGTATCCTGAGTATTTTATATAATTTACCTACACGCGTTTCTGAGTAAAAGGGTCTTGACAGACAGACGGACATGGAAATTATCTTATAATATGTGTTTCGTTTTTTCCTTTTGAGGTACGGAATTTTAAAACAGTTTTAAGATTTTCATAAATATATTGCTCTTTTTTTTTTGTTTTTTTCTATTTTATAATATATACATTAAAAAACATCTTGATAGTTACTAAACTGTGTTACAGGGGAAAACTGTTGATACAACTCGATTCCAATCGAGATACCTTTTGAAATTCTAGCCTTTTGCGGCCTGTCCTGGATATGTGTTAACAGATTATTATGGGTTTTTTTGTCAAATATCATAATATTGATAGAGTATTCTCATATACAAATCTATCTTACAAGCGATAGCGCGATGCAGAGCAGACCATAATAGCGACATCTATACGCCAAATGCCGTACTTTTAATACAATTATAGCAAAGTTCAGTAGGTACCTACATTTATACAATACGTTATCCGAGAGTTATACTCAGCGTGCATCATTAGCAATGTATAATATTATTTTGCATTGTAGGTATATTATAGTTCTCATTCCGTCCGTTAAAATTCATACTACAGCCTACTATTACTGTACATTTTTATAGTCTTCTTTGTCCAAATTATGTATTCGATAACTGCATAATACATACAATTTTGATTAACATAAGTATTGTGTTTACAGTTAATCTAAAAAAGTTATGTATGATATTTTTATTTCTTAGTTTTTATTATGGACCGAATGGTTTTTATGTTAGGTACAACTTAGGTTTGTGAAAAGAAAGAAATTTCTTTTGGGACTTTCTATATTTTGCTACTTTTCTGTATAAAATCAGTACTATAACAGTGAAGTGATTTATAATCAGTACCTACATGTTTGGTTATTAATAAATAAAAAACCGGGCAAGTGCGAGTCGGACTTACGCACCTAAAGGCTAAAAGACCGCAAAATTTTACGGCGCGCTGTCTTAATATCATTGTCGCCACACCAGCAGCGTCGGCGTGGATACGATCATCGTCTGCAGTCGCTGCGGCGCTACTAGATGTTCGTCGTGTATGTGAGCGTACTATCAAGTAGTCCCGTTCGCATTATAGTAATTGTACACGGTCGTTTGTCAAGCTGGTAGTAGGAATTGTCAACATAAAGTAGTTTTTTAAATACCTCGACGACAGTTTTTATAACTAAAAATATTTTTATAACAGATTTATTATAACACTGCCCTAAATTACTTTTCCACGCGTACGGAGTCGCGGGCACAGCTAGTTTAGAAATATGATCTAATCTAGACTGTATTTAGTCGGAGGTATAATACTTTATCTCAGGCATTTCGTTTAGAAATATGAATTCTAAATGACTCTCGTGCACAACTAACGTAAATAAGCTTTACCTTTCTACCGGCATAACATGATTATTGATTTTAAGCGCGCGCCTAATTAGATAATTATATAGTTGCACCAAAAGAATCTGCAATTTAAGCATTTTTAAGATTTACATTTATTCAAATTGCTTTTTTCATAACTTTCTACAGAATTGGGATAAATTGGTATGACGTGGTTGTTGCTATTAAATTCTCTCTCGAACACTCAAATAAAAAGGATCGATTGACTGATTGTCAGTAATTACTGTTACGTATCAACAAATCAATGAAGTGGCAAAGATGGACGACGATAAATTAAGAACAATTGGCCAAAAAAGCGGACGGGTTCAGGGACGTAATAATTTGCGGTTGACTTGACGAATTGACCAGTTTTTATGTTTCTATTAATCATAGCTATTAGGTCACACTGCATTTTAATTGTCGCAATCTTTTTATTATTTGGCCAGTTAGATAGTCCCATTTTTTTATTACCGCATTGCGCAACGCATTATATTTACCATTTAATTGATTAAAATAGATGTAATAATTCTTAAGATTTTTAGTTTTTATAAGGGTTTCATGCATCATAAAATAAAATGTAAATTATTGTCATGTATAAACGTACTAAAATTGTATAAAACGCACGCTAGTAGTGGATGTTACTTATTATATTCATTATTTTAGCATTATTGAAAAATATATAAAATAGTCTGCTTCTCAGCTTCTTAAAAACATAAACATAAACTGTGCCAAATTTCATAATTCTCAGATCACACATTTTTAATTGTAAAACTGTACCTAAAGTGTTTGCTTTACGAATATTATTTATTTATTATTTTCATCCTATAGATTTCACACTCGGCAAAAAAGCATCGTAGTGAAACGACAGTAATAAAAATATCAAATAATCTTGATGATCAAAACGGTCAAAAGGAAAATAGAGTTAGCCAAAGCTTCTATCATTTCAAAAAGTACATTACCTAAAAGCAACATCATTCACAAAAAAACGCTATTTAGTTTCCTGTTTCAAAGCAATGAGCTTGTTTTAAAAGTTTTCAACAGTTGTAACGGTTTAAAATATTGAAATATCTGTGAATATTGAATATCGGTTGTTGTGAAAGGTATTCAAGGTGCATTGTTCGTGAGACAACGCTTATATTTAGCTGTGACCCAGGTGCAGTTCGATCTGCCATCAATCTGCTCTGGCTCAACGCCATTCTAATAGGGCTGTTGTCATATTTAAAAATAATATTCAAAAATTGTACATCAAATACTAATTAGTAGTTAAATTCATCGCCACAATTTTTCTGTGATGTTTTTTAACTTCTGAAGAAATTGCGAGTACTCTACCTGAATTTTATTAGCTCTTAAAACAAAATACAAGTTGTTTTTTTTTTTTTCATTTTCAATTATTCAACAACTTATTATCAGCGGGCTTGCTCCCGACACAATCGAGAACCGAATCCATTCGATATCAGTGGTTTTCCGTACTTTATTTGGTTACTTTGAAACTAATCAGGATAAAGAAAATTGTTAGATCGTAACTTTTTGTACTCCCGACCATTTCAATCGACTGAGAATCAAAATAAACAAATGTCAAAATATTATTAGGAAGTACGCGGCATGATCGTATCTGAATCAAAATTAAATCAGTTTGGAGAGTAAGCCCCCAGTAACGTAGTTATCAATTGTTTCTGCTTGGCATCTGAATGCCATCGATAGAGTTGCCCAGACAAGTCGCATAAAGGTTTGCGAATAGAAAGGAAACGGAATAATAGGGGTCTTGATTAGATAGTGGATATGCTAGATTAGCTTAATGTCAATATTATAGATTCATCACACTCCCTTTATAATCGTGACTTGCGACATGTTGTAAGATAACCGGCAAAGTGCGAGTCGGACTCCAGCACGAGGGGTTCCGTATAAACGGTGAAATCCCGTTTGTTGAATCGGAGCTCCCATTCATTTTAAATTAAAAAGAATTTAAAATTAATAAATTCAAAATTGTTTTTAGTTTTCATATTATTTACTAACTACGAAGTCTTAGTAATCGGGTCCCGTTTTTTACCCTTTGAGTATGGAACCCCAAAAATAGAGGAAATTTGAGATATCTATTTACACAAGAATAAAGACCTTGTAGGTGTAACATAAATTAGTGATAGTGCTATAGGGTGTTTGTGCTTACTATATTATACCTATGTAGAGTTTATTGTAAAAGTACCAGCGCTAAAATACTTTTACGCTTCTGTAAGAAATGCCACAACATCATAAATTTGCCTATACAATAATAATTTAAAAAAATAATAACTGTTTCAGTAACAGCCTTCTAAGCGTTATTCGCGTTGGTTCCTTTCACAGGTAAATTTTGTTCATGGGCTTGTAGTCTATGAGTGATAATACTTTACGGTGTATGTTTTTTTTTTTTTTTTTTTTTTTTTTTTTTCAACAAACACATTTACATTACACTAGATCACAAGATATGGACAAAAGACAGACTTAACTAAACATTAATATACATTCTAATTATAAATTTAAAAAATACTTATTATAATTATATAATATGTGTGTAGTGTAATGCAAACAGCTGGTGAATTGGAGTCCACTCAGGTATACGACTGCGGCATGGTACCTAATACCTATACCACGATCCCTGGTATTATGTGGATCCAGTTGTCACCTGTCAGGCGAACGACAGACGCATACTAGCAACGTTATAGGTACTTACAACATAAAAGTATATAATAAACACAATATTAATTAAATATCAGTAGATAAAATATTATAACATACGTATATATGTGTCCCGTTTATAGAGTTTATTGTGAAATTACCATTGTGATATACCAAAAAGAAACCTCTAGATATAGCAGATATTTGTCTCTCTAGTGGTTTTTTTTTGTATAACTACATAATTATAAATTATAATATATTATCTATACAGCGTGCCAATATTTTAGTTTGGAAGGTTAACGTTTTTTTTATCTGAAACTATATACTCTACTATCTATTTATATATCCATTAGCGTGACAGAATCGATACATTGGTATCTACTCTACAAAGGGATACGATTACAATTATTGTGTGTCAATGCCATTGACGTAAAATCGAGAAAAGTTTAAAAACAAACAATATTAATTCTGTGTATCTAGACAAATAAATAAAATTGAAGTGTCTGTTTGAACTTTCATCCATACAAATAAATAAAATTGAAGTGTCTGTTTGTAACTTTCAATTAGCAATGTTTTACTAAATGTATATGATATTATAAAGGATACTGAAAACGAAAATGCAATTTACAAAATTTTTGTCTGTCTGTCCGCATGTCTGTTTGTTCCGGCTAATCTCTGGAACGGCTGGACCGGTTATGACGAGACTTTCACTGGTAGATAGCTAAAGTTATGAGGATTAACTAAGGCTACTTTTCATCATCATCATCGTCATCAAACAAATGATCTCCGAATGCTAATGTAA
Organism: Celastrina argiolus; assembly: GCA_905187575.2. NCBI lineage: Eukaryota > Metazoa > Arthropoda > Insecta > Lepidoptera > Lycaenidae > Celastrina > Celastrina argiolus. The sequence goes on along the minus strand of LR994577.1, from coordinate 20,666,440 downwards.
TTTTTGTTTCGAACTTTGTAAGTGATAATGCTTTCATCATTCTTCCATGTACAGTTGCCCACCATTACCGAACTTTATATATCTCGCCGTATGAATGCAAATGAAAGGAACATGGCGCATTCCTGTTCGTATTACCTTCGTGTTTTATGTGTTCCCTTCAAAATGTAAGCTGTCCGAGAAACACCTAAACAACATGCATGTTAAAACAAACGCGATTTAAATATGACCGCAAGCTGCGGAATACATTTACTTGAACATACTTCCTACATTCTACATAGAGTTTCACACAGAATTAGATTATCCTGCTGGTACTGTATGGTGCGGAATTCGGATGATCGGAAAAAAATTAGAGCGGGGTGAAAAAAAATTGGGCTAATACGATAAGGATTGAAAATCGAACACACAATTGTATGTTACGACTGTCCAGTTTTCAAATTTGCTTCGACGATTTTAAAGTATATTAATACAATAGATTTAAGAAGCCCAGAAAGAGAGAGTCAGGGTTTTCAATTTTCTCCAGCTTTTCAGATTCCGGGTTTTGTTATTTGTAGTCCAAGCCTTAGGTATCTGATCTCTAAAATTTTTCTTATTATTTATGACAAATAAATAATTAGACAAAAGTATATTTTTCTCTTCTTTCTTCTTATATATAAAAATGAATTCCTGTTCGTTAGTCTTGCTAAAACTTGAGAACTGCTGAACCGATTCGGCTATTTTTGGTCTTGAAATAATCGTGGAAGTCCAGGGAAGCCTTCTTAAACGGTTTGTATTCTCAACGAAATAGCCACGGGTTATCTAGTGATTAACTGAAAAGTAAATAAGTAAACAGTTCTAACTCTATTTTAAAGACGTGGTCACTGGAGATATTTTAAAATTTTGGATGAGAATGCAATGAAGTTGTTGAATAATAGAGTAACTTGCATTTTGTTTAAAGAGCTAATAAAATTCAGGTAGAGTATGTAGGTACCCGCAATTTCTTCAGAAGCTGGAAAACAGGTAAGAGCTGCTGTAAGAGATTTCTTGTTTTTTAAAAAGCAGTACCTTAGTGTCGTATTTCCATGTAAATTGTTACGTACGAGTATATAAGTTTCTGTGTGCAATAAATTGGTAAATAAAAAAATAAAAAAAATACTCTCAACTTAACAAAGGCATATAAAAATTTGTATCTTCTAGATCGGCTCGATCGGGCAAAATTATAAGCATTATAACATTTTTATAATTGCGTTTCCCTATGAGTTGGGTACCTAATACATTTGAAGTAATGGGAAAACCGAAAACGTAATGACCTAGTTATTAATTAAAGTTTAAAAATTAAATTAATTCGCAAAAGTCTGGTTATTTAATTAATTACTTGCCTTTCGACCCAACTTTTATTATGACATCATTTTTATAAATATTCCAGGAAAGCAACCTAAAAATTCTTAACTCGCCTGACGGTCCACTAAGCGACACGGTATTTTGTAAATTCAGTTTTGTCCCTAAATTAAGGAAAGAATATATTGCATTCTTATACCCTAACGCTTAAAATCGAAGAACGAATTGGTGTCGACAAAATTATTTTGGAAGCTTAAACTCTAGAAATAAGTATCAACTAAAATCTTCATTGTGATAAACACTAGACTAGATGATGCTTTTTCACCAATTCAATCTGGGCATGTGACTGGTAAAGAAGAATGTCTTAGGCTTGCGAGTAACTGAACATAAAAAACCGGCTAAGCGTGAGTCGGAGTCGTGCACGAGTTTCGCGCAAAACGCAAAAAACACGTTTGTTGTATATGAGTAAATTTTTTTTTTTTTAGCATTCCTTGTTATAGTAGCAACAGAAACACATCATTTCTGATCTCAACTGGGTACTTATCGCGGTTCCTGAGATGCCTGACTGACAGACTGCGAAGTCTTAGTATAGAGTCCCGTACCCCGTTTTTAGTCTTTGGGTACCTACTTCCTAATCCTACAACCAGTTTAGGGCGTGTTTCACCAAGCAATGTCAAAGTTAATACTTCGTTAAATATCATGTTGTTCCTCTCATAATTTCTATCAATGAATGAGAAGGCATGGTAATTTAACAGGACGTTACAACTAACATGTGTTGCTGAAATCAGGACTGGGTCTGAGAGTTGAATAGTACCTAACAGTTGCTTTCTTCCAGTTTTTTTCTCCAGAATCGATACCAAATGTCCAATGATTGATATTTTAATAATATGATCAATATATTTCACGTGACACTATAAGCGGCGTAAAGGTTGACATCGCGGAAGGCTCGTGTCAATTAAGAAGACGAATAGCTGTTTGAGATGTGACGTCATTCACGACACACCAAATTACTCTCGTATCTAACTCGTAAGTGGTTCGTCAATAGTGTCCCCACGAATAATGAGTGGTGTTATTTTCCTGGCGAAAACTCTTTGATGTGTAAGTGTGTCCTGTGGTGTGGGGGGTGTTATAAGTCCACGTGTAGAATCAGCTGCAGATATAGGGCTATTGTTAAACATTTTGGTATGTTTCCATTGGGTTTTCACCAAAATTGTATGGTTTAAAAATGTTGCTATTACTTTTCAGATAAAACTGAAGGATTACAGTAAATTATTATTACTCATTTCTGTAACACATAGTATAAACTCAAAATTATAATAAACTGACCACCTACCGGTTGTAATTGATAATCCAAATATAAAACCAATCTCAATCTGAATCATATTTTTTTTATTATAATTATATATTGGTATAAGTATACAAGGTGTAAATTAAATGAGTGATAGTACTTTAGGATGTGTATGTGCCAACTATATAGAGTTTATTGTGAAAGTACAAGCGCAGAAAGACATACTTTTGACTTTAATTTTTCTACGAGATGGGGCATTTCTCATCATATATTTTTTTTATTACAAAATAGTTTTAAAATCGGGGGTTTTATTTCATTCTTTTACGCGCATTAGATCTCGGGCACAGCCATATATAAAGATAGATGTATACGCAACATTTACTTTCTATTTCGATAGCATTGACATCTAGTTCACAATGCAGTATCTAACAATGTCACGCGCTATTTTTGATGTGAGTCAAGTGTACTGGGTTAACTGTGACATGCTTTATTTTTGGAACTATTTCGGTTTTGTGTTGAACAAATTCCGTAGGTGTTTGTTACTATTTGATCGATTGCGAAGCCATTTTAGTCTAAAGCCCATAGCGCCAGTCTGGGTTAAATTTACTTACAGTTACATTAGAGTTAAATATATAACAACTAGCTGACGTTTAAACCTTTCCTGGACATCCACGAATATTTCATGACTAAAAATAGCAGAATCGTTCCAGCCGTTCTCGAGTGTTAGCGAGACTAACGAACAGCTTTTTTATATATAAGACTATAGCTGACCCTTGCCCACTTCGTTGACCATACAAACCGTTTAAACCTTCCCTGGACTTCCACGAATATTTCAAGACTAAAAGTAGCTGAATCGGTTCAGCCGTAATCGAGTTTTAGCGAGAGCGAACAGCAATTCATTTTTATATATAAGAAGATCTAATCCAGTATACGAGTATGTTTTAACACCTTACTTTCCTGTCCTTAAATTTTGAATCGCTACGCGTTTTGAATATTAAATAACAACAATATGGTTGTAAAACATTTTAACCCTGAATACAAGGATTCTTGTCACTTTGTTTACGACCGCGTCATCAGTCCCTGACTTCAAGCTATGCAAATGCAAACCTTTACATACAATTATTAAACAAAGTCCTGTGCCGCGTCTGCTGTCTGTTCGCGATAAACTCAAATACTACTGCACCGATCTTCATTCTGTTTTCACCAATGGATAGAGTGGTTTACGAGAAAGGTTTTAGTGTATTAATTGAACCCGGTAGGTGGCACTGCAGACCGCCAAAAAATTCTAAAGCGGAACAGCCAAGCTAGTTCGCGGGACAGCCAATACAAAAAATACAAACAAACGCCAGCGACACTCTTTCTAATGTTGTAATGGTGATCTCATGTTATAGGCTCGCTTGATTAATAGGAAATATTGTATTTGATTAATAAAATATGAGATCTTCGAACCTTCTTTATTAGCCTTAAGTGGTTGACCAGAGACAAAAAACTAGCTGCGACCTCCATAATACCTATATTTGTCAGGGTTGTGTATATAGTAAAATATTAATTAGATTCAAAACCTTTGAAGCCTTCTATGTTATTTTAGATGTCCAACATCTTAGAAAAGGCCATCTTATAATATGATAGTTAGGTGTACCTTCGGACGCAGCGAGCCCCACATACACGGGGTAGAAATCCCCGTCCTCCACGGGCAAATAGCATTTCTCGGCGAAAAAGAAAAACGAAAAATTTAAATAAAAGAGGGTTAGTTCGACTTGCGAGCATATCACCCCGAAAGCCTGGCATGCTAAGAACTGGCGAGCAACATAGTATTACCTATGAAGGTATATGTGGCTCGCCAGTTCTTAGCTTTAACTAGGCAAAACACAAACGCGTGTCTAGATATTACGTAAACCTATCTTCCGTAGGAAGGAAAGAAAGAACATAATATGTAACAATAATATATTGTTGAATGAACGTATCATGGCATAAATGTGTGATATATATCATGAATTTATGTGACATTGAATATTTAGCGGATTATGCATGATTATGCATTCATTAACCGATGATGTCACATCATCACATAAATCAGCATCCTCAAACACACAATTTGGACTTCTACGCTAATTAAAGTCACCTTGGTCTTGCAATACGGTTTTAAGTTAAAAAAAATAGTCTCGTTGGTTACTGAATTTTAACTCGTCTAGATAAATGAGATTTGATTCTTGTGTTTGCATTTTTGAGGATATAGGTAAAGGTTTGTTTTTACTTTAACATAAAAGTCGGTTTTTGATCTCATCGTCTCATCAGATCATCTTTTAACAGACTGTATGATGATGAGGATCTGAGAAAATGCGTTTCGACCGTTAACAGTATTGGAGCTGGGTACACTAGGTCTAGCCTCTAGCCTAACGTAGATTACATAGACTAGCCCTAGTTTCGAATCACAAATGGACTGGCTACATAAAATCAGTGAGATTTACAGTTTATTATAATACGCCTGAGGCAAAAGGTTTCATTCATATTGTAGAGATTTACGATTAGGTATAGTCTATACTTGCTTTGATCTAAACATCATGAAAGCTTTCTCTAACAGAATAATCTTATTGCATTTTATTTGAAGTCTGAATTGTGTTAAAATCAACGTAGGAACTATTTATTGTTTGTTATATTTGGGCCATACTTTAATTTCTTAGGCGACTTACGAGTTACGAGCCAATCTACACTAATATTCTAAAGAGGAAAGATTTGTATTTTTGTATGTAACGACTAAACTCAAAAAGAACTGGATCGATTTTAATAATTATTTTTTCATAAGAAAGCTAATTATCATTTATCACTGAGTAACATACTAATTTATTTATTAGGCTATATAAAAATCAATTGCTGTTCGTTAGTCTCGCTAAAACTCGAGATCAGCTGAACTGATTCAGCTATTTTTGATCTTGAAATATTTGTGGAAGTCGGGAAGGTTTACACGGTTTCCATGCTCAACAAAGTGGGCACGGGTCAGGTAGTTTTTTATATCTTGAGACTTAATTATTATGAGATTGGTTCAAACCAGAGAACTAGAAGAGTAGACAAGTTTTTGTCCGGTTATTGTAATGTGTAATTAAAAAGTGTTATAAAATTGCGTGTTTTCTCGCAATTACAAATTTAACACACATTATGACCACACCAAGTAAACGCTTCCACACACTAGCAGCTGTGGATGTTAACTCCTGTCAAGTATAATCAAATACTTTAATAAGTTACAGTTGAATTGGTAAATACGGTTATTTTCAATTACATGCGGTTATCTTTTTTTTTCAAGTCTATGTCGAAGATATATTTTTTTCTAATAAAAATTGTACCTAATAGCCATTGTATATATTACCGGGAATTAGCTAAAAATATATATTTAACGCGGAGGAACCCAGGACCTCCTGAGTTGAAACATGAAAGCCTAGCTCTAAACTACTGAACCACGGAGGCATCACAATATTATACATGACTTCATTTTATTCGTTTCTTTATTATTCGATTATTCTTGTATAACAAATAATGATACATATTTAAGATTAAGTCGGCTGCCACCATAAAATATAAATCCATTAATTTATGCAAAGGTCAATATTTCTTTATACCTAATTTGTTAATATCAATAAATCCATATGTATAAGTTGGATTTCCAGGTTTACATCAACGAATATAACGTATATTGTATGCTATATGTAATTGCCCTTGGGTAGTGGTTACAAAAAGATATTTAAAAATGGTTTCCTGATATATTTGGACTAGCTGTGCCCGCGATTTCGTTCGCCAGCGCACGTTCCCAGATGTGAATAATTTTCCCCGTTTTTGCAACATTTCTTACTAACGTTTCGCTCCTATTGGTCCCAGCGTAATGTTATATGGCCTAAAGCTTTCCTCTATAAATGTACTATCAAAAAAAATTTTTTTTCAAATCGGACCAGTAGTTCCTGATATTAGCGCGTTTAAACAAACAAACAAACTCTTTCACTTTATAATATTAGTATAGATTGACGTCTATACCTACAACCACAACTACAACCTACTAAGGATGCGGTACGGAGTGTCAAAAATTGATACTAATAACTTTTTTCTTTCCAGCCAATGCATCGCAGACGAGAACGATCCCAACGGAGGCAGATGGAGCTGCGAGAAGGACGAGTGCCTCATGACTGATGAGGTGGTGAACGGAGTCGGAAGGTCAGGCCTGGGCTGGAGAGCACGAAACTACACACAGTTCTACGGCAAGAAACTTCAAGATGGAATCAAATATAAACTAGGTATGTTTTTTAAAACAAATAATTATTTATTTCATAAAATTAAATTACAAAATTGTTATTTATTAATAGAGAACTCCACGGTAGATAGGACCTGTCTCGAGTCCGTGAGTGGAATGTAAAGCTGGCATCGGTTTGAGGTTTCTGTAACTACGTTCCCTTTACAATACCCTCGTCCAAATTACTCACTAATAACCCAATATTTCTCTTCTTAAACCCAAAGCCTGTATAGGGCTAGGGGCTTCCGTTTAATGGAGAACCGTCGCCTCTTAAAAGCTAAAATATTTAGGTGTAGAAAATTTGAGATGTGAGTCAGAGGATTTAAGGAATAAGATGGTACGCTCACATAGAAAAATATTTGGCATTTCACTAATTAATTTTATGAGACAGAATTATTTCTACGTTCGGACATAAAGATATTTCTTTACTTTTCTAACTAGAAAACAAATACCTAGTGTTTCGTAACGTCTAACTGAAATACAACAAACATTATGCTAACGGAATATTGGTAGTGCATTTGATAAAAGCATTAACCATAATCCGTAGTTGCTTGTTCGACATGTTGACCCACAGTGAAAGGATAACCTTACTTCGAAACGTTATTAAGCGGTACATGACAATGAAAGTCTAGAATCTAGACTTTATTGTAAGTTACCTAGTACTACTTTCTCTTACAAGCGCGGCGATTAATCGCTCTACTTTTACTAATAACCCGCTGGACTACAGCGCGAGAATGCACCACGAAATTATTGAGTGAAATGTTTGAATAATTCATGTAAACTTCTTTATGACTCCGTGACTATAGACTAAACATATTAATTATTGTTTGATTGTTATAAAATGTATTGGATAAAATTCGAGAGCGAAGCTCTGAACCACTAGACCACGGAGGCGACATTTTATATACCCTTTTAAATGTATAATATAGTCTCCTATCGGACAAATATGGTATTAGTTATAATAAGTATACCTAAAGGAACATCAAAAACGCGCGTTTTGCAAATAGGCCGATCGCTTAACTCATTGAACAGATTAAACCGCAGCTACAGAAAATATACATTAGTGATAAATGATAACATTCCTAAGCGTAAGGAATTAGGTCACTGTTACTGAGTGTACTTTTATCATAAAATCTAGACACAATAATACAATATACTTATCAGTATTCAGTGGGCACATCACCAAATTTTCGGGCCCAACAAATAAACTTAGATTTTATCATGTGTTATGATTTGTCAGCTAAATTATCTGAGGCAGATTTAATTATAATTTTGGTGTTTTCTTTTGTTTTGTAATTATTTATGACTCAAGATTAAATTTTTACCAAATTTTCGCTTTACTATATATACTTATTTTCGGGCCCAGCAAATAAATTTGGATTTTGTCATGTGTTATGGTTTGTCAGTTAAATTATCTGAAGGCAGATTTAATTACAATTTTGGTGTTCTGTTTTATTTTGCAATTATTGATGACTCAAGATTAGATAGAAGTAGTTAATGGTAAAACATTACCAAGATTATTGAAGTAAGGTTCCGTAACAATTAAACCGTAATAGTTTTTTTTAATTACTTAAAGTTATTGTTATATTTTTGTTAAAAATATTTTCCTAAAGACCTATGAAATGCCCGACTTTAATTGGCCAAAAATTGTTACAGTAATAAAAATAAAAATTTAGTAGTACTTTGTTACTAGTAGGTGTAACAAAGTACTACTCTCTCTTCTCGACTTCAGGCATCCTTCAAATATAAAATACAAATATTATTTTATTATGCCAAAAAATCATAAGAGCTGACTGATACTTACTAAGTTACTAATAAGTGGTCCTTGTAGTACTGACTCCTACAAAAGGCGATTAGGTGCGTAAAAAACCATAACAGCGTAATATGTAATTATGTGTTTATAGATCGACACGGTTAATAATATATTTATGATTTAGAAAAAAAATTAAGCTTATAATTGATGAACTACCTATATGACTCACATCCATTTAGATCGATGTGCTCGTTTTTAAATTATGCAAAAAATGCGGTCGGAATATACGTAATACTGTCAATATTGTGATGTAATAATTTTTAGACGACCTCTGTAGCTTAGTGGTTCGCTCGTCAGCGCTCCGGGGTTCGAATGTCAAAAAGGACAAAAACAGTTTGTGAACTAAATGATCAAAATGTAATAAAAATGTACCTATTGATATACTATAATAAAAATCTTGAAAAACATGAGTATACAGCTTGTAATATTAATGAGTGAAAATACTTTAGGGTGTGATGGGTCCCGTATATAGTGTTTGTTGTGAAAGTACAAGGGCTGAAACAGTTACTTTTTTTTTATTATTGTATGGGCAAATTTATGATGTTGGGGCATTTCTCATAGAAACATGAAAGTCAAAAATAAGTCTTTCAGCGCTGGTACTTTCACAGTATACTCTACATAAGAGGCCCACACACACCCTAAAGTATTATCTCTTATTTATAACATTTCGTAGTTGCTATACTTAAATTAAAAAAAAAAAAAACGCCAAAAAACCTACAGTTGTAAGTTAAGAGTAACTTGATCAATATCAATAATATTAAATTTTGTTTCGTTGTTTAGTATCCGTAACTCATGTTCCTAAGATCCTCAACGTCTATCGACATAGGTACAATACTGTTCCACTTTATTACGTTTTTAATATATTTTTTACAAAATAACACGACCGAGTTCGATTAAATCATAATCATGTAACATAAACGAGTAGAATTGTAGTCGACCTGATAATCAGCTCTACAAAATGTCTGCAGTGTATGCATTTCAGAGAATTTGCTACGGGCCCCGAGCAGGCTTAATCCGGCACTGAAGTAAGTGCGTTGTTTATTATAAGGACGGCTGTATAACTACTCGCATCTTCACAGGAACACTACCCCTCACCGCGGAGACGCAGCGCATGGTCCCCATTCGCTACGAGAAGGACATCGCGTACCCCAACAACTTCGACTCGAGGACCCGCTGGCCGCAGTTCATCTCGCCTGTGGTGGACCAGGGCTGGTGCGGCTCCGACTGGGCAGTTTCCATCGCTTCCATTGCTTCCGACAGGTGAGTAACTCTCACTAGGGCATAGAGGACATAGTGTACCACATCAACATCAGTTTCAGCAGTTCATCTCGCCTGTGGTGGACCAGGGTTGGTACGGCTCCAACTGGGCAGTTTCCATCGCTTCTGACAGTCGAGTAACTCTCCCCAAGGCTTAGAAGATACCGGTAATTGAACCAGCACAAAGACGCGCTATTTTTAATAGCTCCCACCAAAAGGAGGCGGTTATATGTGCGGCTGGGCATAATATTTCAGTTAAACCGACACGTTGCATCATCATTCGGTTGAACATTATAGGTAACGTATATTTAAAAGCGTTTTATCAATTAGTGCATTAATACATTTATTAATAATCTCGTCTAATGTCAAATACATGAACATGAATTTAAATACAGATTATAGAGATTCAAGGTTCGAATTATAATACTTAATTTCTTCAATATCAAATTGTAGTTTTATTTTATCGCCTCCTAGGCTTACACGCGGAACGCAGAGAGTACTTCAGTTAAAAATAAACCGCTTGAGCATGTCATGACCGAAGGCCTTTGTAGCTTTATTTTTCTTAAGTAGCATTATGAACTCTTGTGAGGAATATGTACTTATATGTAAAACGTTTTATTATAATAACTATTTATAATAAATAACTATTTATTTAATAAGTTAAAAGTCCACGCGCACATAATAATTGTCATTCTCGTCCAACATTTGCATTTCGAATATCGACTTAAATACATCAAAGGTGGACGACGGATACAACTACTTAGTAGGTACCTACTACAGCATAACTTCATTTTTATTATAGCAGTGTTATCTTATCTATAAAATTTAAATTTCGCGTGTTAAAATTCTATTTACCCAGCTATTTTTGGTTCCCCTTTGAACTAAATCAACATAATACATATCTGATCTATGTATTTTTTACAGATTTGCAATTCAATCGAATGGCGCCGAGAGGATGATACTCAGCCCGCAGTCTCTGCTCTCCTGTAACCGACGCCAACAAAGAGGCTGCGAGGGTGGACACATAGATGTAGCCTGGAACTTCGCTAGAAACGAGGGGTAAATATCCTTAAATATTATAAAGCAGAGCCTTCCAACGCATCTGTTTATCTGTTCGCTCAAAATCAAAGACTACAGCACCGATCATCATGCTGTTTACACCAATGGACACAGTGGTTCTCGAGGAAGGGATGTTTACGTAAATGTGTTAGTTGGATCCGATAGGTGGCGTTGCTACCAGTGTCAAGAAACTTAATTCTTGCAAGACAGCTAGTTTGATATTAATTTAGTCGACACTAAGTCTAAGATATTTATGGTCTGCCTTTTCACGGTAGGCGGTGGATTATAGCAATTAAGGAGGAATCCAACATAGAGGAATATAAAATACTCGGAAAATATTCATAGGCTATATTATGTATTGGAAGTATACTGCAATTCTAAATACAACCTATAAACTCTACAACGCGGAAGGATACATTCCATGAAATATTTCCATTCTATATTCTGTTTACTAATGCGACTTCCCACGAAGCTATTGCGAAATATGTATCGTAATAAGATTTTTAGATCTAACTATAAACTAAATTTAAGTCACCTACGAATTGTCAAGTGATGATGATGAATGTTTTTACTAGACATAGAAAATCGTTTAAAACAGTTATCATAGTAGAGCTTAAATGTACCAATTTAACATTTAAGAATACACAAATTTTTGCTTCATTGAAAAAGACCACGAATTAATAATGACTTTACAGACATTTGAAATTCTTGTAAATTTCATCAACGCGTCGAGAATTTGCAATTAAAAATTCAGAAACTACACGACGTATCGTAATAACTTTTTTAAACATATTTTATTGTACCCAAACAAATACACTATTTTGTGTTCCATAGAAAAATACCATGTATTAACGAATTTACAGACATTTCTAATTGTTGTAAAATTAAAGTGTTGGAAAATGACGTCATCGCGTTGAATATTTAAAATAACTATTTTTAATTTTCAACAGAGTTTACGGAGAGCTAAAAATAATGAACATTCTTCATTATAATTCATCATCAGTTCGATATAGCTGAGCTAGTTATATGGCTAAGAACACCATCTATAATGTCGGTTTTCAAACCCATAAAAATTATATAATATCAAAATCGGTTCATCTGTAATTTGTGAGGTACGTTGCAACGTACATACACGTCAAACTTATAACACCTCTATGTGTTCTTCAGGGGTTAAAAATGATACATAAAACTAGTTACATTAAAAGCTATCGATTTTGACGGTTAAAAATTCACAAAATTGGTACATTAATAAACCGATATCTTTCCAAACAGATTAGTAGACGAACAATGTTACCCATACACTGCAAATGTGACGAGATGCCCCTTCAAACCCAGAGGAACCCTCATTGAAGACGGCTGCAGGCCAGCCGTGCGCAGGCGTACCTCAAGGTACAAGGTGGGACCACCCGGCAGGCTGGACAAGGAAAAGGACATCATGTTCGACATCATGGAATCGGGCCCTGTACAAGGTAAGGATGTCTTCTCATCCCATGACACATGGTAAAAATCTAACCCTCGAGTTATTAATCACTGAGTGAACTGATGATGCTGAATAATAGCTGACGAGAGTCAGCTTTCAAACAAAAAAACTAGATCAAAATAGTTTTATCCGTTTGGTTGTTACGATGCCACACACACACACGTACCTATATACACGTTAAACTTTGTGACAAATTACCCAATCGATAATAATATAATACACGCTCTACAGGGTTAGGTGTAAAATATTAAGTAAACAATAAAAGTGTCATTGAACTTATGACGTCATTGTAGAAATATCCTTTTTAGTTTCCATCACAATACAGTCAAGAAGCTATATCTAATTGGCCCCTTCACGGTTACAGTCCGAAACATGACATCATTCATAGACTTGTCTATAAGTGGTTCGAACGAAGCAAGTATCGAGATTAGTTACTATTTGACACCAGACTTTCGAAATCATCAAACGTCCAATATTAATGAGTCAAGTCGGATGATTTAGTGGTAGACGCTGCACTGAAACTTCCGAGGAGTTTTGAAGGGATATTATTCCATTCGAAACTCCTCGGGAATTAGCATGCTTTTGGAAGTTGTAGGTACACTTGCTACTTTCTTTTACTTATGCATGTAACGGAATATATTTTTTTTCTTCTTCTATTTTCTACTAATATTATCTACATTATTAAGTATTTAATAAGAACCGAAATAACATAAAAAGAGAGATGTACAAAATCCACGTGTATTCTTTTCATCCCCGCCAAAACTTTAGAGAATCTTTTTATATCTTGCAAAATGTCACTATCGCCAAAATGATTGTAAATGGTTACTCATAAAGGGACTGTACTTGCGATAACCTAGAACTGATTTTGATAGTTGTAAATATTATCTTGGATACACACGGACAGATGGTATGGTTATCTTTTATCTGTCCTTAAACAAGGAGAAGACAAACAGAAAAAACCTAGTTCCAATTGTTTTGTTTGAAAGTACTAAGAAAACTATGTGACATGCAAAAGTACATTTTTACCGAAACATATTCACATAATAATATAATGATTAGCATGCAATGTTGCTGTTTTTGTCTGATACGTTAGAAAGTCACTTTACAGACTAAGGGCGTATTTCACCAAGCAATGTTAAAGTTAAAGCCATGTTAAATATCATTTTATCCCTCTCGTATTTCCTGCCAATGAATAAGATGGCATGGTATTTTAACATGCCATTAGCAATGTTAAAGTTAATCCTTCGTTAAATATCATGAATTAAGAGAAGAATAATTCCTATCAGGAATTGAGAGAAGAATAATCCCTATCAGGAATGAAGAGAAGAATAATTGCTATCAATGAATGAGAAGGATGGTAATTTAACGAGCCGTTAACACTAACATTGCTTGGTGAAACACGCCCTAAGTAAGTAACATTAGCAAGATTTTTTAAGCTGTTCCACTTCAAGGCCTACCACGGCGTCTATTATCCGCGCCATGGTCCTGCCATCGCTGATCAGTGTTTTTGGTGTGCGTCCAGCTCATAATAAACATCCTATACAATGAGAGCCAACTCGTCATTAAACGAGTGACGAATTTTATTTCCATATAGGTTATTAAATAACACTTATAGAATTGTCCTACATGATGCCTACCACCGGTTCGGATACTAGCCCGGCGAGAAGAACCGGCGGCGTAAGAAACTCGCGCGGGGCGTGTTATCTCTACTTTTCAATAAACTGAACCTTTATATATTATAGTTTATCTCCAGCCAATAGTTTGTACCTTGTAATCTCAGCTAGTAGTAGTCTGTCAACACAACCTTGTAGACGATATTGAAGGGCATATATGACTAAGGCACTCCAGCTGTAAGGATAATGCCGCCATAATAGTTAAGTGATGACACTGCATTATGTATTGAATACTTGAAATAATTCAAGGTTGCTCTTATATGGTACATCCGAGTGGGTGGAGCAGTCAAGGAGCAAATCCATCATGCGTTCTTGTCGCGGAAGGATTTTGTCACCATTTGAACAGATCATGTTAATGTTCAGTGTTCTTCATTTATAAATTTCTTAAATAGGAATTAAAATCAATAGTGTATAAGTATAATTATAGTGCATACAGCAACGTAGGTACCTACCTACATCGGAAAATGTTAAATAATTCGGTAGAATTTAAATGTTTTACATTCGACTAACATATTTAAATCCTTCTACTCAGTTTTCTCTCAAGGAATTAAAGTTATCAGAATAGTTACACCTAAACTTCATAAGAAAAAGCTATTTAAGATAGTATGTTAATATTTTTATGAGGCAAAAAAAAACACAACAACAACCCGTACGTAGTAATTTTAAAAATTAAACATAAGTACCAACCTATTACCTAATCACTTAGCTAAATAAATACTCCCGTCTCACTCACGTCTACGCTTAAGAAAAATTAAATAAATAAATATGTTTTTAGAAGTGTTTACTAAGAATACTCGTATGTATTTTCTTACAAATTATTTGTTATAGTATTACCCCCTTTGTAATAAAATATTTACACAGTGGATAGGATATACAAATTTACTAACGGATCAGACAAAAAAGCTACTTACAAAATTAGTAAGGGGTAAAAATATATTATGTGTCTATCTGGGGCTCTACATTACAATTTTTCTTTTACACAGCACGCTCACACAAACACACGCAGTTTTTTGGAATATCATTATTATCCTCTTAAAATTTGAATTTGCATACAATACATATTTATGGTATTGAATTGCGTGGCTTAAACCAGGTTCTGAGACATGACATTCAGCCACGGGAACCTAACTTTTTTATGAGATGGCATCTGCAATAGGTAGTTAGTTACCTAAGACAGATCGACTGTGCGGCATTTTATTCTCGGACTACAGCATCCGATTGATCTGAGTCTCTTCAGACAGAAAAAAACAGCACTGAAAATAGAACTCTATTCTTAATACAGAAGAGGTACGGTAGGATACGGTGGAGGAATTTATCCTGCCTAGCCTTCTCATTCTTACCAAATCATGGCTCCCCTAAAGTAAATCGGTCGGTAATGATGACAATGTATTATTTCCAGCTGTGATGACGGTCTACCAGGACTTCTTCCACTACCAGGACGGCATATACCGTCGCAGCCCGTACGGCAACAACCGCTTCCAGGGGCTCCACAGCGTCCGCATCGTGGGTTGGGGAGAGGATTACCAGGGGAAATATTGGGTAAGTAGAATTTCGTCAGTGAGGTGCCCAAATATGAGTAGCACCTATCCATCAACCATCTTTCCTTCTAAAAAAACATTCAAAGGAATGTATTCATATCATTAATTTATGGATCTAAAAAAGACATAAACACAACAAAATGGAATTCATATAATAGATAACGATACCAAAAAGTTTAGCTAAATTGCAGTGGCGTGGGGTAACTACATTCATATTGACTTCACATATTATACCTTTCGAAGAGGGCATCAAAATCCCCTTCGCCACTGTTAGGGTAAATACAATCTAGCAGTGTCGAAGGGGATTGTATTTACCCAACCCCAGACCCAAGTCTGCGAAGTCTTTGAGTAAATTTAATAGAATGCTCAAATATCTCGTCTTTTCCAGAACGTAGCCAACAGCTGGGGTCGAGAATGGGGTGAGGAGGGCTACTTCAGGATCGCACGAGGCGAAAACGAATCCGGCATCGAGTCCTTCATCGTCACCGTGCTCGCTGACGTCACGGAGGCGCAGAGGAAATAACACAGGAGCCACCTGATCACGCCACTCTGCGTCACCACCAAGATGGTGCGCACCAAACAGGGCGTGATCCTATTAAATACTACGCGAAATTTCGGTTAATCAAGTGCCAAGCAATATTGTGATTAAAGCTTTGACTGAAAACGATCAAAGTCCGATAAAGTATTTTTGTATAACTGCCGTAGGCCTACGCATGTTACACAATACGCGACGCAACAATGTTTCACATATTAAGAACTAGTAGCAAGTTAACTTTTTTTTAATTTCCGGAATCAGTTAGATCATGGAAATTTAGACGAACGACGCGTATGTTTTCGAGAAAAAACATAGGAGCGCCTACATGTTTGCTTACGTATTACTGTATTAGTGACAATAATACTAGTGTGAAGGTCGGAGGAATGCGTGATACATGACGTGTGATTAATATCACTAAAGAATTTCAGGAATGCTTATCTTATCTTTATTTTAAGAAGGTTTTGGTAAGATCTATAAATAATATTCAGTGTTTACAGTCTAAAAGACAAGTGATTTTTTACCTACTTGAACATCAAAATTCAATTGACATATTTACGGGACAAACCACATTTTGACCTTTAGCAATAAGAATACGGGTCTGTCGACGCCCGTACTTTTACACATACATTTCAATTTAGTTATGGTCTTCAAAAGCTTCCTCTATATACAGATGACAACCCGTGTGAGACTAAATTTAGTAACTACAAAATATTCGTTGTTCATCATTTCACTAGATTGCTTACTAACTTTTTTATTTGTAAAAAGGTGCTCTTCGTGCTAAGATATAAAAACCCTTTAGTAAAATTATATGTATACGATTCATTCACAGTAAGGGTCCAACAAAAGATACAGTACCTAGTCCAGAAATTTAACATTATACCAATCATCTTCTAGGACTTAAACACATGAGTAGAGATAAGATTATTAAAATCTTGCCTGATGTTTTAAAGAGTATATGTTTAGACCGTCTTTACAATTGATTAACTGCCATTTTTGTACACAAGGTTGGGACTATAATGTTCGGAATCTTTCCGATCGAATAAAATTCAGGCTGCTAAAACAGAAATCTTATAAACAATAGAGTTGTACACACAAGTGTCGAGTTGCAATTTTACATTCATGTGTATTATTCTATAAGAGTACTATAGGATTGTCATCGTCTTTCTAAGTACGAAAATCCTTTCAATAAATAAAGAAAAAAAAATTACATTCGAGTGTTCGATTTTCAACTTTACTGTAAGTATTAAGCCCAGTTTTATTTTGAGTGCTCTGAATTTTCTCCTGACTTCCGAACTCCGGGTGATACAGTCTCAGCCTTAGTGTAATAACTAGAATTCTCAAACAATGTCAATCACTAGTCTTAGTAAAATTAACATTAAGCTATTTTAGCATCTCATTATATTATTGTAAGTTATCCTATAAGTATAGATAGATATTAAATATATTTTTCTAAATATTTACGCTTACCTAGTAAGATGTAATATACCGTCGAAAAGTAAAGCTATTGTATAATTATATTTATACATGTAATAATGATTATGTGGTTATAACGTGTAATTATCATTATATAGAGTGATTTTTTATTTAAATAAAATAACGGCATACCATACCTTGACCTATTACCTATTTTATAATCAGACAATAAATTCACATTGGCTAGTATTTTAATAGTCCTCACAATTAGTATTTATATAAAGTAACTAGTTTTAAAACATTAAGTTATAACAACTGTTATTAATAACGGAATATTACTTAACATAAGCAATTGTATTTATTTTTAATATTAATTTAATTATAAATAAATCAGTACAGAAATAAAATAAGGTGTTTTCATTTCGCATAAATTCTAGTAAGGTAGGTTAGTTAAACAAAACTATATTTGATAAAAAAACATTTTATTCATATAGGTATATAAATAACTTAGAAAAAATCACATTTATACAGGTTGAACTTGTTAGTGAATATACTTTTCTTATATTTCTTATAATCAACAACATAAACGGCTATTGAATGGTATAATAATACAAAATGTGTAGGTACTTTTAACTAAGCCTATTAGTATGGTTCCTGGCTAGGGAAATTGATTTATGAAATACCTAATATGCAGTTTGAATTTTTGTGAACTCGCAACTCCTGTCAACACAATATTTCGCCTTGTATAGTCGGATAAAGTCGGATTTCATCTACCAGGCCCACATGAATAATTCAACCAGTATAAAGAGCCTCTTAAGAAATATATTGGTTGCCTTTTATCTATAACCTAATTATACAGAGAAAATATTTGACTGTTTGAATTAAATAGCCTCCTTAAGTACTGAACAGATTTTTAAGTACCTATCTGTTCGCGATAATCTGAAAGACTACTACCGAGATCGGAACAGCACGTAGAAAGGTTCGGTTCCCGTGTACTAATTGGACACGGGAGGGGGTGCCGCTGACAGTGCTTCAGGAACTTAATTTGAAGGCGATACATATTTTATACTATTTTACTTAAACATAAAATTGCACATGTCTATATGATAAACATATAAATAAGTTTCATAACCGAAAATGTGTAACATTAAAAGCTACATAATTAGATAATGGAATGTGAAATAAAATATTATATATGTACACTTAAATCTCATTTGGAAATTATTCAACAAAACTTTTTTTGTATTAAGATCTCAGATTACAAAAATATGTAACCTCCTATTTGGAAGTCGGTTAGAAACTGTAGGTTTTACATTTTTATTGTTTTATAATATGAGGCTAATATTTCTTAGATTTCCTATCTACTTACAACTTTATATAAAAATTCTTAGTAATCAAATAGTTAAGAGTATTTTCAACAATTTTACAGATACTGGAAAATAATACTATACCGGGTGATTTCAGTATGAGAAATATTAGGGTATTAAATAGAACAAGAAATAATATATGGAATACTTACTTAATTTACATTAATACACTTTTAAATTGGTACTTTAGCTTTGATATTTGAATTCTTTTTGTCAAATAGATTATATAGATGATATAGACTACTGACTCTAAATTAAATACTTATCAATAAACTTTTTCTCAGATGGTATAAAAAATCACCCAGGATTTTAGTTTCTGCATAAAAAATGATTGTTTATTTTATGTTCCTATATTTTAATAACAAAATCATTTGAAGTATTTATGTAGGTAAAAAAGTATACCTTATAAAATTAACCAGAAGTAGGTTTTTGTTGGTTTACTCGACTCTTAGCTACCTTCTCCACATTAGCTGCTCTGACCTACAAGGAGAATTTTTGACTTAAGTATTTACATACATAAAATTAAAATTATAATTGTTATCGTCGTTTCAGCCTTTTATCGTCCACTGCTGGACATAGGCCTCTCCAATACATTTCCAGTGCGACCGGTCCATTGCCACCTGCATCCAACGTGACCCGGCAGTTTTCACCAGGTCGTCGGTCCATCTGGTAGGTGGCCGTCCCACACTGCGCTTGCCAGTACGTGGCCTCCACTCTAGGATCTTTTTGCCCCATCGACCGTCCAATCTTCGTGCTATGTGGCCGGCCCATTGCCACTTCAGCTGACTGATCCTACGGGCAATGTCAGCAACCTTAGTTCTTCTACGGATCTCCTCATTTCTGATTCGATCACGTAGAGAAATACCGAGCATTGCCCTCTCCATAGCTCGCTGAGCGACATTGAGCCTTTTGAAAAGATCCTTCGTGAAGCACCACGTCTCAGAACCGTAAGTCATCACTGGTAACACACATTGGTTGTATACCTTTGTCTTAAGGCACTGAGGTATTTTGGACGAGAAGACGTTGCGTAATTTACCGAACGCTGCCCAGCCGAGCTGGATCCGTCTACTGACCTCTCTCTTAAAGTTGGACCTACCTAATCGGACAGCCTGCCCTAGGTATATATATTCGTCAACAACTTCAAGAGTAGAGCTCCCAACAGTTAGTGCGGTGGGTGCAACATGGACATTGTGCATGATCTTTGTTTTGTCCATGTTCATTTTAAGACCCACTTGTTGAGAAACTCTATTGAGGCCACCGAGCATACACCCCAAATCTTCCAGCGATTCTGCCATGACTACTATGTCGTCGGCAAATCGAAGGTGAGTGATGTATTCGCCATTAATGTTGATGCCAAGTCCTTGCCATTCCAGGAGCTTGAAGGAATCCTCCAGAGCAGCGGTAAACAGTTTCGGGGATATGACATCCCCCTGTCTTACTCCTCTCTTTAAAGGGATATCCTTCGTGCAGTACTCCTGTACTCGGACTGACATGGTGGCGTTATTATACAAACACTTCAACACTTCGATATACCGATAGTCAATATGGCAACGCTGGAGAGATCTAAGGACCGCCCATATTTCGACGGAATCAAAGGCTTTCTCATAGTCCACAAACGCCAAGCATAATGGCCGATTATACTCTTCGGTCTTCTGTATAATCTGCCGCAGCGTATGTATGTGGTCTATGGTACTATAGCCTTTTCGGAAACCGGCTTGTTCGGTAGGCTGAAAGTCATCCAGCCTGCGTTCGAGACGCATCGTAATAACTCTCGAAAACAGCTTGTAGACATGGCTCAGCAGTGTTATGGGCCTATAGTTCTTCAGTAAGGTTTTGTCACCTTTTTTGAAGAACAGGACCACAACACCCCTGTTCCATGCCTCTGGCGTTTTCCCCTCGAGTAAGGAGGAATTGAAGAGTTTCTGAAGGACTTTTAGTACCGGCGTGCCGCCCGCTTTCAGAAGCTCTGTAGTGATCCCATCCTCGCCCGGCGCCTTGTTATTCTTAAGCTGTTTGAGAGCTATTCTTATCTCGTACAGGCTGATGTCCGGGATGTCTTCGGTATAGTGTCGTGTTAGCCTGGCTCTTGGGTCTGCAGCTAAACTAGCAGGTTCAGCTGAGACCGAGGTATACAGCTGTCCATAGAACCTCTCTATCTCCCGTAGTACCTCGGACTTATTTGACATTACGCGTCCATCTTCGGTCTTTAGCTTTGTCAACTGGCTTTGCCCAATAGATACGTCTCTTGCAAACACTTTGGAGCCTTGGTTCCGCTCTATTGTCTCTTTAATACGCTGGGTATTAAAAGAACGGATATCGTATCGCAAGGACTTCGTGATCTGTCTATTGAGCTGCCTATATGACTCAGCGTCACTCGAAGTTTGGAGCGTCATTGAACGTCGACAAGCCATGAGGTTCCGGGTTTGGTCGGATAGTTTCTGAGGTCTATTTGTACGGTGGGTCTTGAAAAATTTGGACCCCACCGTATGGACAGTTTCTACCAGCCTGCTATTTATATCGTCCACTGATGCGCAGCTGTCTAGCCATTGGAAGCGATTTGACAGTTCAAGTTGAAAGCTCTCGGGGTTTTGGATATGGGCATTCGACGGTCGGAGCGTAGACTTCATCAGACGCGATCTCTCAAGTTTGACGTTGATATTCAACATGCCTCTGACGATTCGGTGATCACTTCCGGTCTTAACCATGTTGATCACAGAGACATCGTTGAATATCTGCCGCTTGGTGCTCATAATGAAGTCAATCTCGTTTCTAGTTACACCGTCGGGACTCAACCAGGTCCATTTCCTCTGCGGCGGCTTTTGGAAGAAAGAATTCATCATGAAGAGTCCTTCTTTCTCCATAAAGTCCGCCAGCATCTGTCCTCTGGGATTCCTCTGCCCAAATCCAAATGGCCCCACTTTCAGCTCATCATCGCTTCTGCAGCCCAGCCTCGCATTGAAATCTCCCATAACAACTGTGAAGTGTGTTTTAGGGCTACGTATGGCCCTACTGACGTCCTCATACGTAGCTTCTACTTCATCGTCTGGATGTGTTGACGATGGGGCGTATACCTGTACAATCTTCAACGAATATCGTTTTGAGATTCTCAGTACAAGGTATGCAACCCTATTTGACACACTCTCGATGGACACAATGTTGTTGATGAGAGATTTGTGGACGATAAACCCAACACCACCTTGGGACTTCTGTTCTCCCTCCCGGTAGTAGAACAAGTGGCCGGACTGTAAGATTATCGTATCCTCGCCCTCTCTTCGGATCTCCGATAAACCAATAATGTCCCAGTGCAACTTGTTCATCTCCTCTTCCAGCTCTACGAGCTTCTCGTCCAACCTCAAAGTGCGCACGTTGTGTGTTACCAGGGCCAGTTGTCGTTTAGAAGGGGGGTGGTAGCCGGATCTCTTCCGGGGATTCTTAGCACCCCCCGCCCCGCCGTTACCGTGGCCGCTAATGCCGTCACCACACGGCCAATTGTTATAGTATTAGATAATAATTATTAGCACAATGTGCCTCCAATGACCTCCACTGCTAAGTTGTTTGCAACTGTCTCTAGCTTGGTCCTAAAGATTACAGCATCCTAAGGGACAACCTAAGTATAATATATTAACATAGTAAGATAGACCCACTCTCTTACTTCTAAAAATAAAACACACTGTATAAGCTATACATTGTGATGATGTCTCCTTGTCTGATAAGCTGCCCTGGTAATTAATACAGCAGTAAGTCAGAAAAGGCAGTTTTGAGAATATGGCACTTAAAGCTTTTTCTTGAAGTGCCGTTTTCTCGAAACCACTTTTTCTGACTTGCTGCTCTATTAATTACGTTGGCAGTACTGTAGAGTTGTGACAGACTAGGACAAAACATTGTATACTTATTATCTGTTGTAATATTTTTTTTAGTAAGGGGTATATAAAATATATTATACTAAAATGTATCTATACCTGTAAACTCTGTACTCGCTTATGCATTGTCACCATAGAGTTTGATATTGAATTGAGTTTTTCTTTATTGGTTGCTATATCTGCTAACTGTAATGTAAAAGATTTATCATCTCTTCAATCTTATAAATTTTCACATTGTTTTAGTTGACAAAAGTTATTAGGTTAGATTATATATTTTTTTAATAAAACTTAGTATTTTAACTAACCAGGGCATCTAACATAGCATCATTTTGTAAATCTTCTAAATGATGTCTTTCAGTTGTTATCATTGTATGTACTGCTTCTTGTTTTTCACTGAAAAAAGGATAATCCTTTGAATTTATAGACACTATATTATGTTATCTAAAAATTTATTATACTTAATTACAATAGTAACTATTGCAATAACTTTTGAAACTGATTTTGTTGAATAAATTGAAACTTGTATCACTATTGTCACTTACGTTAACTCTTTTAGATGTGTTTTCAGCGTCACTAACGGAGGTTCATATACCTCTAACAATCCTTTTGCTAATATATTTACAGTGTTTATATCATTAGCCACATTATTAATATTATTATCATTTACACTTTTACTGAAAGGGAAATTGCTCATATTAGTCTTTAGTTAAAAACTGCTATAAAATTAAAGTTTAAAATATCTTGCAATAATTACTTTTCCGGTTCAGTCATTCTTTTTAAGTTTTTCTTAAAATACAAATAAAAGAGAAAAGCTGCAAATATGGAAGCTAGTATTTAAATACCAATAATTAACACCTTATTACTTTTGAGTTTAATTGCATATTTTAAAAGCAAAAGGAGTTTTTGAGTGTTTACTTTATAATTTTCTCTACAGATTTTTAGTTAATTGCTCATAATTGACACTTGTAAGTTGTATTGACAGTGACAGATGTACAGAATTGTCAAACTGACATTATTATTTTTAACAAACAAAAAAAGGGTACACGGCAATCCCTCTACGGTTGAAGTTGAAGAATACGTTTCTTTTTTCAAAAAAAAAAACTAATTTGGGTACTTATAATTTTTATTATTTAAATTTTAACAAAAATTAAAACGATAATAAATTATTAAGATCAATCAAAATATTTGTATTGCTAAGTTAATGCGAGGATAAAAGTTGATATTCAAGTTAAAAAAATAATGTATATTCAAGTAAATTAATTTCTGAAGTATGTAAAACGGAACTGAAATCTTTATGGCCGCTGCTTGTTTATTTGACATTCTTTCATTTGCCTTTGGTAAAAGAGGAAGAATAATTTTATTAAAATTGTTAGGTACTAACTGTTAATTCTTGCAAAATAATATAAATTTAATTCAGCAAGCTGGAAGTCCTACAAGTGACTCGCGAGGAGCCCGAGATGACGACCGTGGCCAATAGGCAAGAGCATGACGATTCTGGAGAGTATTCGGATGCATCTCAGGATATAGAACATAACAACTCGGGAAATGTGAGTTATCGGCTAAATCTGATCACTGTAAAATATGGGAACTTTCGATTTGGCGCTCAAAGTATCACAACTCAACACTTTCTCCCGCGCAATCGCGTGTCGGAATGTCCATTTCTTTTCGTAAAATTGAGGTCACGAATTAGGCACCATTCACTGTAAAGTTGTTATTGTGGGAAGACAAATTTTGGGTGAAACTATCGCGTGCATAATCTAATATTTATTTATTGTTAACGATCCGTGGTGATAATGCACTTAAAAGTAGCTGATCCTTTGCAGGACGCCGGTCAGCACGAATCTGATTATGATTCCCAGGGCAGTGATTCCGTACACTCTGACGGAGATCCCGACAAACAGGTATTTACTATTATTAATCTATTTTTATTTGTATGAATAAAAACTTGTTTTTCATTAAACTTTCTATAAGTAATGTTTTACCACTTCCAATTTACCATTCAAAGAAAATACAAAAAATTTGGAAGAGAATATTGTTTATTATCCAATTATGTTCATTATATAAAATTGATTAAACACTATTCTAGATATTGATGTACATTTTTGATACATAATGATCAGCTATTTTTTATGTAAGTATTTATTATAATAATAATAAATATAATTATAATATCTCTTAATAATAAAATTATAACAGTTAGAAACATAATATTTTAACACTTATAAATTGAAAATCATAATAATTTTAATGCAGTAATGCAGTAAAATTAAGAGCTTCATCAATTAAAATAATGTACCTAATTTAGGTATGCAGGATCCTCTTTTGTCTCAATTGATGAAATAAATTCACTTGTCATTAATATACACCAGTAATTTTTTATTTATATACATATTATAATATATTTAGAAATAGGGTTAAAAATTATGAATTTTGTAAAATGCATACATAATAGATATTATAATATTCTTGTGTATCTTTTGATCTTATTGTTACAAAACTGTAATAATAGTCAATTTTCAAACTAAATTAAAATTTAGAATTATGGATGTTTTGCTGTAATTAATATTATAATGATATGCTTAGTTTATGAGTGTTCTACCAGCATTTTTGGTAAAATTGCGTAAATTTGCAATCTCTATAGGTGTAAATACTAATATAATATGTATAAAATATTACTTTATTATTGTTACAAGCAGAACTTTTTATTACTTGTTAGAGATTTAACAAGTAATATTTTCACTTTCTTATACAATCACAAATTACATCATATACCATATTGTAAAGAAATGAACAAATGAATGATAACAGCAGAAGTGAAAGTAATATTTATAAACTTGTATTATTAATGTGGTTAACAGATATGTAGTTGAATTTTACTGTTTGAAATTATTTAACTGTTTTGCTTCATATATTTTAATATTGTATATTTTTCGTTTGAGTTGCAGTTCAAAGTAGTTTTGACTAAACTTGTTAAATCTACTTTGAGTTTAAACTAACTCAACCAGATCCCATAGTGTAGCAGAAAATTAGTGTAAAAGAAACTTTTGTCAACAAGTGAGCAAGGGTAAATTATATTGTCCATGTTTTATGTCTTGTTTTAAATGTAATATGCTTATACAAAGTTGTTAGTAGAAACAGTACTTAAAACTTAGCGTATTATGTTGCTAATTGGATGTATCATCATTGAGGGTAGGTTAGACTTTTCTTAACATATACTAATTTTTAATATTATTATATGTCTGTCGGACATTACTTTGTAATGTAAAAATATTAGTTTGATTAGGTATTAATTTTTGTTTCATAGTTTAGGTATGCTGCAGCACAAGTTTGCAGTAATCTTTAAAATGGTAGCGTTATGGTATGCTACTCTGAGTTTACAAATTAATTAATTGTTATTCTGAAATTAAGATTATAAGATTATTCTAACATACAAAAATGCCACTTATGTATTTGAAAACGAATAAATTATAAAGTTTCGTATCTCTCTAACCAGTATCTAGTTGCTTATTAAAGTAATTGTATTATATTATTATTTTATTTTTAGGAGGCCGAGAGACGTGTTGACGATGATGAAGACCGGAGCAACCCTCAATACATCCCGAAAAGGGGTACATTCTACGAACACGACGATCGAACTGCGTCAAAGTAATGTATTTCATGATTAACATTAATACTTACAACATTGTAGTAATTGCTTTATTTTCATTACAAATAATAATATATTTTCTACTTGTATCTACTATCAGCTACACGCTAGATATCGCGTCAGCACAAGAAATCAGGCTAGGCGAATATCAGCTCACTTGAAACGAGAACTGTTATTTCATTTAGTACGCTTGGAACACTGCTGACCTCAACACGTGTCACAATGCCGCTGTTAATTTAGATAAAAAAAAATATAATAGACTTAATTAATGTTTTATAATATCCGAATCAACTTTGAAATGTTTTAAACTTTTGTCGTAGTTCGTTATTAAATTAAACAAATGTAGCTTTTGGCATTGGCATATACCTACCACGCGGAAATATTTTAGCCTTGTTTTTGTATGGGACACGTTATCTAGTGTATTGTTAATCAGCAGTTGTATGAAGTAGTTGTAAGCTTACAGTAGACACTCCATTTTGTTTTATTTTGTTTTCGGTAAATTAATGAATACACGCGAGTCAAGCAAATATGAAATCTATTTAGCAACAAAACAGAACCAATTCGCATGTATGTAAAAACTCTCTGATGTTCAGGGAACATTGACCGAACTGTTCATTCAAGTGTGTAGTTTAACGTAATACAAGTTATTATGCCGTAGAAAGTTTCTATATCAAGTTTTCCTCGCTTCAGAATAATACTGAAACTGAATTCATATTGTAATACAATCTGTAGTGATTCTTTTTACAGTAATAACACCAAAATGGCGTTAATGCAACGTAATAAATTATTTAATCCTTAGCTATCCCGGGATTTTAGACTGCGATGAAGGATATTAACAGAAATGCCGAAACGTATTTTATTTTTTGACTAGTAGCAGAAAGTAATAAAGACGTACCTAACCCACTCACGTCGTTATTAGTAGCGAGTTAAAATATAATTAGAAAGTTTTTATATGTTATAATTTATTTTATGTACAAAAATGGGTACACCAAATAGGTATACTGTTTAAAGAAGATAAGTATATTTTAACTAGCCATTGTTTGGTTATCTTCAATGAGATAAATCGGCAAATGACATCATCATATAATTAAATTGCGGACTCGTATCCCAATCTAAAACCCTATAGGATTAATAATTAAATAATAATAATTAAATTTTATTTCTGTTAGTCATATGATCAGATTTCCTTAAACACATTGCAAAGTGTAATGATACTTTAAGTGCATGTTTATGCTAATTTGAATGTCACACTATATTGCAAAAAATCTACTTAATTGGCGTTACGGAAGCCTTAAACATTATATTTGTCGCATTGTGCAATTAGTCGCCACTGGTTTTAAGACATCTTTCTCGTTATTCTTTCATTTTATAAAACAAAGTCCTCCACCACATCCGTCTGTCTGTCTGTTCGCAATAAACTCAAAGCCTACTGTATCGATCTTTAAGCGGTTTTCACCAATGGATAGATTGGTTGTTGAAGGTTTTAGGGTATTAATTAGACCCGATAGGTAGAGCTGCTGTCAGTGATTTGAGGTACGAACCGGGAGAGCTAGTTATCACGTCTATTTATCTATTTATATGAAAATCTATCTTATACATAAAAATGAATTGCTGTTCGTTAGTTTCGCTAAAACTCGAGAACGTCTGAACCGATTCGGCTATTTTTACTTCGAAATATTCGTGGAAGTCCTGGGAAGGTTTAAACGGTTCATCATAAACTGTTTCTATGCTCAACGAAGTGGGCACGGGTCAGCTAGTAATTAATACAGCACATAATTAATATAATATAGTAATTAATTAAGACATTAATAAGATTTTATTTTCAGTGGGGAAGAGTCCAATAACACTACATCTGAGACCGTATCGGAGAAGAAAGAGGGCGGCCCCGAGGCGCCGGCGGAGCGCAGGCGGCCGCCGCGCAAGTCCGAAACTCTGAACAAGTGGTCCCACGACAAGTACAACGAGAACGAACAGGTACGTTCATTAAATAATTAAAGACGTGAATCGATAAAGGTGATATGTTGCAAAGAAAAATTCGCAAAGAAAAATCAATGTACTTAGACTTAAGTAAAACAATGTTATCACGTTAGTGGCATCTCGCCTTTGATGATAATAAATATCTTTAAACCTAAAAATTTAACCCAGAAAATTTAGTTTCAACAGTCACTTAAACATTTTAGGATATATTTTAGTAACGTATTAAGTACATTGATTCTAGAGAGGGATCTTTAGATTAATTTACTTAATACTTTACGACGTACATATTATAAAATGTTTAAGTGACATTTGAGCTCAATTTTCTCGAAATCAGAATTTTGCTACATATGTATAAGATCACCTTCATCCATTAATTTCTTCAATTGTTATGTTTTCATAATATTATTGTTTAATTATATATTTTATTTATATAATTCTGTTGTGCCACCAATGATAGTATTTTTATAATTTATAATGTAATCTTAGACGAATAAATGATTAAAAAAAACTCGCCCGCTATCTCCGAAAAGCGGGACCGGCGCATGTTCCGTGAGGATCTTTTAATTTTAATCTGAAATTCGCGATGTCCCGCCAAAGTCTGTATATTTTTATGACGATTGATTGATGCATTTTTTACTGGTATCAAGATGAAATTGGGTCTAACAATTTCCTGTTATAGTTGTTAGGAAGTTTTGTGCCTTCTGTTATTTTTTTTACAAGTAAGATTAAATACTTGACTAGTTTTGCAATTTTTTGCATTTTAGTTTCACATTGCAATTCATGTTCTGATCGTTTTAAATATTCTTCTTTTCAGGTGCCGAAATCCCGCGATGAGTTGGTAGCTATATATGGATATGATATCAGGAACGAAGATGCTCCACCTCATGCCAGGAGAAATAGGCGTTATGGGTAAGAATTTAAGTGTCAACTTTACCAACATCTGTTAAAGTTAATGGTGATTGAAAATCATGTTAGTTCTATCGTTCTTCATATTAATAAAAGTGAATTCACTAAATCTAGACAAATTATTAACACAAACAAACATTGCTGAATTTTTCCACTTATTAACTTTCTAACATTGTACTTCGATTAATCAAATTAATGAATTGCAAATATTCTTGGCAATTAAACTGCAATATTCACCGTATTGTAATACTATAATAACGTGATAATCTGACTGCAATTGACATTTTATATGCTACTTGGAGGTACCGACATTGGCGGTTAGTGAATTTTGAAATTTGTAAAGCTTTGCATGTTCAATTTGTGCTGCTTTATGGTACTTTTTCAGTTTATGGTATGTGTACAATCCGTTTTTTTTTTTACAAAAAAAAAGTAACTTGTAAATAGATTTATTTTTATATTTTCATGTTGCTTTACACTAAAACACGAAATAAGTAATCCAAACACACCTAAATTAATATTATGCAAAAGTGTATTTTATTTTTATTGACCCTCCTAATTTTGTTTTTTTATTAAATGCATGCCATTTAAATTACTCCTTTTTGTTATAATAGACGAATAAAAAAAGTCACAGGGACTTTATTCACCCACAAAACGTAATTCCACTCGAATTCGGTAACTTTCCTGTGTTGACCAATGACCGCGCAGTAAGTTTTCGATTCCGAATCAAATAGAATTATTGTTAATAGTGTGCTAAGTGCGAGTGTTTGTCACTGCTTACCGTGAGAAGGTTAACTACAACGGCGGTAACTGGTAATTGTAATTTGTTTTCAAAATACACTTCAAGAAATGAAAACCGTTTTAATTTTGAATAAAAACTTTTTTATTTTATTGTATTTTACTATTTGTATTGGATCGAAATAACGCCTAATTTTGGGCCAACTATGGTAACTAATTCGATGCCAAAGTACACTTAACTTCTTACGGGGAACAGTCAGTCTCGCTGTTTTCTGTTACAGCTAAATTATTACATTTACTAGATTGTCGTTAATAATATTTGCACCATTAACAGCCGTGGACCCAACAAGTATACTCGCACTTGGGAGGATGAGGAGGCGTATAAGAGGCAGGCCGGAATCGCGCCGCCCAAGAAACCCCCGAGCCCTGCCGACTTCCCCGAACTGGGCGCAGCTAATAAACCGGGGTTAGTATTATTATTGACCAGCTATTATTTATTTTTATAAACTATTCGTTTCAATAACCTTAGTTATCTATAAGTCTTAAGAACTATATGATGTGACAGGTGGATGTAAGTATGATTTTTATCTATTGAAACGGGGCGTAGGTGAATTAAAGTTAGATTTATTTGGATTGCATAGTGAGATGTAATGAGCTCAATCAACCTCCGGAATGGAGAATTCTAAATAAATTTACAATAAGATAGTCTTAGTAAATGCTTGAACTGAGCATATTGAGATCTTACATTTTATTCTTTTATTACTTGTTATTTTAATATCATATTAATTTACCTTGCAGTAGGAGAATGCGAGCACCACGACCGAGGTCCAAGTCTCAACCCACATCAAACGACTCCTCGGAGAACGGTTCTCAGCAGCTCCGACGCAATGCCTCCATAAAATCCACCAAACCAATCAACAAGACAAGACCCGTTAACAGGCCAGCCAAACCAGTGAGAGATGTTAATATACCACTCGAGAATCTCACTATTACCACAACGGTTAATAATAACAGGTGATTTTGATATTACGTTATTTTTACTTATAAATCGTGACTCAGTAAATGTAGTAGGAAATTGAGAATCTCTGAACAATAATACATGGGATATGACATAAGGTTAGCTAAATGACAAGAGAATTCGTATCTCACTTAGTGAAGCTTATGTCAAATTCCATAAATTTTGTTTTCGAACTTTGTAAGTAGTATAAGTAATAATAGCGATGGCATTTTGATCAGGACGGTACATTTTATTTTTTTATTTTTAGCCAAGGGCCACCACAAAGGAAGGTGAATTCGTCTATTGCACAGCAGAAACCAGTGCCCACTGAACAGGTGAAGAAAAACTTGACACCTACACAGGTTAGCGGTCTTTTCGGTTAAAGTGTGCATAGTAAAATTTATATATTTAGTAAGTAAAATTTAATATCGATTGTCTACAATTGACTATTGCTAACGTTCAAATACGTAGTAGTGGAGAGCAGTGTGGGGCTAGCAGGAAAAAAATTGCAACTGCTATTATACCTATTAGTAATGTTATAAGAGAATTGTTTGAAAATCTTAACAGCACTTTTAGGATTGACATGAATTAATAATGTTACAGATAACATTGTTGTCAATTGCTCCTGCTTGAGCTACTGTCATCATTTTCGTACAATTCTCTTTCGATAACGTTACGAGTAGGTACATAATCAATTATTGTTGCTAATACCACACTGATCTTAAAAATAAGCACGCTTACTATTACATAGGTACTTGGAATAAATCTCTTAAAGAAGTTTTAAAGCTACATCTATATATAGTTAATAATAATAATATGCCACAACAGACTCCACCGCAGAATAACGCAGCACAGAGCAAACCACAAGCGCCGTCGCAGCTGAAACCGCAGACGCCCAAGTCGCAGCAGCAACCGACGCAGCAACCGGCCGTAGCACCTGGTATTGTATACTTTTATTTTTAAAAATGATTTAAACTCAGATTTAGCCGACCGGCACGCCCTACATGGCTTTCAGTGTGATCAGTGCGAGTTTTTGTTCCTATACGCAGTGACGAAGTTAACATTTTGTAGGCAACGAAACAACGCAAAAGGTGTAAATATGGAAAATAATTCGATGCCATAGAAGTTGTAGAATAACTCCATGCGACAAAAACTCGCAGTCAGCACACTGGTAGTGGTGGGTAGCTGCGGCTAAGTGTCTGACTGTAATTGTAATGCACCGCAGCGCAAGTCTACTTACACCTCTAGGTCGCAATGTATTACATAGACGTACTTTCATGATGTAATAGATAACTTGGACACATTGAAATTTCAGAATGTTGAAAAAAAAATTACAAATCCATTTAACTCCGTGTGTAATTAAAAAACTTCGTCACGAAAAAAATACATTTTATCGTCGTTTCAGCTAACACGTCTAGCGCTGGACATAAGCCTCCCCGAATGTATTTCTTGTAGGGTAGTTTCCTATTATATGTACTGCACATGACTTGACTGGTGGGTTGACGAGCGCATAGTTAATATAATAACAGGTAGTTTTCCAATTACAAAGCATTGTGCGACTCAGTGGCGCACAATGCTGAATTATGCTGAAGCTTAATTGGAACGTGAATTAGTTTTAAATGCACCAGTAGAGTGCGCTAATTACAGTATTGAAAAAAAAAATCATAGAGTTAGCAATAACCTCATTAATGTGTAAACAACGTTTCACTGAGGCATGCAATAAAGTGGTATAAATAATTATTTGTATGAGAACTGTTTACGATCATTTTAAGTAATTTTGATTTTGATTATTTAATTAACATTTGTTTTAAGTAATTTTTTTAAATGAGTTCTAAAAGAATTATATACTTTTTAATGAAATTGTATTCACATTTTAAATGTGGAATATAAAAAAAAAATCAATGCTTGTACCTTCATCCATATTTATATTATTTTTTTTAACACAGGTTGAATTAACTTTGATTATTTTCAAAAACCTACAACGCAATGAAAGCTCTAAAAATTTTGTCACCAATAAATAATATTACTAAAGATAATATAAATAAAACATTCCGATCAATGTCAACATAAAGAAAAAACACTTGTTAATTTTCTGTCACTGAGTTGGTATCCATTGCACGCATCAAGCGAAAACACTACTTTTGAGAGTGCTCGACTGTGCGAAGCATTGCTGTAGTTGAAACATTCAATGTTAAGCATTATGCCGCATAATGCGCTCTAGTGCTATAATTGGAAAAC
The DNA here is from genome assembly GCA_905187575.2 of Celastrina argiolus. Classification (NCBI taxonomy): domain Eukaryota; kingdom Metazoa; phylum Arthropoda; class Insecta; order Lepidoptera; family Lycaenidae; genus Celastrina; species Celastrina argiolus. The sequence continues at coordinate 20,633,071 of LR994577.1, read as the reverse complement.
TACCACAATGTCCGTGGAAACGGTGCTGCCTATTTCCGGATGTACAGGATGATTCATGATTTATATATCAAGCCGAATATAGTGTGAAGAGAAGGATGCGTAGAAATTTTTTGGTTATGGCACCTCATATAAACTTACCATAATGCGACAAAGTTTCAAGATTAAAGATCTCCATACAAGTCACAAAACAGATTAGTTTGAATCCTGGTCAGGTCTGAGGTCAAGGACCAGTGCGTTCGTGTATTTTTTTAGTTATTTAAGGTAATTTATATGAGGTGCCAAAACAAACAATGCTTTACGCGTCATACTCTTCACATTATATTCGGCTTAGGGCCGATTTTTCAATCGTCAGATAACTTTTATCTGTTGAATAAACATGTGACTTTGACATTGGTTCCATACAAAATCTGTTAAAGTCACATATTTATTCCTTAGATAAAAGTTATATGACGATTGAAAAATCGGCCCTTAATATATAAACCACGAATCACTCTGTATATTTCCCTGACGCTTTTTACGCACACACACGGTAAACAGAAGTATTCCTGCTTCTTACTCCTTATTCCTGCACCACCCACGGTGATCCCCAACTGGTTAAGATCCGACGTTGTTTCCCTTTTTTATTACTCAGTAACTAACAATTTCTTTATTATTCTTAGGTGCGGAGTCTCGAGGCGGAAGTAAAAGGTATAGTAGTCTGCGGCAGCGGCCCCTGGCGGAGACGTACTCCCCGCAGCAACACTCGCAACAGAATTCCCAGCAGCCGCCACAACAGACCCAACAGCAGCAACAACGATTCCATGCTAATGGTGAGTTTTTACTGTAATGTAATAGTTGTAGTACACGTTTAACAGAAAATACGATGAATTTACGGGAGTAATTCCTGTGTAAAACATAATTTTACCCGAGTAGTAGCAAACATTTGTAATTAATATACATAATATTGAAAAAAAAACAAATTTAAAGTATTGCAAAATATGGACTTTTGTTCAGCTACTTAGTAGCATTTGGGGGCACGGCAATGCCCCCGCCTAGTTGAGCACGGCCATACCATCGTTTTCTCGAAACAATTCAGGCAATTTTCGACTCCCATAACCTTATTTGTGAATCAAAACTAGAAGCCTGTATTAACCAAGCAGGCATTGTATAAACACGGTATATTTCAAATTTTATTCGATTTGAAACAAAGGTTTTAGAATTATTATAACTTGTCAAAGTTTCTTAATTTTGTCACTCACTCACTCGCCGATCATCAAAAGTATAGTGTACTTATAGCAGAGATAGAAGCTTCAAATTTATGTATAAATGAAGGAAAGACTTAAAATTTTGAAATTTCTGTCTAGTTACTAGATAACTAGACAGATACGCCATACGCCAACTGTATATATAACTTTGTAATTCTATATAAATGTATAGGATTACAAAGTTGTATATGCACTTTTCGACGAAAACACTAGTTTAAGTTAATATGCACTTTCCGACGAAAACACTAGTTTAAGTTAATCTTCTACAAAAATAACAGATCCCATCAAAAACATATCTTGTAAATAATTCCAAAACTCGCTACTTAGGTCTTCTACCGTAAAAAGCTGTGAGATTCATGTTATGCCAAGTCAGTGTTAAGCGGTCGGTCGGATCAATATAAGAACATCTTATATTGATCTTTCAACATTATTTTATTTAATTATTACTAAAGATCCTTCATGTTTTAAATAAATAAGTATATTGACTAAACGATCTGATATCATATTATTATGTATCACTTATGAGATAGATGTTATCATGTACATTGTGTTTTCATGCAATTGCCATTTCAATTTACTTTTTTATTTAAAATATGATAGATGTTTAATATTATTGACATAATTTTATGAACATTTTATTTTACCAGACTATGTTGCCGGTACAACCCCAGCTACCCAACACCAAGGCAGCCCTGGACCTATACATCCGCAGCAGATGATGCACCAGGTAATCATATACAGTGTACAGTAAACATATACAGTGGTAGTCTGTGTGATAGGAGGACTCCTAACTTTAATTATTGTTGTTTCAGTATTCACCTATTTAGATTCAAAGGGATTTTGGGAATCTTAAGGGAAGCTTAATGTACTTTTTACTTTACAGCATAATAGTACACAAACTACTAACTTGCATTTCGCCACTTTATTACTTATCTATACTAATATATAGCTGAAAAGTTTGTTTGTTTAAACGCGTATCTCAGGAACGAGGAACTACTGGTCCGATTTGAATTTTTGTTTGTTTGTTGGATAGTTCATTTATAGAGGAAGGCTTAAACTGTTATATAACTTTACGCTGCGACCAATAGGAGCGAAGCATCAGTGAGAAATGTTGCAAAAACAGGGAAAATTATTCACATTTGGGGGCTTTCGTTGCGTGCGCTGCATAAACGGTTTAAGTCACTCAAAAACCACGCGAACGAAGTCGCGGGCACAGCTAGTTTTACATAAAATTTATTAAATTAATCTATAAGAAAGTTGTCAAATTATATGTCGATCTATCATTTCTTATAGTTAGGTTATTGAAACGTTAGTCATCATCAGGTATAAGTATGCAATTAATTTTAGCTTTGAGTAACATGACTTTCCACCAAAGAGCTATAGTACACAATAATATATTTTTGTTGAGATGCTACAGCATATGGTTAGGATCCATTCACGCGTCCAATAGTACACTGGTTGATGTATTTTAATATTTATGAGCTAGTACTATATGATGAGTCTTATAACTAGGTACATAGGTCCCACTCTTATAACCTCTAACGCTGAGTTTCTACTGGCGCGGAGCGGGGCGGAGAGGAGCTTAGCGGTGCCCAAATTGACCAATCACTGTGCTCGTACTGTTTCCGTGGAAACGGAGCGGAGGTTTCGAGCATAGTGATTGGTCAATTCGGGCACCGCAAGCTCCTCTCCGCCCCGCTCCGCAATAGTGGAAACGCAGCCTTAGAGGACTAATATCTAGACTATCTCAGGCATCAATGTCAAATGTCATATTTGACATTACATTGTTTTAAGCCTAATTAATAATGGCATAGCATTATGTAACAATTTTTACTTTACAGCAAGTCCACCGCAACTCTGTGTCCCAAACTCCCCACGGACCGTCGCCGCCGCATCAGCAGCTCCAGCAGCCACCGCTGAACCAACAGGTAAGCGGCCCTGTAGTTTTAGCCTTACCATTATTTCTAACAGAGATGAAATGGATATGAAATTTCGGATACGGAAACGGATATTAAATTATTTCGGATTATCCGTTTGTTTCGGATAATTTCGGTTACGGATATTACATTTTTAGAGTAGCAAAACTTTAATTTCGGATTCAGTTACGGTTATGGATATATTTTAATATCGGATATCCGATAGTTTCGGTTACGGAGCTCCCTAACATCCCTGATTTGTAACATGAAAGTCACTATGGGCGGACAAAAAAAAAGTTATACCTTTAAAATGTTTATCACCTTGTTGTGACATGACCTTCAATATTTTTTTCATACGAATGCAACTCAAAAAACCAAATCGGGAGATACAGTTTAGTGTTGCAGTTACATTCTATTACACCACTGAATAGCTAAATAATCATATAATTTATTACCCCTTTTATACTATAAAACTATTACTTACCGATTCTAAATAACTCCAGGCGTCTGATTCACAATTTCAATTTGATTCGAATTCGTGAACTCAATGAAGTTCTTGAATTCGAGTGTTCATTACACACGTCACTTCACGTTAAACCTTAGTTTAACCTATAATGCGATAAGTTTTCGAATCCGGGTGGAAAGAGAGGAAATGTGAACAATCGGTCAGAACTTAAAACGAAAATATTATAACATATCAACCACCTTTCCCGTGGGTGTCGTAAAAGACGATAGACGGAATATATCCGGAAATGCGCAGCAGCGATTCCGCGGACATTATTAGCTTAACCCCTCCTCTGCACTACTCGCGAAGTTGAACGAAGTTAGACGAATAGGATAGTGTAGAGATGCACTTCGGCTTACCTCGTCAAACTTTACTTCGACTCGGGTGACTTCCATTTGTTGTCGGTTTTTGGTACCGAGTCAAAGGGTTGCACGAGTAGTGTAGTGTCGCACTTCGGACTGTTGCCAAAGTATCTTGAGTACTTCGCCGAGGAACTCAGCGAGTAATCTAGTGTCGTACTTCAGACTGTTGCCAAAGTATCTCGAGTACTTCGCCGAGGAACTCCGCGAGTAGTGTAGAGGAGGCTTAACACTGCGTTCGCCAACCCGTCTGCCAAATGTGGCGAGTATAAGAACTACTCGCCATGAAATTCCATGATATTAATGTATCCTGTGGTGTTTACTGTGTAGCAGGTGCGGCTGGGGTTACTGGAGCAACAGCAGATCGTGTCTCATCCACATCACACCATGCACAACTTGCCACAGCAGCACTCTATAGGTAATGTTTTTTTTTGCCTTCTCAACCTCGTATCTAAAAAAATCTTTCTCGATAATATCTAGCTTGTATTGACCTAAAGTATATAAAACTAAATTTTTATATACTTATAGTAATACAAGCTACGTATAGTACTTAACTGAACCTCATTTAAATAAAAATCCATGTCATAATAAAATCTTAAATTATTAAGTTTTTTTACTGTACTGAAAAGTTGTAGTTTTATAGATACGATGTTGTTAAGGTAAAGCGACGATTTACTGATATCCTTTGAATATACTATGTATTGATAATAATAAATGAGCACATCTCGGGTCGCCCGACAGAAGTGATATCTTACGCGAACGGCCCGATAGACTGGCGCTGTAACTCATTACGGAACGAAGCTGTTTATGCCATAATAAGTTATTACTTCAAGAACTGATAAGAGATCTCTGATACATTTGAAGCACCGAATATTTGCTACCTACCGACGAATTAAAACCAATTAATTTGGCAGGTCAAATACCACCAGCACAAGGGTACGCGCCGCCTGCGATGATGCCAGCACAGTATATGCAGGTAAGCCTTAATTGTATTGTAATTTCCTCAGATTAATTTGATAGTTGCTACTTAATTTTTAATTATTATATTATAAAAGGAATGGTTTGGCATATTTATTACGTTTCCAGTATTACAATAGTATATTGTCCAGTATTTTGTTTTAAAAGTGTCATATTAACTTGTAGTAGGACATAGTGGCATGAGCCAATTAGGATCTAACTCGACTAGGCCTATGCGATAATAGGAAGGGTTATGAGTTTAGAGGTCTATGTATTTGTTTGTATTTATATAAGAAAATCTATACATATTTATATAGCTTGTTAAATGAGTAATAATAGGTCGAAAATGGCCTGAACTGCTTCGAGAAAAGGATAAAAGGATGGTATGGCCGTGCTCAACTTGGCAGGGGCACTCTCGTGCCCCCAGATATATTTTTTTACAGAAACAAATTATGTAACCAATTTCGTGAAATAATCCGATCATTGCAAAATACAATATTTATTTACAGCAAGGGGGTAACAACGCAGTGTTCGCCGGCGCGCCGATGTACCAGCCGCCTGCCGCGTACGCGCCGCATCAGCTGTACCAGCACCATAACTATGTGAGTGATGATCTTGTTTGATTATTGACAATGTCCCTGCCTGTACATGAACTTATTTCCATATTACAAATTTACGAAATTTAGCCATATTTTTATGTATAGCACGTCCCTGATAAATTTAATCCCAACGTAAACAAACCATACACTAGCCAGTGATGCCAATTGGCCAATATTAATACAATGATTATTGTTTGCTACTATGAATCCATAGACTAAAGACTACAGCCGGCAGTGTAAAAATGGCGTATTTTCACAGTGAAAGTTTTTCATTTCATGTTTAAACATTTTAATTATTGTTTAATTGTTATAAAATGTATTGGATAATGAAGTATGATCCTTTAATATTCCGGTGAAAGTGTTGATAAGTGTGCACAATAAGTGAATATGTGCAAATTTCGGTGTTTTTGGTTTGTTTCGTTTGTGTTAAATTTATCTGGTACGTACTATAGTAGCTTGATTGTATATTACAAATTATACAGTCAAGAGACTACATAAAGCCACAATGAATTTGGTTTGTCCAGATTCGATTAATCGAGATACAATTTTTACACGATTATAAATTTTCGGCTGTTTTAACTATGTAACAACACTCTGAGTATATAGTCATATTACCGAGCTACTGTTAGTTTTGCAATTCAAATTATATTTCTCTAGCAAGGGTTTTCTATCGGACAGAGCTGATAGGTTTGTGGGGGAAAGACAAGGTGTCAGTCAGGCTTTTTCTACCGCCTACAGCGCTATGTACACCAGTGGCGTGGGGGTGATACAACTTCAACCAAATACTTACCTATTATATAGGCCAGCTTCAGGCAGGATAGGCTTCCATCTGAGAGAACCAGCGCTCGCCACTGATATATTCATGTTGACTCTACACATACAAAGTGCTAGTTTTTATCACTACTCCTCTGCCATCGAAACAACGCCCTAAAGAGCAAAATGGCGATCTAATTCGATGCCACACAAATTGAAGTTAACTGTGTCACGTTATCTAAATTTGTGTCACATTATAGAACATTCTCTCAATCCTTAATTAGGTGGGTGTGTCGCAGGCGCAGCCGAGTGGCGTCACGTACTACAGCTGCGCAGAGCAGGAGCAGCCGCCGCGCGCGCAGCGTCGCCCCACCGCTGCCATACCCATCGTACGCCCCGCCGCGCCCTCCGCCGCTGCCGCCGCCGCTGCTGCCGCCGCAGCCGCACCCGCCGACAGGTTGGTCGCTAAAATATCCATATTCTATATAATAGCTCCCCTCACCGATTTCGCCGTCGGTTGCCGATTTCATTGAAACCAGGCCAGCTGCGCAGGAGTTATTTTATAGTGCCGGTTTCGATTCATCAGGTTGTTTTTTAAAAGCTTTTCTTTAACTTGCAATGTATGTATGTAAGGATGTTCGGGTGGAATCTTGCGGCCCGATTTTGAAGCAGATACTCTCAACCGATTAAGCTGAAGTTTTGTATACACGTTTAAATTGAATGACAATACACGATCAGTTGTGTAACGTCATTCTAAATCCAATATGGCGGACCAGCCAAGATGGTGGAACAGCTGTTTTTAATGCATTTGTACAATATTATGGGTATCAAATGAAAGGGCTTGTTGAGAATGACTCAAAAAGTAATGTGACGTCATTCTAAATCCAATATGGCGGAATATCAAAGATGGCGGAATAGTGATATTAATGCATTTCTACAATATGGGTATCAAATGAAAGGGCTAAAAACTTTCTTACAAAGGTTTTTTGTTTAATTTATTTCCATCAAGAACCAATAGTACATTCAACCAGTTATATGAGATAAAAGTAGACCATTAACGTTAAGTATATACTTTAGTCCCAGTTGTCGAAAGTGCTGGACTATAAAATTAACATTGTAAGGGAAGTCAATCTAAGCTTTTTATCATACCATAATGTATGATAAAAAGTTTATGGGATCAATTATTTTTATAATATAATTAAGGTGAAAATGGTATATCTTCGGTACTTAAAATTTTGCAAAATGACATACGTAAAACAGAATTAGGTTATAATGTGACAATGTTTATTAAAATATGTTTTTTCAGAGCGGTGAATTCGTCAGATAAGGACATAGACAGGATTGTAGAGAATATGTTCGTTAGAAAGCCGTACAAGTCTCCAAATGAAGGTGAGTCAGTTATATTATTATTATCATAAAGATTATTTATTTAATACAGAATTTGTAAATTAAGCACCTAACTTTCTATTATTTCTTACCATAATAACTATCCAATTTCATAACTAAATAAAAGAGTACAATTAACAAAAACAAATTGATGACTTACGCAACGCAGTGGTGTGTTGGTGCGCCACAGATAGACATTAGACATAATATATCTGTTTGTGATGCTAACAAAACGAGACAACCGTTTTTTATATAGTTTTCAGCCTTAAAAGCTGTCAATCGAGAGTGTTCTTAGTTACAATTCATCACACAACACAAACACATTGGGTGTTTTTTGAAAATTTTATTTTACACCCATATTTTTTAATTTGAATGTTTTTGTTCATCAAGATTTGCTTTGGGATAAACTCTGCGATTCGGCGTGGGATTTCTTACATAATCTTAAGTTTTGAAGAGAACATATTGGAGGTTTAAATTTTAAGTTCTTTTTTGTTGGTAATTTTATAATTTGGTATTTCAGTAAGAACTGAGTGTTACATACTCAGCCCCGATTGCCAAATTTATTTAAACACGTTCAACGCTAAACTCTGTTTTGATATCTCTCTCTTTCATTAAATGTTGGAACGGGAGAGAACAATCATTAACCTCAGCATTAAACGTCGATTTAAAACCTTGGTGAAATTGGGGCTTGGTAAAAGTTATGAGAAAATTATATAATGTATAATAGGATTTTTGTAGGTATACATTCTAAAAATGTAATGTAGGCTGTAGTAACTATCATTCATTTATACTTTTGTTTCATAAGGTGATTAGCCATATTAACATTTCATCTATAAATAAAATGCTCTGTGTAAATGGGAAATTATAGTGGTTTAACCTTAGTTGTTAGTTCTCATAATTTAATCATAAAGATTAATCAACATCATTATTATTATAGAAATAGTTTTATTACGTTGCCATTTTCGTTCTTAATATGTTTTGGGTGGTATCTGGATGACGAAACTCTTAGGTTGACCTACATCTGACATGTGCTGTCCTTTCCATTGCTTCTATCCTTTTCTGCCACTCAGATCCGCCATTTGCTAGAGTGAGAAAGAGAGGGGAGAGAGAAATGCTTGAGCAGTGGGAAATCAGCAGCATGCTCTCTTTCTCACTCTAGGTAATGATGGTTCGAAGAAAAAGGATAGAAGCATGAGACAAGTGAAATGTTGCGATGTCGGGTGTCGCTCTACGGTCGCCGACAGGCCGACGTATAATTATTGGCCGTGTTCGGTGGCTTGTTTTTTGACGCATGCGCTTGTAAAGCACCAATCAAAAACGTTTATTTTCTATTGTTACATGTTACGCGCATGTCGAACAATGTCAAGTTGTCTACAATTTTTAATTAAATTGACGGGTTATAGAAAATAAAGGGTTTTGATTGGTGCTTTACAAGCGCGTGCGTCAAAAAACAAGCCACCGAACACGGCCAATATTAACAAGCTATTCTGAACCCTCATTGGTGAACATCATTCGCAACAACATAGCTCATTCGCTACGTTACAATGAATTCAGAATTCTCTTGTTTACTCAGATGTTAGCTAATCGACGATTTGACCAGCAGAATTTCAGAAATTCAGAATCCGGGGGTAAGTCGCTAATGGTGCCTGGCAATCATCGTTTTTCTACTAAAATGACAGGCGATATATAAAAGACGACGATTTTTGATACACACTAGCCGTAATGTACGACCACAATGGGAAATCTCTTGGCATTCGTTTCATTCTTTTTCATACATCGTCTATTTTTTTTTTAAACCGAAGATTGCTAAGGGCGCAAGTAATTACCGGCCTGTCAGCGACCATATTCACACTTAATATACAAGGTGTAGAATAAATGAGTGCTAATACTTTAGGGTGTGTATGACGTATGTGCATCCTATGTAGAGTTTACTGTGAAAGCCAGCGCTGAGAGACTTACTTTTGACTTGTTCTTTTGACTTGTTTCATGTTTGTATAAGAAATGCCCCAACATCATAAATTTGCCCATACAATAATTTAAAAAAAGTACCTATTTCAGCGCTGGTACTTTCACAGTAAACTCTATATACGGGACTCATACACACCCTAAAGTACTATCACTCACTAATATTACAGCCTGTATATTATACATCCTTTTAATGTGGCATTCAGAAATAAGGTTGAAATTGGTGTTTACGCCATATTGACTAAAAGGTTTTTGGCTTCTAAGACTACCTCGGGAAGATGGGCATGCTAAAGGAAATGCCCTGGGGCAGTTTTAGATGCCAACAATTATTAGTAATAAATATAACTAGACATACTATGTTAATGCAACTCTTTAAAGTTTTACAAGAATTAAAAAAGAACTTTAATTTACAGACGCATCGAAAGAAAAACAAGAAAGAAATTCACAGGAGCCCCAAAGTAAAGAATCCTCCCAACCGAACAGTCTGACCTCGAGCTCGATATCGACCGATTCCAAACACGCCGACAGAACGGATCAGAAGGAGGAGGAGAAATCCGACAAGAAAGAGAAGGAGAGTGAGATTGTTAACACAGAGACTATAACGACAGATGCCTGACTGGTAAGGATCAAAATGTACGAGTGCTATCAAGCCAAGTACTGCAGCCGAAGGTAATTCTTGTATGGCCTGTGTGTTCTGTGAATCGATAAACGTTTTTAAATTTCGAACGTGTAAAATATTATTATTATTTGTTATTTTTATTTTGGCGCCACTGTTTACTTGTCACACGTTAGATCGGTGCCATCTTGTTTTTTCTTTTTTAATTACTTAAGCGACTATGGTTTTCACTTTGTTTAAAGTTACTCATTTTATATTTTAATACAAATACGTAAATAACTGGTAGGGTATCTTTCTGTTTTATGGTTCATGTTTTCGCTTTAAGTATTTATGTTTCGTATTTAAATAAATATTTCTTATCGTCAATCAACGCCTTAATGGGTATTGGTATTAGCAAAAATTTGCCTTTGACTAGAAAGTTTGTATACAAATCATATGCTGATACTTAATGTAATAGAAAATAATATAATACTTTATGTATATGAAAGGTTTACCAGTCAAACGTTAGGTATACTTGTATTTGTATTCTAAAGTAGTATTTAAATAAATTATTATAAAGACCTTTTAGTCACTATCAGGAGCACTTGTTTGATAGTGGCTTTTTGCTCCTCTAGCACAATTTCCTTCATGTATAAAAGTTGAGATAAATCTCTTGCGCGCCACACGCCGTTACTAATTATTTATATCTATTCTGTAGTGGCCATTCAGCGCTTGGCGGATTAATCGCGCAGGGCCTATTCTTGTGCTTCTCTCGAACTACGTTTCATCGTTTCGAATCTCAGTCGGTCCCGCTTGCACGCATAATTTGACGCTTGTGCAAGCGGGACGCACTGATATAAGAAACTATGTTCGAGGCATGATAATCGATGGCCAGAGCCTGGATCGCCTATTCTATCTCGAGGTTTGCATACGTGTAATTGTACTAGAGGACAGGATGTCAGATACTACCCAGGTTAGCTATTCATCTAGTATAGTTGTAATTAAGCAATAAAGCAAGTGTTACTACAATTTTATATTCCATTTGTCAAATATGTAAAGACTTGTGATCTGTAGATAGTTAATCTACTCGGCTGTGTTCAGTTCTCTTTTAAGTTATTTAAAAAGCCAGGGTTGATAAACAAAGTTTTTGCGAATTAAAAATATAATATATAATTAAAACAACACTTAATATAAATATTAATTATGCAGTTTTGGTATTAATAAACTACGAAATAGTTACTTCTTAGCTTAAAAATAAAATTCTAAATGTAAGTAACATTTTGTAATTGAGTAGATATCATATTATATTGGTAAAATTTTAACTTATACTAGAAAACTAGGTAACGATTTGAAACACTTCTTATGTCAATATTACAAATTTCTTTGCTTCCGATAATTCAGAGAACGTTAAGTTTGTAAGCCGGCGTCCCATGTATAAAATATAGGTATTATGCACTCTCACAAGTTGATGTAGATGTTATATATTTGCATTATTTTTAAAATGTTTACTTACTTGTCTGCTCAAACATATTATAATATTTATTATATGTATAGATCATGAATATTTCTTGTAGGTAGGGCAAACGAGGGACACTTGACCCTCGTTTCGTCAATATAGATCCTATTTAAAAAATGTAACACTGGCATACATATAAATTTGTGACAATCAACAGAATATAGTTAAAAATAAAATTAATGTACCTACTAATAATAAGGAGTTTGTATAACATACCTCTATAAAACCAGGCTGTGAATCGAGCGTACCAAGTCTCCCTAAGGATCAAGTGTTCCTCTTCTTGTATACTTATTAACTTAGCAATGGGTGCTAGAAATATGTTTATATGATAGAAATAAAATTTCCGAAACGTGAAAAGTGACAAAAGTAAACTGTTAAAACAACAAACGAATACTCCTGCAGTTACTGTGTAATTATGACGAAACGAATATAATATTATCATTAGACAATTTAGGAATGCTAAATCAAAACTAGTTTTTAAACTTTATTACTGAATGTTTATTCCGTCTGTAATGTTACACGTAATGTCATTCTAGAAATACAATAATTGAAGATTTTCTACCTAAAATAACCCTTGGTTTTTATAACGCGGAGGAATCAAAATTCAGGATTATTTTTCTACCAAATAAACAATAGCAACACATCAAATTTTAAGCTGACATAATGCTACAATTTAAATATATTATATCTAGCAATATCCCGCGAAACAATTATAACCACACCCTGCAAGCAGATTCACGAACAACGTTAACGAACATTGTTCGCAGAGTCAACATCCTGAGGATGCTCCGGGGTCGGAGCGAAACGCGCGTCGAGTTTTGCAACCTGCATAGTGGTGGGACTTTGCACGATCGTGTTAACATTATTGCTTGTGTGGTGGTGGTGTTTTCATGTTTTTTGCTTGCGAGTGTACGCATAAGCAGTGTGGGAGGAGGGAGGTGCATCAAACGCATGCCTATGCGTACACTCACTCATCTGCTTGCAGGTTGTGGTTATAATTGTTTCGCGGGATATTGCTAGATATAATATATTTAAATTGTATGCTATGGATTTCCGCAAAGTAACGCCTGATTCCATTAACTATGACATAATGCTGTTTAGATTTAAAGTTGTTTGTTGAAAACTTTAAGAAATAATGTTTTAGTTCGTGTTACATTTTATAGTGATGTAAAAAAAAATGTGCTCATACTTTAGCCAAAACTGAAAACACCAATGTTTGTATTAAAAACAAATTGTAAACCTAGATTGATTTAAAATATATTATTGGATAATGTAATATAAAGTATTTGACAGTCTTTTAAGATGTGATAAAGTTTATTAAATCAACTACAGAGACTTTAAAATTAAATGACTTCATAGATACATGGTTTTTGGGCTAAACAATTTTTATGAATAATATAATATAGAGGTTAACAATATGCCAAGAATTGACCTCACACTTAAATGTTCCAATACACAAGGATCTAATTCTTTGATAAAGTGCCACAGGAAAATGCAAAAAATATTTGTAGTTGTTTGTATATTGGATGTATTTTACTGTGTGTATATATGTTAAACATTTTTTGTAAATCAGTGCTTGCTTTTCTACAGTGTGTGACCTTCCATGAAATAAAATTAAAAGCGGGAATTTTACATTAAAAAAATGTTTAATGTAAAATTCCCGCATTGTAATACACCTCAAATATATATTTCTATGTATTTTTTTGCAATTTGTTCTCCAAAAATGTTTTATGATAAGACCTCACTGAAAATATAAAATTACATAACATATCGTAACACTTAAAAAATCAATTACTTGTACATAATATAAAATACCCTATTATATAAAATACCTATTCTGACAAGAGGAATATCTAGAAAGATTTATATTTTTTTAGTATGTTGTACCGAACATACTTACTGTTTACCTACTGTACTAAATTCCTAATCTTCCCGATTCATTAGTTAGTAGCTATCTATATGATATGACGTCTTACTAGTCTTTGTATAAGTAACCATATTAACTTTAAAACCATCAATATGACACGAAAAATGTAACTGGCAATAAAGATAAGTATAATATAAAATAGTTAAAATTATTTTCTACAAAACGTAAAAAAAAAAACAAAAAATATTGCTTTTGTAAATTACTAGCCTGGTTATTTATTAAAATAAGTAAAAACACTTTTGTGTCTTATTCCATGTCCCTTATTCCGTTATAATTTGTACAAGTAGGTACAGATTTATTGTAATGATGTCGCCATGATACGAAATTCTAAATTGCTAAAGGTTTTTATAATAATCATTAAACCTAATAATCTTATACAATTACATTTTATTTAAACTTATACAAGAGGTCGGGTTTTTAATACAATCTATTTATAAAAAAATAGTATAAATAAGTATCTGTTACTTTAAAAGCTCGAATTACGGTAAATCCTAAGATTTAAGAGTAAAATCTAAAATTTACCAAACTCTGAATGGTAAAAGCCCGAACGATGTTGCGATTCGTACTTTTATCACCATTCACTTGGTAAGTCTTAAAATTTATATTAAAATAAGACGTTATAACGCATAAGAGAAAATAAATAAATTATTACTATTATCATGTTTGTGTACAGCATTTGGTATTCCTTGCTCACTGGGAATTGAAGAACGATGGATACATGAAGGTGATGTTGAGAAAATTGAGTTTAAACAGTCATTTTAGGATATGTCATAACGTAACTTTGATAACGAAATATAATTATTACTAGCTGTCCCGGCAAACTTCGTATTGCCTTATTAATTAATTGCTTGACATACTGACTGCAGCGCCACCTATCGGTTCCAATTGTAAATCTAAACCATTCTCGAATCTCCACGAACACACACAAAAAATTTCATCAAAATTGGTCCAGTCGTTTAGGAGGAGTTCAGTCACATACACACGCACACAAGAAATATATATATTAAGATGTAGCTAACTAAATTACAAAGTACATTCTTGGTAATAAATGGTAACCATTATAGTTACAGGAAAACTTTTACTAGGAACAAATAACATTATTTAAGCTTAGTTAAATATTATAATTAAATTATTTTATCTAATAGCTCTTGCTTAATTAAATATCTTTGTAATATTATAGTTAACATCTATTGAACTTAACTACACTAAGAACTAAATGTATTATAATATCGTAGGTATTTGAAAAATAACTAAATATTTTAAAATACCTAGGTAATTAGGTAGGTGTGAATTACGTAAACACTGGTAATTATAAAATTATAACCTTAAAATTATTATCACAAAGTTATGTTATGGCAAATAGGAACTTAACACGTGATTAGTTTCAACAACCGCTTCCTCTTTTCTTCTTCTCTTCTTGCCCTCTAAGTCTGCATAAATGTCTTCGAGATTTCGCATCTTCGTTTCTGGCACGTAGAAGATGAGGTAGAACACGTTGGCTAGGCACACGGCGCTGAATATCCAGAAAGTGGAATGGTAGCCGATCCAGGAATTGAGCGGCGCGAACAGCTTGAGAAGGGCGAAGTCAGTTCCCAGAGATATTGCTATGATCAGTGTTGCCACGGTGCCCCTTAACTGAAAATAACAAGCATGTGAGTATTGTCATTGAAAGTTGATTTATATTTTTAACGTTTCCCAGTTAAATAATTATAGTCTACGCAGTGTTTTAGATTTCCGTGATTTCATGGTTTGGTGGCCGGTTTCATTGAAAGCTGACCAGCAATGTAGGATTTTATTTTTACAGTGAACAAATGTGTGCGCAATACACAGGATCTCTCTTTCACTCTCGTAGCCCAGTGGGACGACGACTGGCGGGAGATCAGGCGCAGGACCGATTATTTTGCCCAACCGACGCATGGATCATCTTTCTTGCCAGACAATCAGGTGATCAGCCTGCATTGTCCTAACTAAACTTGAACACACCATTTTATGTTGTTCCAACGCGGGAATCGAACCCACGACCTCCGAGTCGAGAGCTAGGATCTAAACCACTAGACCACGGAGGCGTTAACATACACTTGTACAGTACCTACATGATACATCATAGGTATCTACTATCTACTTCTTGCGTGTCATGTCACGTTAGGGTTGTCGTAGTTACGTTACGCCGTTTAGCAGTAAACGGTGTAAATGAATTAATTATTAACATCAGAACTGACTTGGAAATGAAACATGTTCGTGATAATAACGTACTTATCTAATAACGTAAGACAGAAGCAGGGACTAAATAAATTAACCCCAACTTGGTATCTCACAACTTTTACATTAGGACTGAGTTGCGAGACTTGACATTTTATGAGTCATATTTTATAAGGGACCATAACTTACTTGGAAATTAAACATCTCCGTCATAATTACGAAGGGTAGCGGCTGGAGTCCTGACGCGTCGGCGAAGATGCACGCGCACAGCGCCACGATCGGCACCCAGCCCGGTAGCTCCACACCGATGCTCTGCAGGTAGAACCACACGCCCAGCAGACACATGCTGAACCCCGCTACCACGCTCGTCACTGCGAGAAGGGGCTGGAAGTGTGAAATAAATATTTAGTTTATTATTAATAGGTTTGTATTTCTGGTTGGTTCTATCTACTGATTTCCACATTACGTGAACAAATTCTTAGTGATAAAAATGGTATGCACCTATCTAAACAATTGGCTGAGAACATTCGATTCGATCGTCAGACGCGCGCGCGAAATCATGCAAGTGCGGGACAGACTGACTTTCGAAATGAAGTTCGAAGCACGAGAATCGGGGACTGATCCGGGATTATATTAGAGCTAGTTGTAGGTATTACTATCTACAATTATTTACTTTCGATTTGGCACTATTTTATTACGGTATAGGTAATGTTCGGACGGACTACGGAATGGCAGCTCATAAAATAGTGTTTACGCGCGAAATCAAACAAATATTGAGTTTTTTTATTGAGTAGTAAAATGTTGACCCTTCTTACCTTTTTATTAAAAACTAGCTGTGCCCGCGACTTCGTACGCGTGGAAAAGTGATTAAGGGCACTTTAGTATTTTTAAATATATTTTTAGTTTATTGGCGCAACCGCTGACAACTTTCGCTAATTTAATAGTTACTTCCCAGTGAATCCCAGTGTTGATCCCTATCCAGCAAGTCACGTACCCGGCAAGCCTCTTGGTATGCAGGGTATAATAATAATATAGTACCATCCTTTCGGGGCTCGGTAAAGTAGGTCTTCGAACAATATGTAGAAGTCAACAAAGGTATTCGAAGTCAGGATTCGAATGCAACGTATAGACCTAGCCAATTTTTCACGTTAATTTAGTAAAAAACTTCGATGTCCGTCTGTCTGTCTGTCTGGGTGTCAAAACTTTAATACGTGTAGGTATCAAGCTAAAAATCATATTAAATACTCAGGATCTTCTGTCCCTTCTGGCTCTACCTAAAGATTCAGCCGATTATGTCGCTAATTTTCGTAATTTTCAACACTCCAAAGGGAACTAAAACCTAAAGGTTACTTCCCGGGAACTCAGAATTTTTAAATTTGATATGAAGCAACGTCTTAATAGTGCCGACATAGGATAAATTGCGAAACCATAAAAATATCTTTAATTTTTTTGAACTTATATTACTACCGTTTTTGTCATTAATGTTTTGAGATATTAAATTGAAACTTATATTGCAATTACATACTAAGGACGTATTTAAAACGAAACTCTCGGTTAGATATGGGCGCAGTGGCACGCCCCGCCGAGGATCCAGCAGGCTTACTCTCGACACATCCGAGAATCGAATCAATTCGATCTCAACGGTTTTTGGTGTTTTATTTGTTAGATTACTTTGGAACTAATTAGGATAAAGAAAACCGTTAGAAATAAACAAACGTAAATTTATTCGGGAGTATGCGGCACGATCGAATCTGAATCAAAATCGAATCAGTTTAGAGAGTTAGGCCGATCGGTTTTAGTAGCATTTTGTTATTAACCATAAGTATAATAATGAAAATGAAAATGAAAATGAAAAATCTTTATTCAGTATCTTTTTGTACAATACTTAATAAGTGGCTAGGGTCTCCATTTAAGTATAAACTTGTGTTTGGAGACCCTGTTCTTTCGTTAACATGCAGATACACATATACTGTTAAAAATAAAAATTTAACTTATAAATAACCAACTTATTTGACAATAATACAATGTGACATTGTAACCCAATAACCATAGACACCCCCACCTACACTCTTCCACTCCATTATTGTAATAAAGTGGAAAAGTGCAAGAAAAGGTGTGTACCATCATTGTGAACATGAATTTCCATCAAGAACCAAAAGTATATTCAATCAGTTATAACAATGTAACATCTTATACATTATACAATAGATAAGTACCTAATGCATTTTACAATATTTAAAATATTCACACAATAGAATATCAGTTCCTATTCAACATTCCGGGACGTTTCATAAGTTATTCCAGTTCAAAGCAGTTCACAAAGGTGAAGCCCCTACCTACACTTTACCACTTTATTATTTTAATAAAGTGGAAAAGTGCAATAAAAGCTGTGTATCACTATTGTGAACATGAATTTCCATCAAGAACCAAAAGTGTATTCAATCAGTTATAACAATGTAACATCATATATACAATAGATAAGTACCTAGTGTATTCAACAATACTTAAATTCATACAACAGATCAGTACCTATGTAATATTCCAGCACATCCTATACAATATACAATAGTTAAGTACCTAGTGCATTTTACAATACTTAAAATATTCACACAACAGAATATCAGTACCTATTCAATATTCCAGGACGTTTAATAAGTTATTCCAGTTTAAAGCAGTTCACAAAGGTGAAATAATAATAATATAAATAAATGAAATTTAGTTTTAAAGAAAATATAAAATAAAAAGAAATTAAATTTGAATGGTTGATGCAGCGCGGTTCCCGCCGCGCTTCATACAAACGTCCAGCAATTTTTTTTAATTGTCATAAATTGTTTGTTATTTATGAACCGATTGAGATGAATTAATAAATATTAAGTCAAGATTACTACATTATAATATGATTGAACCACATCTAAATCGGATAAGCCGTTTCTGAGATTAGCGTGCACAAATGCACCGACAAACAGACAAAAATTCAAAAAATTATTGTTTTGGGTACTATTGCATACTTAAATAAAAGTCTCCTATAACACAGGCACAGATAGCACAGTTAGCGGCTGTGCGTGGTTAAATTCAAACACCGGTACTGCTTGTTAGCACATTTTAATAGTATTTTTTACCCAGCAGTGGGGTGGAGCTCCTTTGGTTGACCTTCGCCAAAGTTCCTACCAGCATCTGATACCTACACTAAACCAGCCCGGCTCGGACGTACGACGTAGCAGCCGGCGGCGCCCGGTCGAATCACGGCGAAACGATTTTAATTTTGCTATACCTATTTCCTAAACTATTCATTATATTTGCATGGTATAAAGGGCAAATATATGGAATGCTTAAGCCAACTAACGTATTAAAATGATAAGGATTAATACAGTGATGGTATAAATAGCTTTCCAAAAACCGCTTGATTGCCCGTTTTTTTAGTTTATCGCGAAAGGCATTCTTTTAATAATACAGTTAGGTAATTAAGTTGATTTTATACAATAAATGATAATTTATTTCAATTTGTGAAGTAAGTTCAAAAATACAATTTTTATATTATTATGACACTGACACTTGTCTTCCCAGAAAACAGCTGTTTAAGCGATCCCCCCGCGCCCCCCGCACGAACCGTTCGACCGCAGGCCGCGCGCGCGAAATTCATCCGACTTGCTTCAAATTTATCGTCACTGCTCGGCTCCTATGTATCGTAGCGTTATGTTATATAGCCTATAACCTGCCCAGGAATATGGGCTACAATCGTACCAAGTTTGGTTAAAATCCCTTCAGTAGTTTTTGTTCCCATCGCGCACATACAGACAGACAGACAGACAGACAGACAGACAAAAATTTTACTAATTGCATTTTTGGCATCAGTATCGATCGCCAATCATCCTCCAATATGTATTTTGAAAAAATATTCAATGTACAGAATTGACCTCTCTACAGTTTTATTATAAGTATAGATATAGATATAGGTAACTTACGTCACTGATGATGTAAAACGAGTCATGATTAGGTCTTCGCACCAACTAACTATGATATTTAAGTAGGTAGGTCGATTGAATTTGTAGCTTATAAGGTGAGAATTTACTAACCTTTCTGCCAGCGCGGTCCACTAGTTGGCAGGCCAAAAAGGACCCAAATATTTGGACAGCAGCGAGCAAGATAGATTGCTTGTTCGGTGACAGGGCGATGCTGGTGCCGGGGTCTCTCCCCGCCTCGGCGAATATGTGGCTGGCGTACACCAGGACCGCAATGCACCCGCAGAATTCCCGAGTTAGATTGACTATTAGCGCCACCCAAAATGCCTTCATTGCTGTTTTATCGCCGTCTGAAACACGAAGTTTTACAAATTCTCATAAATTAAGGCGGTAACTTTGTATCAAGTAGGTAATAAATCAAACAGTTCTCGTTTGTATGACACAAGTTCTAATCTCTAGATAGGTTCACCTAAGTCTCAACTTTAATTGGCAGTGAGTCGAAGCATTGTATTTTTACTGCGCTGATGCCTAATCTAATAGGTACATAATAATCAAAGAATACCCAAGTAATCTAAAAATAATTCGTTAATGACACAACGCTAATAACAACGGAAAATAATTACGCAATGGAAAGAGACGGAATTCCATGGAGAGTTTAGTTTCTAATCTGTTTGAGAACAAAAACATTTTTCATTTTTTACCCGACCCGATGTATGTATGTATGTATGTTCCCTCGTAGCGGTTAAACTACTGGTCCGATTTTGATAAATGAGGTGTCAATCGATTCGTATTAATGCCGCGGGTAACATAGGCTATATAAATTTTTTTAAAATTTTGAACTTTGAAAATTATACCTCAAAAACTATCTCCAAAAAAAATTTAATTAAGATATTTGTCTCGTGTTTGGTATCAAAAGATAGGTCTTGGCAAGCACATTACGAATGTATTTATATTTTTATTTATTATTATATTTTATTGTAAAATTCAAAATAAAGGTTTAAAATGCGGACGTACAAGTAGTATCTGGGAATTGACACTTTCTATGTAATGAACAGTTAAATAAAAATATAATAATTATTATATTTGATGTGAAAACAGAAAAATATTAAATAAAAAAAAAGATTAAAAAACTATAACCCGACTTCGCAAAAAATGGGTCTAAAAAGTCTGAAACAAGAAAATAATTCAATTTGAAATCCAGAAATGCATAGGTACAAAAATGGTCATGGGTAGAGCCGAGGTCGTACCCGCTAATAAAATCTAAGCATTAGTTCACATCGAAATACGGTAGAAAAAAAATTCAAGGCTCGATGCCAATAGCGGGTGCGACCACCTTGACCATTTTTGTACCTATGCATTTCTGGATTTCAAATTGAATTATTTTCTCGTTTCAGACTTTTTAGACCCATTTTTTGCGAAGTCGGGTTATAGTTTTTTAATCTTTTTTTTTTTCAAATAAAGATCAATACGTAAGTAAGTACAGCTAGACAGCTGTATAGTATAAGATTTTTAAGTTTTAATTATGATATTGTTGTCTGATCTTGCTAGCCCATGGACATAGAGTAGACATAATAAATTTTTCGCAGGAAAATGCTAGGTATAGCTATTTTCTTATGCGCGCTCTGTCGCTGGCAACTTAGTAAACGTAATAAAATTCCCTAAATCATTTTAAGTAAATTAAAAGAAATCCACATTTGAACATATAATCGCCCTTTATGAAAAGTCAACTAAAATAATAATAAAATTAATATCGCCAAACATTTGTATTTCCATCACGATGTTTGCACTTCAAATTATTCTCGAAACCCAAATAACATGATCATCTGACCTAGTGACGGAAAGCTTACTGGGCCATTCAATCGATTTTTCGATGAAAGTAATTTATAAAAGATTGACTCGGAGTTTCGTTAGCTTATACTCAGTTTTTTACCTAATTCTTGTCTATGTCTGTAACTCAGTGGTTGGCCGCGTCGGTGAGGTTCCAATCCCGCCACGACATCTAATATAACTAAATATGCCTGTAACGTAACTTAATTTAGTTGGGATTTAGGAACCTACTCGTATATTTGTGCCGATTAAAATCCTCTTTTTAACGACTCTTTTTTGTCTGCTCTTTATCTCAATACGAAGCATGCGAAGGCTAGGTTCTATCTAATTTGAGAAGTTGGACGCAACATAATATCTGAAATACATAATCCGTGAGCTTTTCATGATTAAGTGAAAATAACTTTTCATCAAAGTATTATGTTTTATGAAAATAGTTAAAAATATGTTTGAATACGTTTTTCACTGTGTGTTAGATAATGCATCTAATTAAAAATCGTTTTAAAAATGATTTAGAAATTACAATACATTTCCATAAAACTAAACAACTTTTCACCACAAAATAAAAATATGGTAATCTTTGATCATACGGACCAATTCGAGAAGCAAATTGTTAAAACGTATAATTTTACGTTTCTTGTTGTTTGTTAGAGTTATAGGTACCTAAGTACCTACCTAATATCAACTTATATTCCATTTAACATCAGTTCTTACTGCCTACAACTAATGTTAAACAAAAGCTATCACATGATCCTACAAACGCATTTTAGAATCATTCAAAACTACCATAAACAAGGAACTCCATTGATTTGTATACAAAACATATCTATTGCCTCAATTGATGTGTTGACCTTTGGCCGTTGGTAAATTGTCCTTGATATCTGAGCCCACTTATTATTTTCAATTCCCTCACCAGTCACCGCATAATTGCGTTGCCAGCAACTCTCCAGTGTCAAATGGCACGCCATAAGTCAATTGGCACGGCTGCGGGCGTCACGGGTTGCTAGACATTGCCCGACGCGACCGAAGCTCCGAATATACGAGTTCTAGCAATAATTGTGTATGTTTATGATCGTATGATGAGTGTTTTTGGTCAACAAAATGTGAATCGAAGAGTGAAAACGTGAACATGAAGCATGTGGACAAAGTTTAATCTGCTTATATTATGGAAAAAAACGATTCTTTTAAGAGTCCAAATTTTCAAACGAAACATACAGCAAAGAATTACTAAGTTATGTAGATCAAGGCTCTGCGTTTTTTACTTTTACGCCCGAAAATAGCTGAATCTATTTTTAAGATACAGGGTATTAAAAAAACAATAAAGCCTAATTAGGTTCTCATAGTTTCAGAAACACTACTTATTACCTATCTACTTCAGAACAGATAGTCTTGTTCTAAATGAACAAGTTGTGATTAAAAGCTGAAACTTACATAGAAGTGTAGGGGAGAATTTGGGTTCGCACGTCTTTTGTTCCACCATCAGCCGTTCCACTTCTTCGCTGATGGACTTGTCTGTGGCAGGGACGGACCGCAGCCAACCTAGTACCTTAGCTGTTTCCTGAAATATATTCATTTAAAGGATAATAATTAAAGATTTAACGTCGAGATGCGTTGGTATGAATGTCCAAAACAGACAGTAGGTGTTTCGTCAAGTGGGGCATCTGAAACCAAAGGTGTTGGAGAATTCAAAGACTGGGAACACACTTGTAGGTAACAGTGTTACGAGTGTTCATGGGCGGTGGTCATCGCTTACCATGAGGCGATCCGTGGAACGAGCGGTTCTCTGCATTGAGGGAGCTCGAGTTCCCTTACATGGATGTTAGCTGTGCTTTCCCTGCATTGCTTTATAAACAACAATAAATAAATAATAATAATCTCTCGAAACTTTATATTTTGTTCTAATAATGATGGTAGCCATAAATATTGCCTTGCGATTATATGAATTAAAAAATTTGAGTGTTTGTACCTAAGTATTAATACATTAAATACATTAACTAAACAAACCTCAGTTCGCCCACATTTGATGAGATACGATGGTGTTTCGGGCAATCGGAGCAGAATGCAGAAGTGTATCAACGGGATGGCCAGTAGAATCCACAGGACTGTTTGGAATTGCAGCAAGTCACCCAGTATAAACACTAGGAGATTTCCCATTGTCTGGAAGAGGAAAATTTATATCACAACTTTCTTGGGTAGTATTAATAGGTACCTACTGCAAAAGAAAGTTTAAGAGCGTTTTTACATTACCCGTCCTGGTGCCTTACTCTCCAAACTGATTTAATTTTGATTCAGATACGATCATGCCGCGTACATACTTCCTAATAAATTGACATTTGTTTATTTTGATTCGCAGTCGATTGATATGGTCGGGAGTACAAAAAGTTACGATCTAACAATTTTCTTTATCCTGATTAGTTTCAAAGTAATTCACCAAATAAAATACGAAAAACCACTGATAGGTATCGAATGGATTTGGTTCTCGATTGTGTCAGGAGTAAGCCCGATTTCGATGTCGGTCGACAGCCGAAAGCCGATAGCGACGGGCAAGTAAAATGTAAGTAGGTAAACTATAAATTTAATTAAAAATATTGGTAACCCCCGAGTTGTCAAGATGCGGGCTGATGATGAGTTATTGCTAAGCACGTCAGCTTTTAAAAAAGAAAAGGAGATCAACATCGGTTTATTCGTAAGTGTCACGGGATTACTCCCGACACAATCGAGAATCGAATCGGTTCGATCTTAACGGTTTATGGTATTTTATTTGGTGGATTACTTTGAAATTAACCAGAATAAATAAAATCGTTAAATCGTAACTTTTTGTAGGTACTCCCGGCACATATCAGTCGACTGAGAATCAACATAAACGTAAATTTATTGGGAAGTATGCGGCACTATCGAATCTGAATCTAAATCCATACAGTTTGGAGAGTAAAGCCCTAGTTTTGGTTAGAACAAAAGAGACCGGGTAGCCAACTCGTACACATGACCTTTGACATTTTGGAGATCTTACGCTATACAAGTGCCCCTAGCGGAGATTTCATACGCCATAGCCTCCATTGACAATCGATTACTGTACTTGACGGATCTTTCAAATTTTGCTCGGGATACAAGGGGCTGATTACGCAACTTGCGTGGCTTTCACGACCGTGGGCTTCAACTGTCATTGTGACGTTAAATCTTTTTAAAACACGATATAATTATTATCTTCACATTCTAGTGTAAATTTTATTTTAATATGTTTTTTATTAAGATTTTTAAGAAATACGTCCAGTTGTCTCTGTGTAATAATACTCTCAATTTTCTAGATTTATCTATCACTAGAGTTGATAATAAACATAGTTTTGGGATCTTTCGCAAACCGAAGTATACTAATACTACTATTCATGCATCCTCATGTCATCCTTAGCAACACAAACACGCGGCTTTTCATAGTTATATTCACAGATTATTTTCTGTCCCTCTTAGTAGAGTAAATTATCAAAAAGAGTTAAACATAATTTATCAAATTGCTAAGGCAAATGGGTACAATCCCAAAATTATTGATAATATGTTAAATATTAAAAATAAAAAGGAATTGGTTAAGTTTTTGTACGCAGGGACCTCTGATAAGGAAGTAGTTAGATATAAGTCCAGTTTGACCTACATGGGTGAGGTATCTGCACGTTTATCCAAAATAATGAAAAATAACGATATGCATGTCGCATTTAGGACGAATAATACTTTAAAAAATCAATTATGTAATAATAAAGACCGGATTGATTTAAAGTATCAATCAGGTGTATACAGAATCGATTGTCCTGAATGCGACAGTGTATACGTAGGTCAGACTGGACGTAACTTTGAGACTCGGTATAAAGAACATATCGCGGGTTATAGAAATGGTCATCATGATAAATCACATTTTGCCAAACATCTTTTAGATAGTAGTCACAGTATACCAGATGGTCATTCCTATAAGATATTACATAAATGTGACAAAGGCTTTCGACTGAGCGTGTTGGAACAGTTAGAAATAATTAAAGTAAAGAACAACAATAGAATTGCATTGTTGAATGACCAAACTAACCTTACTTCGTCACCTCTTATTAACTTGTTTGGTGGGGGTACTAGTTGGTAGGGGTAGTAGCTGTAGGGAATATTAAAGGCGGTGTTTTGGCGGGCGGCATCACTTAACGAACATTGTTCGCAGAGTCAACATCCTGAGGATGCTCCGGGGTCGGAGCGAAACGCGCGTCGAGTTTTGCAACCTGCATGGTGGTGGGACTTTGCACGATCGTGTTAACATTATTGCTTGTGTGGTGGTGGTGTTTTCACGTTTTTTGCTTGCGAGTGTACGCATAGGCAGTGTGGGAGGAGGGAGGTGCATTAAACGCATGCCTATGCGTACACTCACTCATCTGCTTGCAGGTTGTGGTTATAATTGTTTCGCGGGATATTGCTAGATATAATATATTTAAATTTTATGCTATGTATTTCCGCAAAGTAACGCCTGATTCCATTAACAATATTAAATTTTTTTTTTCTATGGACGCTACACACCACGTCAATCTGGCCCTGTGCTAAGTACGATATATTTAAATTAGTACTTTTACCAAGAATTAAAAATGTTCTAATGAAATCGCAGCTTTGCTATTTACATCAATTATTTTTACATCTAGGCGTAAATATTACATCAAATACCTTCATAAATCTGTCGAGTAAATAATGGGTCGACACCAATTTATATGTACCCGGGCGAAGCTGCTATTAGAATTTTAGTCACGTATAAGGAAAATAAATGTATTTCATTTTTCATGCAGATGTAATAATTAAATATCATCTCGTATAAATCAATTGTGTATCAGGGCCTTCCCCAACAATATTGTACAAGTTATTGACTGTTGAGGAAATGTATTGTAATATTTACTATGAATTATGGATCTATCGCGGCGGATGGCAGCATGTCGAGTAGGGGTTGACTGAGCAAATACAGTTCACGAATACAAAGTGTTCGATGATGTAAATTTAAAAAAGTATTTAAAAAAGTATTTCAAAAACGTGTGTGTGACAGGATTTCATTAATGGTTGCACACCTTCATAATAAAGTGCCTCTATGCTAGGTTACAACTTTCTACACTTTTTTAAAGATTTAGTTTTAAGTCAAACGAAAACACAAAACAAAAAGTTAACGGTTTGTATGCTCGCTAAGCAGTGGGCACGGGTCAGCTAGTTATATTATAATATCAAATAACACAGTAAACCACGTTAAGTTTTAGATTTGATTGTCCTTTGATCCTAAGTAAAAGTCAACTTTTATTTTCCGTTTGTTTTTATTTCACGCGCCGCTAGTGCGTGAAATAGGTCTGTCGTATCCGGCATCGACTAAACTTTGTCGTTTACGTGGAGCAACGTATCCGTAAAGAAAATATTTTTCGGTATAAAAGATGTTGATAGATATGCATGGCTACAATGTTCGCGTTTAAAATCAGTACTATCTATACTAATATTATAAAGCGGAAGAGTTTGTTTTTGTTTTCAACGCGCTAATCTCAGGAACTACTGGTCGGATTTGAAAAGAATCTTTTTTGTTGGATAGTCCATTTATAGAGGAAGGCTTTATGCTATATAAAATCACGCTGCGATCAATAGTAGCGAAGGGTCAATGAGAAATGTTGCAAAAACGGGGAAAATTGGTCACATATGATGTTGCGTGCGCTGCATAAACGGTTCAAGTTACTCAAAAAACATGTACCTATGTAATAATTATTCCTTTTTAATATTAAAAAAAAGTCCGTGTCAGATATGATCTCTTAAGATTTACTCATAACATTATTTGTCGAAGAAGGCGATAGGCTATATAACAATACGCTGCTGCCATTATTACGAGTTCACGATTATAATAACAAAAACCAACGTGAGCAATCAAATGATACTCGCGATAGTGTTTTCGACAACCACGCGAACGAACTCGCGGGTACAGCTAGTATAGGATAAATGCGAAATAATAATATAAACGGGAGTATTATAAATACCTTAGGTAAATTGAGCTGTATGAGAATAAAAGCTCCCTCACGGCTAACAGTATGCTAATGTTAATTTCAAACCAACCTGGCGCTATCATGTTTCAAATTAGAGATCTGTCAATTTCCAATCCGACCCCTATCTCAATTAGATTAAGAGTAGGTCCACAGGACAGGGGACGCCCGATATAAGTGATAAGCCAGACATACTAGAGCCGTCAGCCAGACCGACTATAACAGCCGTAACATGTTAGGTAAGGAAGCCATCCCTCGTCCCATAATCATCAAAACAAACAATAATTTACCTGCGAGAATATGACGAACGTGCCCGTCATGCCGCGGATGCTGTCCTCGCTGATCTCCTTCACGTACAGCGGGCAGACCACGAAGCCGCCGCCCGAGCCGAAGCCGATCAGTGCCCGGGCTCCGATCAACGCGATGGGGTGCGCGCTGATCAGCTTGACTGCCCAGCCTAACTGGAAGGAGAAGTGGAAACTTAGAGTTAATATTTCACGTAGGTCGCCGATACCAACAAAACGTACCTATACAGCACTACAGAGGATTATTCACCAGGTGTCCGTTTGGTTTTCTATAGAGCTGTATATATTATGAAGGTAGCGTATATACAGGATGATTCATGGGTCATATAGCAAGGCGAATGTGGTGTGAAGAGAATGACACGTAGAGCACATATATATTTTATATATTTTTTTGTTTGATTTTTTTCTCACAAAAAACCTGTTTAACTCTTAGACTGAAGTAAATAACAAACCGATCGTCGGATATGCATGTGAACATGCATGTGGATATGCATTTGAACAGGCTCAATTCACATTGACACATTTATGCTTAGACTCTATAGCATAATAAGTCTCATATCTATATTCTAATAATATAGGTATATTGATAGCAAGTGTCGGCTTGTCTTCGTTAATCAACGCATATCTACGTCTTTAACCATATTTTCGGTATACAATTTTGTACCTTAACAATTGGATAATAAGATCATCATGCTATGGGGAACAACACGAAAAAACGCGACGCTTCAATAAAGTAGAGCCTATGTGTCTACTAAACAGGAGCATACGACGATCCGCAGATTAAGTATTTACGTTCCATTTCAACTTAGTTTTCGAGCTTTTGATCCGTTATACTAACTGCAAAAAACGTATCAAACGGGAAATTCACGAATGAAATTCGTTGTCAAAATACTCGGTCTTATTATAGTTCTAGTGGAAATTGTATATTATTAATTATTATATAAAGCAGTCTGTAATCTAATAATCGTTAAAATAAAATTATTCATCCGTGAGATGCCTTACATTATTTATTATATTATAGTATTTATGTATGATATTATTATTATTTATTATATCATAGTATTTATTAATAGTATAAAAGTATAATTTATGTATAACAGTATTTCGTATATTATTATGTATTATATCTGCAATTGTGCACTGCCTTGATATCTCTCATGTAATTTCTCTCTGTATGACTGCTGGAAGTAATTTCTTTAAGAGATAAGTAGTCCTTTTGTGCCGATTTCTTTATATGTTATCTTTTAGTCATTTATGTGCACAAAAAATGGTTAAATAAAAAAAAAAATGTCGGAGAAATATACTACCTATAGGTATGTAATATAGCACCTCAGTACTAGTACTTCGCTAGTATATATTATATACTAGTACTTCGCCAGTATATAATGTATACTAGCGAAGTACTATGTATATAAATATATATAATACTCCCCGGAAGTACTCCCCATCAACCATCTTTCCCGTGGATGTCGTAAACGCGACAGAGGGGATTCCGCAAATGGGCTGCAGTGTTACAGCGGACATTGTTAAAATTTAACTCTGCACTCGCCAATCCGCCTGCCAAGCGTGACGAGTATAGGCAACTAAAATACTTAGGGGGAGGCTTATGTCCAGTAGTGGACGTCAAAACTGAAACGATGATGATGATGAAGATGAAATTAATCGGTCTGGGAGTGTTATAACGCATCAATTAAAAATATATGTATCGTTCGCCTTTTAAAAAACTCGACGGTTCAATAGACGGTTTTTTGGAATATTGCTGGTATCGCTTACCCCCGACATGGGCTCTGTAAAGTTTAACTAGTCTCCTATAAGGAGAGGTAATTAATTAATAAAAAAATAAACGGTGCAATATTTCTATATCAAATTGCTTGTAATTTTTTATTACTAAGATGAGATATTACCCGCACATATTGAAACCATAACTGTGATGGAGGGGATCATATCATACGATCTATATCTTAATGATATGATACTCGTATAGATCATACAAAAGGGATGGAGCTGTAATTTGAGGGTGTGTCAATCGCTCACAGGTACTCCTATATCTTCTATCTATATGTTTGCTTACGATATCACATGTAGTATTTGTCAATATTTTTCTACGGGGAAACTCAGCAACCGTGTAAATATAGCGAAGAGATTTGGTGCAAAAGCGTCTATCATTTGTAAAAATTATTTCTCGATCAGGAATCTACGATCCTTCGGATGTTATGTAACATAACGCTTACTTTATTCCCTTGAACCTCATAAGGAAAATTCATTTATTTCTACGGTGGAATTATAGTAAAAGAACAAAGCTAGATCTAGAACATTCTTCCTTGATATTTTAGTTTCAACGAAAGACGTCGGTTTGTCCCCACTCTAACATAATTGTTAGAGTGGGGAAAGAAGATAGAAGATATTCACTTGTTCGATGTAAACCAAGATTCATGCGATTGCTTAGCTTAAAAATGTTCGGAGTCAAAACAATTACCGATATAGGCAATGACGCGCAGAGTAAAGCATTCTTCCGTCCAAACTTATCAGCGGCCACTCCAAAGACGAACACCGCTATTGGCGCGAAAATGAACATGATGGATGCCATCCAGGATACGTCTTCTTCGCTGAGAGGAGTTTCCGATGGAGAAGAGTCTCCCATGAGGAGCGCTTTATTCGGAGATATCCACCCCATGGCCGTCCCGTAAGCGAGTATCGGCATGCATACTGAAATTAAAAAGGTCGTTTAAAATATAAAATATGTTTAATTAAATTTAAAAATAAATATAAAAATCTGGATTTAATTGGGCAAATATTTAAGCAATTTTAGCGAGCTTCAGGAAGACTTTATTTTAGGAATTTCCACGAAGCTGTACCGTTCCTCGAAGTGATGTAAAGTCGCCTTCTGAGAATATTTTCAAAATACTTTTTCTTATTCATGTGCTTCGTTCTTTATGAAAGAAAAGAACATTGAAAGCGTTAGGAATTTTGGATTATATAAAAGTTACAATGTTTGTAAAGTAATAAAGATTTTAGGTTTAAAGGTACATATTAGGTCCTTACATATAAAATGGGCGTTTTGTCGTACTGGCCACTTTGATCTTAAATATATCCTCTTTGGTTAGGAATTCCAAATTCAAATTTAAACAGCTATTTACTCATGCATTTGTGTTTTGAAAACCGTAATTCATTTGTTTTTTTCTCTTTTGCTTTTTTTTCTGCATCACTCATTTCACAAAATGGAAAACTTAAAATATCGCATTATTTACGAGTATGAGTTCCACCGTGGCACCAGTGCTGCAGAAACGGCTCGAAGGATTAATGATGTGTATGGGGGTGGTGTCGCAAAAGAAAACACGGTGCGTTTTTGGTTTCAACCCTTTCGTTCTCGAAATTTCGACCTGCAGAACAAGCCCCGTGGACGGCCGGAGACCAAGGTCGATAATGATGAATTGAAGGCTATTGTGGAAGCAGATCCATCGCAAACCACATCAGAGTTAGCTACAGGCTGCGGTGTTAGTGACAAAACCGTTTTAATCCACTTGAAGCAAATTGGGAAGGTGAAAAAGCTTGAAAGGTGGGTACCTCATGAACTAAGTGAAGCAAACCGACAAACGCGCGTCGACTGCTGCGTTACATTGCTCAACCGGCACAATAATTAAGGAATTTTAAATCGGATCATTACTAGTGATGAAAAGTGGATCCTGTACGATAATCGTAAACGCTCATCGCAATGGCTGAACCCTGGTGAACCAGCAAAGTCTTGCCCCAAGCGAAAATTGACTCAAAAAAAGTTACTTGTAAGCGTTTGGTGGACTAGTGCCGGTGTCGAAAACTATAGCTTTTTTAAATCTGGTCAGACGATTACGGCTGATGTCTATTGTTAGCAACTGCAAACCATGATGGAAAAGCTCGCCGTTAAACAACCGAGACTTGTCAATCGCTCTACGCCACTGCTGCTTCAAGACAAAGCTAGACCACACACGGCCCAACAGACGGCTACCAAATTAGAGGAGCTTCAATTGGAATGTCTAAGACATCCACCGTACTGACCGGACCTTGCTCCAACAGATTACCATTTTTTTCGAAATTTGGATAACTTCTTGCAAGGAAAAAAATTCAATTCCGATGAGGCAGTCCAAACCGCTTTCTAAGATTTCATTGATTCCCGTCCGAATGGTTTTTTTAGTAAAGGGATCAATGAACTACCCATAAGATGAGAAAAGTGTATAGATAGCAATAGTACATACTTTGATTAATAAAATATATTTTAATATGAAAAAATCGCCTTTATGTTCCTCCCATACAAAACGCCAATTTCATATGTAAGGACCTAATATTACGTAAATCGATCAATTATTTACAATAATATAATAGTTATGTACATAATATAATAACGGTGACTGTTGTTATTCCAAATAAAATATTAAATATATAGTAATAAAAAAATTGTATAATAAAATATAAATTATGTAATCTTAGGACTGTAACTTGCAATTAAATTGTTAAGAGATTTTGGTTCAGCTTTACAATATCAGTCTTGTTCTGTTCCTAGTTCTGTTAACTACAGTATCAATAACACATATGCCTAAATAAAAACCTAACTGGACATTTTTTTTCAATATATCAATGAAAACATCAAAACATGTTAACAGTATTACTCAAAAAAATTGTGAACAAATAGTTCAATAAAATTCATAGTTCAAGAACTACTCACTTGCGAATAAAATTTATTGTTCAAGAGCTATGAATTATAATTGAACTGTCACCTTGAGTAGGTGAAGTCGTAAATGTTTTCAATTTAACGATAAGGAAGATACTGTTGTTGCCTGAAGGTTAATTATTAACCACTTAACACAAGTTCGCAGTTAGGGGGTTTGTTTGAAAATATATAATATGTCGCAGTCATCTGATTGAATCCGCTATTTCAATCCGCGACTAGGACAGCTGTTTAATATTTTATTTTTAAACTTCAAAATTTCCTAATGTGTACTATTATAACGCACATTAAAGAAAATTAATCAAAAAATGTATTAACATATTGCTATCTGTTTATACGTCATTATAGAACCGCGCTAGTCATTCAATTAAATAAGTTGATTCAATTAGATGACTGCGACATATACATATCTTGTAAGATTTACAAGTCTCGCAGCTCAGTTAATCTACGAAAAGTTATGACATTCTTGTGCTACCAAGTCGGGCTTATTCGGTCGGTCTAACAACATCTTATACTGACTGTACTCGTAATTATCAAAGTCTTTCATAATATTTTAATTAAATAAGTAGATTGACCGCATAAAAACACAATGTACATAATATCTATCTCACAAGTGAAACACATTGAATTACATCATATAGTGCGATTGCCAAGTCTTTAGATTTCGCACGCGCGCAGATGTTTTATAGTAATGTTAATATCCGCCCATACATCGATACTCACAATCTTTCGCTTTTATAATATTCATGAATCTCTAGTACAAAGGCTATATGAAAATAACACTGTCTTATTCACTTAATGCAACCTCGCAGTAATTATAACGCATTGGCGGTCACATGTCTACGACTGTCGTAATACGACATACTGTAATGGTACGTGAATGACCGAGCAATTCTCTTATTTCTTAGGTCAGTTTATAATAATAATATCTATGTACCCTTCGCACCGCGTCAATCTGGCCCCGTGCTAAGTATCCGAAGAATTGGTGTTACACGTACCAGACAACGGAAATATATAAGTATTTAATACTTTTATACTATAACTACACATATTTAAGATTTTTATTATATAAATACACAAATTTAATACACTTCCATGAGCCAGGACCATTGAAAACTTTTTGTTCACTGGGCGGGATTCGAGTCAAAGTTTGATCTAAAGAACAGTGGAGCGTTAAATAAAATTGTTTCTCAATAATAAAAATAATTCGTCTGTGTTTTTGATCTCCTCCGAAACGTTTTAACTGAATTTAAGGGGTCGAACACAAAGGTTAAAATCCGACTTTTGTGAGACTCCGCTGTCCAGCCGAGCACAGCTGTATTTGAACCGTTATAGTTAGTAAAATTTTTACAGATGATTTATTTTACCGCTATAGCCACAAGAATAAAACTAATATGTCCAAACAAAACTTGACAATTAATCCTCGGAATGTCAACACAAGATGCTACACTTTTGTGAATATTTAAAGTGATTCCCATACAATCGTCATTTTGCCGATTTATACGGAACATTTCATTTTCATTTAATTTATTTATTTATTGCAATTGTAGATATACAAAATGGTGTTACATCGTCATAATATCCGTGCATGAGTTTGATTCTCACTTCACCGGTTCTATAAATTTCTGGTACCTGTACAGTGTACAGGTAGTCTGTAAATAGATCGTATGCTATTTTTCACACAGCAAAGCGGCGTTGGCAGAGTTTTCTATTCTAATTATATCTACATACATGGTGGCGAAGGTACTTAGAAAAACATGATGTTGATCTTATTTTTTGATATATTACGTATATAGTAGATAGTATATTTATTGTTTTATTACAAGCACTTTTTTATTATTATTGATGCATGGTGTACCTATTTAACATGTAACCTACTTTTTGTTATATTTATAGTTAGGTCAGTTTTTCGTGTCAGTGAGGTCGCGCATCGTAATAAAATGTTGACTGCTAACTTCGCGGAGTCAGTTTTTCATGTCAGTAATAAAATGTTGACTGCTAACTTCGCGGAGTCAGTTTTTCGTGTCAGTAAGGTGGCGCATCGTAATAAAATTTTGACTCCTAACTTCGTGGTGTCGGTTGTTCGTGCTAATATCCGCGTTCATCGTAATAAAATATTGACTGTTAACTTCTTGGTGTCGGTTTTTCGTGTCAGTGTGCGCGTGCATCTTAAAAATATACTCTCATAATTTTCCGTAATAAAATAAGTATAACTTCAATGAACTATTATAATAAACCAAGGCTGTGTATTTACAATAATTCTGTATTCAATGTTTACAATCATAGAATACAATAATATGTTACCAATTGTCTTGGCTTATATTAGCTTCATTTCCCGCAATGTTTGCGATATTTTACAACTCCTCATAATGTTTGTATCGATTATAGAAAATATAATACAATAGAACAATTGTAATGAGTCTTAACTAAAGTAGGGTTTTTTACATCCACTGCTTCAAAATTATCTAAATAAAATATTATTTATATTTCATAAAATCTTTAGTATTCATACCACGTAACTACATCTTTAATAGGTAATATTCTGTCTTCTAAATAAAATAAGGGTATGAAAATTTATCAAAATGATCAAACAATTATTTCTTATTCATTGTTTGACTATGATTTGTTAAATATAGAAAATTCAAAACTTTCAGTTTCATAAACCTTTGCATAATTTGCTAAATACCTAATCGAAATGAGTTTGTAAGTTCGAATAATTTCAGAACTACTCGTACTCAAGTATCTCAAGATAATTTCGATCAACGTCAAAAAGTTTGATAAAAATGGTTTTATGTAGTTCATATTCACAATATACACAATATAAAAACTTCAATTTTTTTCACTTACCCACGATGGACATTAAGACCTGGTTGTGTTTGCTCCCTCCTCTATCCGAATTAACTTTATACATTTTGTTCACCATTTTTCCACTTTCTCAACTAAAACACCTATATCTATCACTTTATTTTATTACAATTTATTTGTCAGTGCCAAGTGTTACTGTTTTATTTATTTCGCGATATGTCCAGCCGCACTTACAACAAACAAACCGACTGTCTCGCTACTGACACTGCGTACGCACATTAGCGACATATACAGCGTCGGCAGCCTTATATAACTGTCCACTTGTTCTCTATAATGTAGTGATACATACATAATTAAAAAACAACATAATATAGTTTGAAAGAGTCCCCGAATGCTACGGCGTGTAGCTACGCCGTAGCTCGTAGGCCGTAGCAGACGGTCTACATGATACTTCATACTAATAAAAATATTTACCTACACACTGTATAATCTAGGTATACAGTGTTTTGTCCTTGTCTGTCGAGTGATTTTTCCAAGGTATCAGATAAAGACAAAATATTGTACAGCTTCAACTTCAATGTGTAAGTATTTTTATTAGTAACAAGGTAAAATTATTAATACGCTACTTGATATTTTTATGTATTATGTCCTAAACGCTTAATAAATATTATATTACACGAGAAATAATATTATTATTTTAAAACCTAAAAAATAAATATTTAAAAAATACGCTTTTCATAAAGTGCCGAAAAATTATACGCCATGTTGGTCGATAGAATCCATTCCGAGAAAAAGTCCCGCGGCAATTAGTGTCTACATAATAATAAGAGATAACTAAGTATTTTTTGGTATAACCCGTAACTAAAACTCCCGATGTCCAAAAATATCAGTTTTTGATAAATAATATCGAATTTTTTAATCCAAAAATATCGGATTTTTTATTAACATTCCGTCCCGCGATCACAATGCCGCGTATAGAGGACTACTATCACGGAATGGAATGGAAAAATATCTTATTATTTATCTTTGATTTATATTTTGTACTATGATGCCATATTATTACCAAAAAACCATTTAATAACACTGAGTTTATACGATTTAGACATTGTGAAATATGAATTATACTCCATTTTTAATTTACACATTACACAAAAATTAAATTTCAAGTGTCCCGAATAGTCTAATAGTCAACGAATGATCATGAATTATATATTGCCCGCGAATTCATTCATTATGTATCGTTCATTTTACTACGGTAAAAACTAACACAAGTCTGACTGAGCCAATTATCGTCAATTATATCGAGTCTTTCCCCTGTACGTTACTAAGCCATCAAAATATCTTCTATATTCGCGACCTAAGTGTGGAGGAGCCTTTGTTTTGGTATGATCGGCGCAGATGTTCAGCGAGGCTTGCGGTTGAGCCCTGCTTATATCAAATTCTGTCAATCAATGTCATATTCGTTTTGTATAAATTATTTTACCGACATATTATATTGGAGTGTGTGTATACTTGAGATAGCATGTTGTATATTCACAGCAAATATCCTAAAGACACGAAGACGGTTTGATTCCCAAAGTTATAACTAATAACAAGTACCTACTAATATACTACTTGTATACTACATGTGTAAAATGAATGAGTTATAATATTGAAGGATGCGTTTATTATATACCTTGTGTATAGAGTCCAATGATTATTTGATTATTTTTTCTTTTTCAAACGTAATATTCATAATACAGATTATGGAAAAATATTAAAATAAATATAATTTACATTAATTTACGTAACAAAGTAAAGTTATTAATTTTTTAAAAGTGCAACAAAACGTTGTTTCATCTGACAAAATATAGGTTTTAAAGTAAAGGTTGTAATCGCAATTCTTAAGACAGACTTTGAGACTTGTTTATTAAATGCGGGCCTAAGAGAGTCGCGGTACAACTAGCGCCACAATCCTGCATCGCGCTACCGAAGTTTTGTAAGTCCGGCGTTATATACGAGTATACGACATCTGAAAACTAGTACAGCGGGCTTCGACCGAGCGTACCATCTGGCCCCAAAGGGAGATTTCCCTTTGAGGCTTACACTCGTATCACACAAGTGAAAGACATGTCGCTAACCAATTTTTGTATTTTTATGTGATTTTCTTATTGGGAGCGGTTTTAAATCATAATGGCTACTAAAAGAATTTTGTATTATTGTTCTTATATTAAGCCGAATATAGTGTGAAGAGAATGTTAAGCATTTTTGTTTTAGCATCTCATATAAATTACATAATATAACTAAAAAAATCAAAGGTCTAAAATATCCGCGAGGAGTGAATCTTACTATGCTGAAGCTCGCGAGATCCAAGTCTATACACACGGACGCACTGGTCGTTGACCTAATCCTGTCCTGATTGAAACTCATCTGTTTTGTGACTTTTATGGAGATCTTTAACCGTGATTTGACGCGTTATGGTAAGTAATTTATATGAGGTGCCAAAACATAAAAATTGTCTACGCTTAATTCTCTTCATATTATGTACATTTGAATATGAACAACCATAAATCATTCTGTATATTTATCTAAAGCGACAAACAGTCTGTACCTGAGCATTACTCATTAAACGTTGTATTACTAAGGAGGTATGTTTCCATTGTCTTGTGTAATACTAAATATTGCCTGCGACTTTGTCAGGGCAAAATCCCGCGGTTCCTTACATTTTACCGCTAGAAAAACTAGCTTATGTCCTTCCTCAAGGTGTAATCTATATCTGCGCCAAATCTAATCAAAATATGTCCAATCATTTTGGGGCCAATATATGTATATATGTATCCTCGATGTTGCCAATATATGTATACTCAATGTTGAGGAAGGACATAACTTACTTTTTTTTTTGCGGGAAAAAGTAAGTAATACATATAGAAAAACCTACCTTTTCGTAACCAATCTATGAAATACTAGCTGATGGGTCAGCTACCCACTTCATTGAGCATGGAAGTAGATGAACCGCTTAAACCTTCCCGGGACATCCACGAATATTTCTAGACTAAAAATAGCCGAATTCGTTCAGTCGTTCTCGAGTTTTGGAGAGACTAACGAAGAGGAATCCATTTTTACATATTATAAGAGAAAAATATGTAAACACGGCCTTCTTTTCATATTTATATATAATCAGGTAGGCTTTTCCTCTATATTATTTTTGACCGACCTCTAATATGACTCATATGTTACACTATATTTCAATCAGTATGTTCTGTGTTTTATCTAATAATAATAATAATAGCTCCCCCTCACGGATTTCGGCGTCGGTAGCCGATTTCATTTAAACCTGGCCAGGTACGCAGGAGTTATTATATAGTGCCCAAATGTGTGCTCAACACACAAAGACACTCTCTCTTCCTATTACTCTTATAATCCAGTGGGACGGTAAACCGACACAGGCGCAGGACTGACTTTTTATATGCCCATCCGACGCATGGATCATCTTTCTTGTCAGACAATCAGCCAAACCAAACTTGGAAACAACATTATTTGTTGTTCCAACGCGGGAATCGAACCCACGACCTCCGGGTCGAGAGCGAAGCTCTGAACCACTAGACCACGGAGTTTCATCTACAGAAATTCGGTTACATTAACGTTCGTGGATACCCTTATGGTAATGACGTTTGAGAAATAATAATCTTATTCAGATGTAGGTGCGTCAGATGTTTTGCGGTGACATTTGGTTTCCGCGACCGAACATTGTTATCACAACGGCGGGGAATCACTTGGCAACATAATCGGCCACATCATCATCATTATCATCATTTCAGACGTTAACTACTGGACATGATCCTGCCCCAAGTATTCCATGGGGGTAGTTCAGGCGGGTTGGCGTGCGCAGTTTTCAGATAACAATGTCCGCGGAAACGCTAATGCTCATTTCCGGATATATAGAGTATACTAGTTACAACATAATACACCTTTGGGATATGATTTACCTTTTCTCATTCTGGATTTTTTTTTATTGGTACAGTTTAAATTTTTTATTTTATTCATATATTACTATACTTACAGCGTGTAAAAGAATAGTCACTATAACTTTAAGATACGATTCTACTGCCTTTCCTCATTTTGGAAATGTATTTTTTTGGTAAGAACTATATTTTTTTTAACCTTTTACCATTTCGCAAGAATATCGATAAAGCAAAAATTTTCATTTTTGTAAAAAAAGTTATTAAAATAAAAATAATTCTAGAACGACAAAAGGTAGTATAATCATATGCCAAAGTTATAGCGATTTCTTTTAAGATCAAAAAAATACATAAACAACAAGAAACTGCGTTCTATGATTTGATTCGGCATTGTAACTCTATATACTTTCTATCTGGGATGAGAAGGACACTTGATCCATATGGGACTGTACACACAATATACAGAGCCCGTATAGGCCATAATATCTAGTTTCAGCCTTGTCAATAGTTGTCAATGTCAATACACCATAAAACTGTCCCAGGTGAATTTTTAGGCACCAGTCTCCCACAAACTCTATGCAAACTGTGTGTTTGTACTAAATATTGTACTGTAATTCTTGTGGTGAGAAAATAAACTATTTTTATTATTTTTATTATTATTAAACTAATAAAAATAGTTTATTTTCTTCAATGTATCAAATGCCTCATAAACTATTTTAACATTTCCATAGTCATGATCATAAGGCTCCCGCAAAGTATTCCATGGGGGTAGTTGGCACACGGAGGTGCTATTCTTTCACTAGCGCTCCATTGATAACTGTATTAAACGTCTCATAAACTATTTTAATATTTCCATAGTAACTGGTAAATGGCAATTGTAATTTATTTTCAAAATTGACCTTCTAAAATGTCTAAATAGTCATCAGGAATAAAAAACAATAGTAGGTATAGACAAAAATTATCGGTAAAATTAAATAGTAAAATGATTAAATGTTATTAATAGACCGTGTCTGTTGGTTTAATAGTGGAATAAATAATGAACTAATCACCGTTTAGAAATTTTTAAAGTTGCCCAGCAATTGATACTGGTGGTCCATGTATTTAGCTTTAG
Source organism: Celastrina argiolus (assembly GCA_905187575.2). NCBI lineage: Eukaryota > Metazoa > Arthropoda > Insecta > Lepidoptera > Lycaenidae > Celastrina > Celastrina argiolus. The sequence goes on along the minus strand of LR994577.1, from coordinate 20,592,495 downwards.
CAAGTAAATTATGATTTTACCTCGAAAAGTTTTGTTGGTTGTCAAAGATTATGAAGAGAATAAATTACTCGTGTATAAATGGACCTATGTGGAGCAAAATTAGGGCTAAAAAAGAGGGGATTAAGTGTCCCCAGGTAAGTATTTTGAAAACACTAATGAAGATAGGAAAACTTCAACAAATAAAATAAAATTATATTTAAATTAAAAATAATATCTGTTTGGTGATTTTCAATTGTATGTAAGTGTGTCCCAATGCGACATGCAAATAATTTTATCGGCAATGTGTTTACTTTGTGACGATTGTAAGGTCGAGCAGTTCAAGATATGAGGAAAAAGGTAAGGTACCGCGGGGGAAGGGTATTTACCACAGTGTTAGCACTATGGCTAAGTGATTGCGTAATCGATACACGTACTGTATTAAATAAGGATGTTGCCTAGTGACAAATATCAAATCCTTACTATTTGATTTATTTTGCAATTGTTAAAGTTACATAAATCTAGAATAAATATTTTCACGCAAATAAAAAACGGCCATTCCGATTCGCGTAACGAGGGTTCTTGTAGACATAGATTAATTATTGGCTTTGTTACAGCCTAAAGGTATTATAGACCTGAGTATTTGATAATAGTTTCAATTTAATATCTCGGAGCGTTCGTAAGGATAATGCTAGTAAGTTTAAATATGAATACAAAAATGTTTCGCAATTTTCCCTTACATAATATTTAAAATAGATTTCAGCCTAAACCAATAACAAAAAAGTAATAAACGATAGTGTTTTATTGCAACGTAAAAGTTGTAACGCATAAAATATTAAGCATTGATTTTCATAATACGATAGCATGACAAATGTCTGTTGTACGACATATATGAATGGAATTATTTTTACTTCAGTGCACTATGTTTCTATTACAATATCTATTTGTCATGGAATATTCTAATTTCTGATTGAGTGAACTTTTCCTCGATTCCCTTTCCGAATATTTTATTTTTACGGGGAAATTCAAGTTTCTTTTGTTCGATGTTCATTTCAGTTATTAATCCAATATAATAAAACGTTCAAAGTATGTTTGCACAACAAAGAGGGGAAAATAAAAATGGAATTCGTAGAACAATGGTGCACATATATTTTTTTAAATAATTAAATACGGAATTCTAATAATAGAATCCATTTTAAACAAGTTGTCGCTGCCCGCTGGACAGTAAGTCTTTATAATTTTTATACGCACTGCAATTTTATACACTAACTTGTGTATGTTTTGGACGTGACAAAATGCTCGCTGTTTGCATTTATCCTATCTATAAGTTACAAATTGTATTTCTCGTAAGTGATTACTGTAATCTTTTGAGAAATAAAGAATCTTAAAACCTAAACCTAATTTTACAGACTATAATTTTATTGTCACACAAAATGATTTCTAGATGTCACAGGAATCATACACCAAAATACTTACACAACTATCATCATAGAAATCTGCAGGTAATCTAAATCAGCTAATTGGTTCTGGGATTGCTGGGACTCCCAATGCATCTTGATTCATGATAATGCATAAAAGTTAAGTTTGATAGGTATCACGTATCATATCACATAAGTGCTTCTATTTATAAATCTCGTACCTTATTTTCAACAAAAGGTATCGGTTGATAGCCCTACACAGTATTAAGTAGCTGGTAGAGCATCGACTCTTTAAGTCCAGGGTTGTCAGATGTAAGATCATTTCTACCGCATTTCATATATGTTAGTACGTGAAATGACGGAAGGTTGACACACCTAATGTCTCATGTCTAAAGATAGCATAAATATTGTTTACAAATAGATAAAACCGGGGAACACCGCCGAATTGGGCTACTTTGAGTGCTCTGTAGGGTTACTTACCTACATCAAATAACATCTAGAAGTATTCTAAAGAATTTGGGTCAATATACACATATATTGACCCAAATTCTTCGATCTTGTCGGTGGAGTTTTCTCCATTCCCATAATTCCAAAATGAGGAATATAGTGTTTCCCCATTTGCCTTCCACACCGCAGCTCCGCAGCCGATGTTACTCGCCTGCCGATAGTTTGGTCAGGAACCCTTCCAGAAATAATTTCTTCGGCTTCCAGCCATACCGGTACTACTGCTGCCTAGCACCAGGGGAATGCCTATTTAGTGGCGGCATTACTCGCCACGTCGCAAGGTCGTCTTGGGATATTGTAGTTTTTGTTGAAGGGCCTGCCCCACCAGGCCTTCCACTACATCCTGTTACCTTGCCGCTGTTTGGTCGGGGACTGCTTATTCAATATATTCGCAGCTAACCACCATATCTGATGGTCGTTCCACTATCCGCCACCTGTGGCCCCCGTTAGTAGCCTACAGCTCAGCCCTAACTTTTATAATAAAGGACCTAATATTATTTACATAATATTTATTATTATTAGATTTATAATTATATATTATTTATAATTAGATATATAATATTATTAGAGATTTTATATTATATTCCTGGATAATAATTATACTCAGAAACATGTTTATTCCTTCAGTTATTGTTTCCTTTATTAAAATATTATAATGGTCATGTCATTAAACAGTCACTCTGCTACTAATCTGTACATCGTGCATGCGATACATCACACTTATTTTGTATACACTTTGCTACATCACGTGTGTGCAGTTACGTTTATTGTTACTCATAAGAAGCCTGCACACGTACAGATAGGAACGAGCATCGGACTGTTTTCTAAATTAAGGCAGAATTGTTTCGGTTTGGACTTCGGATCGAACTGGAGCACTAATTACAACGTCAAAATCATGCACTGTTTGATCTACCTTCGCCTTGTGTCGTACCTATGTATATAATAGTCTAAAGAAGTTATTGCACGCGGTTTTTCATTGACATGATATATCGACACGGGCGACGCCTAGCCCATATTCTTGTACTGTCTCAGCGCATTTATACTTACTTTCAATCGCGCGGGTTAGATTGATGCGTACTATTTCCCACGTTTCGAACTGTACGTGTCATCATCATCATCATCATTTTAGCTATGATACCCTAAACTGGACATAAGCGTTCTCCATAGTATTTCATGGGGGGTGCCTATACTCGCCACGCAAGTAGATGGACAGAAGGCGGGTTGGCGAGGACAGTTTTGAGATAATAACAATCTCACCAAAAACATTTTCATGTAAAAATGTTGCCAAGACGAGCCTACCTAGCTTACCCTGTGAAAAAGTTATCAGATATCGTATAAAGCCAAGCTCTACATTCTTCCTTAATCAAAATCTATCAAAAAGTGGTCAGATCTTATATAGGACCAAAATTCTTGATCTATGCGCCCTTACTTCATCAGGCTTAACTTCACTTACGCTACATTGCAGTCAAAACGTGATGATTGCAGTAGTGCAACGCACTCAAAATGAATAAAGTCGGATAGAAATAATATGGAGCAAATATCTGACCGATTATACATATATTATCGGTCCTACAAAAAGTAGGTCGTAGGTTTTTTTATGTACTTGTATAATATATTATATTTCTTTTATGTATTACAGATCAGATCCGTATAATAAACATAATAAACATCCATTTTGTACCGTCCACCATATTGGATTAAAAATGGCGACATTTATATTTCAATAATTTTTTTGTTGGTTTTGTAGCAATAACAGCTTACATACATAATATCAGCTTAATAGGACTTCAGGAAGTACCTAATGAATTTTGATGATATATAAATGAGTCAGTGACGAAATCTGGGGTTTTTAGACGTTAATAAAATCTAAAGTATAATAGCTACAACATTCAAACTTTGTATGTTTCATGTTTTGAAATTTTCAACTATGGTAGCATCATCCAAAGCAAAGTTATGAGAGTCCAAAAAAACGACGAAACCTTTCGAGAAAAGGTAGGTAGTGCCCTTGCGCTTCGCTTGGCTCGTCTTGACGGGGGCACTACCGTGCCCCCAGATGTCCGCGGAAATGCTACTGCCAATATCCGGATTTTTAAGCATAACATCACATTAAGCTGAATTCAACTCCTTAGTTAAGAAGAAGATACGAAACGAAATTAGTAATTAGTATTTTCCAATAGTGGCGCTAGATGGCGGTTTCCGGAACGTGCCTGGACTTCACAATTTGCCAGTCGCATTGCCAATATTAAGGTGATATCATTTTCTAGTACTAGCTCGTGTCTCTGTTATATAATATCTACTTTGTACCCACTGGAAATATGGTTTATGGGGAGATCCTTTTCCGGCGCCCCTCAGATAACTGATGTCAGTACGTGTGCAGGGCGTTATTTCAATGTAGCAGTGACTAGTGAGTTATACTCATTGTTTCAAGCAAAGAATTATTATCTATTCTACAAGATGTAAAATAAATGAGTGAAATACTTTAGGGTGTGTATGTGCCTCCTACTTCAGCGCTGGTACTTTCACAGTATATACTATATATACTATCACAGTATATATAGGTATTATACATAGTATACTATGAAAGTACCGGCGCTGAAAGACTTACTTTTGACTTTCATGTTTGTAGGTAAAATGTAACCCCCACATCATTACTTTTCTCATACAATAATTTAAAAATCTCTTTCAGCGCTGGTACTTTCATAGTGAACTCTAAAGTATTGTAACTTATTAATATAACAGCTTCTATCTTATTTTTCTTCTTATTGCTGTTCGTTAGTCTCGCTAAAACTCGACAATGGCTGAACCGATTCGACTATTTTTGGTCTTGAAATGTTCGTGGAAGTCCCAGGAGGGTTTAAACGGTTCATCACAAACTGTTTCCATGCTCAACGAAGTGGGCACGGGTCAGTTAGTTATTTATATATTTCAAAGAAATAGAAGTCTCGGCATTATGCCGGGTAAATGATTTAGGTACGGGCGTGTGTCAAGTGTCCTGATTCATTTTGTATGAAAAAGTTATTGTGGTGAATTACTGAACGATGACGAATTCAGGTAACGAAATATGGAACAGGTATCAATGATGTTTGTTATTATTATTATTTATTCAATAGTAAAGACGCCGCCATCACATGCCCAAATTAACGTTCATCAAACAACGAAAAAAACAAAATTATTCAAATGTTCATTACAGTAAAAACCCTTACAGTAGATATCTCTTAAGTACCCGGGGTCAACGGAGTCAATTTGCAAGGGGAACGAATCTTGAAGGGAGTTCATGACCTTTTTGGGTACCATTGAAAGGGTTACTGAACGATTGTATCTGGACCTACTTATTCGTGTAAATTATAGTCATATGAAAATAATATGCTATTAGTAATTGAGGCCACTAAATCGTTCATAAGATCTCTTGCAAGGAGTAGTCGATAGTAATTCTTATTATAGTACGTGTTACTATGAAATACTATAAATATACTGGAATTATATCCTAAAAGGCTCTAAAGTCACTTAAGTATCTTAAGTGTACAAACTGAGCTTACGTTCTAAATATTATTATAATCAGGGATGTTAGGAAGCTCCGTAACCGTAACCGAAACTATCGGATATCCGATATAAAAAATATCCGTAACCGAATCCGAAATGAAAGTTTTGCTACTGTAATAAAAAAAAAGATTAAAAAACTATAACCCGACTTCGCAAAAAATGGGTCTAAAAAGTCTAAAACAAGAAAATAATTAGTTTTTTAATCTTTTTTTTAATTTAATATTTTTCTCTTTCCACATCAAATATAAAAATTATTATAATTATTTTTATTTAACTGTCCATTACATATAAAGTATCAACTCCTAGATACTACTTGTACGGCCGCATTTTAAACTTTATTTGAATTTAACAATAAAATATAATAATAAATAAAAAATATAAATACATATTCGTAATGTGCTTGCCAAGACCTATCTTTTGATACCAAACACGAGACAAATATCTTAATTTTTTTTTGAGATATTTTGAGGTATAATTTTCAAAGTCCAAAATTTTTCAAATAATTATATAGCCTATGTTACTCGCGGCATTAATACAAATCGATTGACACCTCATTCATCAAAATCGGACCAGCAGTTTAGCCGCTACGAGGGAACAAACATACATACTTACATACATACATACATAAACTGCCAAAATCATTACCCTTCCTTTTGGCTTCCCCGAAGTCGGGTAAAAAGAATACCAAAATATATATTTAATACTTTTATGCTATACACATATTTAAGATTTTTATTATATTAATACACAAATTAAATACACATCCATGACCCAGGAACATTGAAAAAATTTTGTTCCCTCGGCGGGATTCGAACCCGCAACCGCACGAGCACCAACGCTTTGAACCACTGCGCTACGGAGGTCGTCATCATATGAAAGATATAATATTTTCTATAACTAATGCCTATTCAATTAATTATCTCACTTTACATCTTATTAAAATATTAGCCAATTTTTAATTAAAGATTGCGCAATCAACCAGCTGCGCTGCCTAACTTCATAAAAATGCAAATTTTATTGTTAACCTACCGTTTCATTAATTTTACTTACTAAACAAACTCGAAAAGGGTCTAAATTCTTTAATTTTCATATTTTGGAAAAAAGTGTTTTACGATTTAAAAAACATGATTCTTAATACCAAAGAGCGTATTCATATCAGATAGAGTTTTATTAACCCCAAACAGAGTTTAAAGTTGTCCAAGATTCTGAGAGATTGTAAATTAAAAACGATAGTTCGAAAACAATAAATATATACGGGATTTTATTATTTTTATTATCAAATTTCGTTGCTTCATCACACTTTTAACTTTGTAATTATTTTGATATTGTACTTTGCCTGAGCCTGAAATCTGAGAAAAGAAGGTGTTTGCATTGGTATTTATATTTGGATAATTTATACACAATTCTCCGAGCGGTTTTTCTAAATGTTGCATCAATTGCCTAGCACATACGGCATTATAGCATATGCATATTCGGTCTAATCTAGAGGAATGACTAATCGTCTGGGGCCAACCATGTACGGGTTTCCTCACGGTAATGTATGTATGTTCCTACTTGAGATCTGAAAAAGTCTCACTGGTACATGCTACAATCTGCGAATCGAACCTGCACCCTTTTGTATGAGGAAAAGAAATGTATGGTAAAAGTAAAATAAATAGAAATTGAAGTGTATAAATATTTGTATAAGTATAGTCAACAATAAATAAATAAGATATAAAGATGTAAAGTAGAAATGAAAGTGTAATAAGAGAATCAATGTAAAACTTAAAAAACAAAAGCTGTAAAATAAATAAACCAAAAAATTGTCCCTGTTTACGATAGTCGGGCCCACATTTTACATGGGCCCATAAAAAAAAACGGCACCCTTTCCAGTGGTTATCAAAGCTCTACCCACTAGGCCACGGTTGCCCGAAATGTGAAACCTACCTAAGTATTAATATTGTAGTTGTGTTGTGTATTGTAGTGTGTGCGAGTTTCTTACACCTGTTCTTCTCGCCAGGTTTGGGTTCTAAACCGGTGGTAACTGGTAATCGTAATTTAATATCAAAATTGACATTCAAAAGACAAACTTTATATTTTAATTTCGACCATAATCTTCTTTTTTCTTTTCTTTATTGTACCCTGTCTAGTTATACAGGAAACTTCACAGGCCAAAGCCAGTTAGTAATCTAGACGCCTAAATAAATAACCACAGCCAGTTTGTGGACATTAAATTGCTATGGATATTGGTTAATTTAATTTAAAAAATAAAAATTAAACGTATTTATCTTAGAACAGTATTTCATATAGTTTGCTTAGAATACTGCCAACGTCCACACGTGTCCACAATTCTTCATTAAGTTCCAACAAAACAACTTTGTTTTAAGACTTGTATCTCAGTTCGTCAAACAATGTATGTAGCTCTATTCACATAATTATATCACCCGGACAGATTTTAGCCTTGTTTTTGTATGGGACACGTTATCTAGTGTATTGTTTCCTTATTGGAATTCAATTATTGTCCGTAGACAATAGTTTATCGACGATGACCGTTATTTGGGGTAAAGTGCCAAAGTCCGAACCCTAAGTTTTAAGAGTTGTTTTGTACTCAGATGGGACTTGCGTCGATGGCTCGTCATAGAACAACTGATCAAATTATGTCGTGAATTTTCTTTCTTCACTAGTAACATATTATATTATATACAAGGTGTAAAATAAATGAGTGATAATACTTTAGGATGTATAAGTGCCTACTATGTAGACTTTACTGTAAAAGTACCAGCGCTGAAATACTTACTTTTGACTTTCATCTTTCTATGAGAAATGCACCAATATCATAAATTTGCCCATACAATAATTAAAAAAAGTAACTGTTTCAGCGCTTGTACTTTCTCAGTCAACGGAACCCAAAGTATTATACTCATTAATATTACAACCTGTATATTTAAATTTTTATTTATCTAATAACAACATTTTGTATCAATCATGATTTTTTGTATCATCAAGATAATTAGGGGGCTAATTAAAGTCTTCTTAACCTAAGAAGGTTAAGACGCTAACTTAATCGGGAGTGTTATAAGTTATAGATAAGAAGCTATAACTAATAACACTCCTGATTAAGTTAGCTTTCAAACAAAAAAAAACTAAATCGAAATGGGTCCATACGTTTCGTAGGTTCGAACGTATGAACGTGACGTCAAACCTCTATGTATTTGTAGAGCGTTAAAATACTATGCATGTATTTTTAATAAACAACCTATATACAGAGGATAACTCGTCCCGAACAGGTCTACGTAAATTATTATACGTCCTTTAATTAATTGTTACCTTCAAATCTTAATTGAAATCTATTTTTAACTTCAACAAAATTTACTTGTTACGCCGACTAAATTATATTAATTGGTGATCCAAAGGAAAAAAATTGTGAAAAAAGGACCTATTTCTGGGACTTAGCTGTTTGTTGTTTTTATTTATTGTTACTACAATTATTGAGCTTACAATATAAAACATACATTTCTTACTTTCTAAGGCACAACAAAATAGACTATATAATATAAGCTATACAATAACATCTTAACTACTCTTTTAGTAAGTAATATTGCTTTGTGATATCGATGTTCCCTATTTATGATAATGATAATATTAGTATTACTGCGTTGGCAGGTTTACCTCGTCGGTGGATATTGGGAGGCTCAAAGTATGACGTCACGACGGCAATTAATCATTGTGCAATTGAGATCTTTATTTAAGGGGTGGTCTCCAGCTCGTAATTTATTAGTAGAATATAATTATTAATATCTCTTGCGTTGCGATGATGACAATGTAATATCTAACTTACTAACTAACCATAATCATTTTACTGCTCATCAATGAACATTTAATTCTTAATTCAGTATAACTCTTTTAATTATAAAACTTGAACTAGCTAGCCGTTGCTCACTTCGTCGAGCGTATAAACAAAATGCAACGCTCACGCGACCACAACGCGGAACCCTAGAGTGGAACCCGCAAAGCCCCAAACATTTTGATCGTGTTGGTCGCGGCATGGTGTTATTAATGATATTAATATCAATACAATAAGCCAAAAGAAACTCGAAAAACACATGAACTGGTCAATTTTAAAATTTTAAACTATCAAATTTTCAACAATACTCAACCATAGACAACTTGTTCAACCCTTAGCTGTGAGTGTTATTCCATGTCAGATGCGTTTTGTTATACCCTTTTTTCCCAGGGAAAAGCTACCTCTCTACCACAAAGTAGATAATAAACTCCCTACCAATTTCCTGTCAAATCGGTTCAGTCGTTCTTGAGTTATAAACAGTGTAACCAACACTACTTTCTTTTCTATAAGAACATAATATATATAATGAACTCATCTGCAAACGCATGTACAAGGCACTAAGTTATATTTTGTCAATGTACATTGATTTATGTATACTTGGTAGCTATAAATATATAAAGTTAATCTCTTGCCACAAACGCTGAGTTCCAGGCAGACATGAAAATATACGAATATTCGTAACAATATTACGAATTTCGTGGTGTTTCCTCTTATAAACTGGAAACTTGGTTTACTATTACTTTATTATAATTATACTTTAATTTTGTGCTTGTAGTCGATAAAACTATTCATGAAATCTATCTGTCTTTATATTGTTACATCTTTGAGTCTTTTATTAACCGACTTCCAAAATAAGGAGGAGGTTCTCAATTCGTCTGTATGTTTTTTTTAATTTTATTTTTTTATAATCATAAAAACCTGCTGCTTTAAAATTGCAGCACCTTTGTTGCCTTTTGTTTTTTACATCTTTGAGTCAGGCAATAATAAATTATTATTTACAATTACTATTTGTAGTATGCACTTATAAGAATTGACTCTGTGTACCGCTAGTAATAACTACCATATATGTCTGACACGTCCGTCTATCTCTACGGTTATGGTAATACTCTCCCCACTCTCAGTGTCATGGATGGTATCTATTCCGGCGGTATAGAGGCAATCAGTTATCCAAACCCTACATCCCTTCCTTATTTAAGTTTATATAATAATAACTTAAAGCTACAGTTTCAAGATAGAAAAGTACAAGATACAAAACTAGTCGAAATGCATATTCAGATTTATTTAACACTTTCCAAACGTATGGACTTAATCAACATATTACATTCTCTTTCCTTAACCTTAACCATAAGGATAACTTGATTTCCTTTCGTTATACTCATATTATAGTATAATAGCCATACTTAGCCTTTCCCTTTTCATTTCTTTTTAATTGATTTGGTGAAAGAACATCTACGCATATAATATTTACATCAATGATCAACTCATTAAAATCTTAGTTAAAAAAAATTAAGACCAGAAGTAACTTTGACAATGTTATATAATATTAACTTATTTATTAGCTTTTAAATTCCAACATAAGGAATATTATATTAAACATTTAAGGCCAATACTTCATGTTAGTAACAAAGTCTGTTACTATCCAGTAATGTATGACGAATAAAGACATAGATACAGAATATAATATAAATACATTGTAACAATTTAGTTACAATTTTATTATGTAAAACTTCACAGAGATTAGTGACATCTCAGGACGATTCCATGATACTGTTTGCTAATAGTCATACAGATGACACTAGGCTGTTCCTACATCGCGGCATCGAAACGCCGAGCCCTAGTAAAAGAGGCTCACGTATGTAACATATATGCTGTGCTGAAAAATAGTACGCAAGCAAATTGCCATAGATATAACTAATGTTTCTCACCTTTATTTATCACATTAATTATCTAATAAGATATTGATTCCATAAAATTCAACCATTTTAATTCCTGCCACCCAACGAACATGTTTACTAGTATCTATAACAGTACAACGCCATCTAGAACAATTTCCAATACTTGTTTCAATATCAGATATCAGATTGTCTCTATTTGCTGGTGTATTAATTGTATAATAATATTTTATGATGAATTCCCATCCTACCTTTAACGACTCTGTTACGTCTCGGTACTATATTATAGTTTTCATTTGGGGTGAAAACTCATACAGCCCTTAAACGTCTCGGTTACCATCCGGTAATCTATGATTTTCATTTGAGAATGAAAGCCCATACTGTCTTTAGACAACTTTGTTACCACCCTGTAAACATATGGTTTTCATTTGAGACTGAAGGCTCATACTGCCATTTGACACCTTGGTTACTACTCTGTAACGTATGGTTCTCCTTTGAGGATAATGACCGATACTGCCATTTGACACCTTGGTTACCACTCGGTAACGTATGATTCCCATTTAAGGATGATGGCCCATACTGCCATTTGACACCTTGGTTACCACTCGGTAACGTATGGTTCTCATTTGAGGATGATGGCCCATACTGCCATTTGACACCTTGGTTACCACTTGGTAACGTATGGTTCTCATTTGAGAATGATGGCCCATACTGCCATTTGACACCTTGGTTACCACTCGGTAACATATGGTTCTTATTTGAGGATGATGGCCCATACTGCCATTTGACACCTTGGTTACTACCAGGTAACGTATGATTTTCATTTGAGACTGAAGGCTCATACTGCCATTGTACACCTTTGTTACCACCGGGTAACGTATGATTTTCATTTGAGACTGAAGGCTCATACTGCCATTGTACACCTTGGTTACCACCAGGTAACGTATGATTTTCATTTGAGACTGAAGGCTCATACTGCCTTTGGACACCTTGGTTACCACCGGGTAACGTATGATTTTCATTTGAGACTGAAGGCTCATACTGCCTTTGGACACCTTGGTTACCACCGGGTAACGTATGATTTTCATTTGAGACTGAAGGCTCATACTGCCTTTGGACACCTTGGTTACTACCAGGTAACGTATGATTTTCATTTGAGACTGAAGGCTCATACTGCCTTTGTACACCTTGGTTACCACCAGGTAACGTATGATTTTCATTTGAGACTGAAGGCTGAATCCGTGCTTCTGGTCAATGCACGTTTCACAGTTTAATACGAGTTCGTACTGCCAGTATTTTATAGTAGAAGGGATGAGACGGTGAGAGATTCTAGAAGATGTGAATGTAGCGCGAGGTCCTTGGTAGATGTTGGCCATTAAGGCTTGCTTAGCTCACAGGTCAATCATTATCTGTACACAAAAGTTGCGATTAGATTTGTACCTACCTACGTTATTCATGTTCTTCACAGAACAACATTTTATTACTTTTTATTTGTAATAGTAAAATATGACACGTCATTTCAATTACCATAGCGTAAAAAATTTAAAACCATTATTGGTCACCGCTTTCAAAGCACTACATTATAAAAGATTTCTAAAGTAGATCTCACTCGTAGATTACTATATATATTGTACATAGCACGAGGAAAGGCCTAAACTTTGAATCCTAATAAAAGCTTAGTTTTCAAACTCATTGAACCACATCAATATATAATATTCCAGTAGAATTGAATATAATATGTATGCAATACACAAGCAACAGGCAGTTTAAAATACCAACTTACCATAATTCCACTGTCTTACATGTGCAATGTACATACCTGCATTCTATAGCTATCCTTTTGTCAAATAATTATTGTTTAATTAGGTTTTTTCATACTCGGTAATTTGTAGATACTGACTTATTTGACATAATATTTCAACAACATAATATTATGTTAATATTATATTTTTAGAGCATAACATTATTATAAATAGAAGGTTAATTAGAATATAATATATTGAAATATGTGTAATAATGAATATCTGGTGGTATTTAATAGCACACAACAAAGTTTATTTTTAGACTCTTGTTTGTTTCGACTTTTGCAGATACAACCCAGTACTGGGATATATAAAACAGTATTCTCACAGACACTAAATAAGTCTTGTAAGTCCTTAAAACCAAAAAATGCACAATAGACTTTAGTTATGATTCAATCAAAGTAACAGAAAAGTCTTAGTTAAATAGAATAGTTCATTTACATCTTAACTTGTACCTTTACCATGTTTTTTGTTAATTATACACCGGTAGCAATGACTCTGATATCAATGTAAACCTTATCCTTCATTAATATTATTTAATAATAAAATATATGAAAATTAAGATTGTACCTACATCTTGGCTTAGCTTTGCATTGCTGTAGTTGTCAAAGATTTAATTCCTGCATTGTATGTAACAACTTCATAATTTTAATATTAAAATTAAATAATTTATTCTGAAGCAGACACTTTTTAGAATACAGCGTAGCATTGCAATATTGGAGCTAGATAAATTTTCCTTGCATTGTTCTATAATAATATCCAATATACTAACTCGCTTCAGACAGTTTGTACCACCCAAAGGTACATAGTATTTGAAACTTTTTTTTTCTAAATTTGAATATGCGTTGTACTTATTTGCAGAAATAAATAACACATTTTTATAGTTACCGGTCACGGTTAATTACTGATTTAGAACCCATATCTAATGCGATTAAACTAACATATAAATCTATTCACGTCGCCGATCATAATACGTGATAGAGCTTAGATATAATTATAATATGTATGTTAGTCTGTAAGGTATTTATAATATGGGCCTATGCCGCCCGAAATAAAGATTATTATTATTATTATTATTATTATTATTTTATCTTGCAGTCACTTGTAGGATATACTAAGACAGTAGTTATGAGAAGGGTTTTATAGGTTTCTGTTTATTCACTACAAACTGCTATATACCTAAATATATATTAACAAATTCAATAAACCAAGTAAGCCAGCCAGCCAGTCTTGTAAGGGGCTTACAATATCCTTGAGTTATTCATATATTACTTGAAATTTCAAGTGACCTCATATAATGAAACCTTAATTATTTTTTAAATTAAAGGAATCCAATTATGCACTGTGTATAATAATAATTAACATTTTGGTCTTAGATTATGTTTTGTATTAAGAGATATAATATAAACAACAAAACCAAGGGCAGACTACATGTTTTTAGCTTAAAAATTAATAGCTGTTGCGCCTTTTACAGTATAACTATTACAGTTGCAAGTGCACCGCACAACAAAACAATTGCTGTGGACTTTATAGACACTTCCTATCTACGCTATATTAATTTAAGAGTTGAAACAACCGAATATTATTTTAATCTGTTTTCAACTCTCCATAATATGGAATAATAATTCATAATATTATAATTAACTGTCCATTTTACTATATACGTATACTATAACTAACTGTCGGTTCGCTAAACTGGATGCCTTGTCGACCCGATATTACCATATAATAAATATTTACAAAAGGATCAAGTTTAAATTTTCCATATAATAATATGAACTGAGCTAGTATTTGAGTATTGTCAAGATCCACTATACGCACATATTTTAGTCCTATGTTCACTTTTATATAAACACCCTTTTATTTGTTTGTCTGTTTATAACTAATAATGTAATGGAAAGTAACTAATTTATCCATCTTCCAACTATCGTAGCGTTATAGAAATTGACAACTTTATGTAGTTCTGATCAATACAACAATATGATACTGTCGAACTGATGTGATGATGGAGTCGAGAGATAGGCACTTGCCTATCATGAGGAACATCGTATCAAAATCGAGCTTGCACTTGTGAGAACAGTGTAATATTGAAAATCCCGATGAACCCTTAGACGGGCATTATGCAGCTTCCGCCATCTTCATCTTTTTTTATACAAACGTGTTTTAACTATTAATTTTTCGACAATTAGAGGAGCTAGAACTTTAGATGTCATTTATTTTACACGCCAACCTTTAATTTAAATAATGAATTCGCCATTTTAGATAACCATATAATTTTACTATAAGTATCTACCCACTGTTGGATCCATAATATGCGTAGAATACCATTTTCATATCTTTGAAACTCTTATGAATTCCAATACAGTATAATAATAATAATAATACCTCCGTGTGCAAGTGCCAATGAGTTCGTCCTTCCTTTTCAATTTAGTTTCTTAATATGCACGCAAATTAACAAAATTAAATAAATTTTACTGACCTTATCACTGACTTACTAGTATGTTTATCCTCGTCGCCATTTGTAGTATGCACATATAAGAATTGACTCTGTGTACCGCTAGTAATAACTACCATATATGTCTGACACGTCCGTCTATCTCTACGGTTATGGTAATACTCTCCCCACTCTCAGTGTCATGGATGGTATCTATTCCGGCGGTATAGAGGCAATCAGTTATCCAAACACTACACTATTAAATAGTCCCGATTGAACTCTTGTCAGTTTTAACGGTATGTTAAAATACCATGCCTTCCCATTCATTGACAGGAAATACGAGAGGACTTTTTTTAACATGATATTGACATTAACTTTAACATGTGTTGGTGAAATTGGCACTTAGGTCAATATAAAGATATAGCAATGAAACAGTATGCACAAACATTTGCCCTGACCTTGTCTTGATCATTCAAGTTGTGTGTGGCCTAATTAGGCCCAATTGCTCGTTTTTGATTTTTACCCCCAATAATATTAGTCAGTAAGTACTCGTATCTAAAGGCTCGAGCGATAATCAGCGACCGACTTCTTGTAGGTGGATAATCGAATATATAATATATAATAATCGAATATATATAAGATAATAATAATAATAGCTCGGCTCCCCTCATCGATTTCGGTGTCGGTAGCCGATTTCATTGAAACCAGGCCAGCTACGCTGGAGTTATTTTATACTGCCCAAGTGTGTGCGCAATACACAAAGACACTCTCTCTTCCTTTTACTCTCATAACCCAGTGGTACGGTAAGCTGACATGACTGGCGAGAGAACAGGCGCAGGACCGACTTTTTACATGCCCATCCGACGCATGGATCATCTTTCTTGTCAGACAATCAGGTGATCGGCCTGCATTGTCCGAACCAAACTTGAAAACAACATTTTTTGTTGGTCCAACGCGGGAATCGAACCCACGACCTTCGGGTCGAGAGCGAAGCTCTGAACCACTAGACATATCACATACTGATGCAATAGTGCAACGTATATGCTGGTTACTAATAATTTAAAATGACCTCGTTATTGATACAAGTTGGCAAGAGGGAACTCTACTAGGTTTTGTAGGACAAATATTTTTTCGGATCTTGAGATTTTTAAAATATATATTTTGGAATCACCAAATCCACAAACTTTATTCTTGCTATTAGCTACCACAAACAAGAGTTCCGTCCAAGAAATTCTTGGGCGACTCATCAAAATGGAGGTACTCAAGAAAAATTTGCGTGATACAAATCAAGTGAAAATAATGTATGGGGGGGGGGGACTCTGACTATTATATTTAGATATAGAATCTTTGCTTTTTCATTGTTATAAGAGGCTAAAAATATAGGTACGCATACTCCTATTATTTTATTAAAGTATTGGAGCGTTTTAAATTTGTTGTATTCTGGCAAACTCGCATTAACGCTTTTGCTAATATATTATAATAACGCCAACGTATTCTGTTCGTATCAAACCACGTATTTTTGTTTCGTACCGCCGTCGTGGCTGTATTGTCCTCCTTCTCCTTGTAACTCGTTAATTAAAGACATAGCGAGGTTCAAGATGAGTACATTTCAATTTATATAATTGATTACATCTCTCTTTTTAGGCGAGACAAACAGCGCTGGGCGCGTGCCTGTAAAATTTATCATCATCATTTCAGCTATCGTTCGTTACGTTCAAGCGCCTCCGTGGTCTAGTGGTTCTGAGCTTCGATTTCGACCCGGAGGTCGTGGGTTCGATTCCCGCGTTGGAACAACAAAAATGTTGTTTTCTAGGTTGGTTAGGTTAGGTTAGAGGTACAAGAAAGACGATCCATGCGTTGGATGGGCATATAAAAAGTCGGTCCTGCGCCCGTTCTCTCGTCAGTCCTGCTGGTTTACCGTCCCACTGGGTTATGAGAGTAAAAGGAAGAGAGCGTGTCTTTGTGTATTGCGCACACACTTGGACACTATAAAATAACTCTCGCGTAGCTGGCCCGGTTTCAATGAAATCGGCTACCGACACCGAAGTCGGTGAGAGGAGCTATTATTATTTACGTTCACTACTGGACATAAGCCTCCCCCAAAGGGGGGAGGACGTCTGGCAGGTGGGTTGGCGCCATTTTTCAGATAATTAATAGCAATGGATAATGATTAATGATTAATAATTCTTTCTCCGGCACCCCAAGGTTAAAATATTATATTTAACCCTGAAAACGCTCTAAAAGTATATTTAGAATAAAATCTTCTTATATTATTTAAAAATTAATTGCTGTTCGTTAGTCTCGTATAAACTCGACAACAGCTGAGCCGATTCGGATAGTTTTAGTCTTGAAATGTTCGTTGAAGTCCCGGAAAGGGTTAAACGGTTCATCACAAACTGTTTCTATGCTCAACGAAGAGGGCATGGTTCAGCTAGTAATAATTTAATTAGATCTATGGACGATTCACACCACGTCAATCTGGCCCTTAGCATGGGATACTTATATCAGAAGAACTTGTGTTACGGGAACCAGACAACGAAATATATTTAATACTGTCATGCTACACATACATTTTTTTACTATATTATACACATATTTAATACACATCCATGACCCAGGAAAAAAAAAACTTTTTGTTCCTTCGGCTTTTGTGGTCGAGCACCAATGTTGAGCACATCACTGCCCTAAGTAGGTCGTCAAATTGTTTTGGTTCTAAGGCCGTGTTTCACCGTGTTAAAGTTAACGCCATGTTAAAATACCATGCCATCTCATTCATTGACTGGAAATACGAGAGGGACAACATGATATTTAACATGGCGATAACTTTAACATTGCTTGGTGAAACACGGCCTAAATGTCTTAATTGTTCGTTAAATAAATATTATAGGTATACACAAAATAAAAATATATATTATAATCCTTAAAATTTCTAAATCCCTGGTGAAGTCCGTGGAATCCGTACAAAGATTTAGGAGCAGAATAACATTTAGGAGCAGAATAACGTAGGTCTACCTAGTTTCTCTCTCCCAGTTTTTTCCTCCAAATCTTAACCGATTTATGTATTTTTTTCATTATAAACTAAAACAAAAAAAATATTAAAAATCTAAAACCCGACTTCGTAAAAAATGGGTCTAAAAAGGCTAACAAGAAAATAATTCAATTTGAAATTCAGAAATGCAATAGGTACAAAAATGGCAAAGGTAGAGCCGTAGTCGTACCCGCTAATAAAATCTAAGCATCAGTTCACGCTGAATTACGGTAGAAAAAAAAGAACTTGAAAGAGCATATCATTCGATTGCCGTTGCAAGGTTTTACACGTTTATTTTGAATCTAACGATAAAATGTAATAATTAATAAAATATTAAAATAAATATTCGTAATGTGCTTGCCAAGACCTATCTTTTGATACCAAACACGAGACAATTATCATAATTTAATTTTTTTTTATAGTTTTTGAGGTTTAATTTTCTAAATCCTAAATTTCTCAAATAATTATATAGCCTATGTTACTCGCGGTATCATCACCGATCGATTGATACCTCATTTATTAAAATTGGACCAGTAGTTTAGCCGCTACGAGGGAACATACATACATATTACATACATACATACATACATACATACATACATACATACATACATACATACATACATACATACATACATACATACATACATACATACATACATACATAGACTGCCAAAATCATTACTTACCCTTTTGGCTTCGACGAAGTCGGGTAATGCAGTCAAATCGTTTCCTGAATGTTTAAACAGCGAAAATACTGGTATTTTTTATATTTTTGAACGTCCTTATGATTAATCCTTAAATGATTAATTAAAAAAAAAGGGTAAAATAGGGACGTATAAATAATATACATGTATATTCAGGAAAAAAATTGCTACTCTAGGGGCATCATCTAGGGAGGACACAGGGGTCGCGCAGACACCTATTTCTGTATGGAAAAACAGGCGTTGTGTTTTATTTTTATTTACATACAAACCTACTTGTATATAATCTAAGTTTGTACCTAATATTTTATATTATAGGTAGTACTTAGGGTTCCGTATAACACTTTCCGCTAAAAAGAAAAATACGGAATCCTTTGTTGTCCGTCTGTCTGTCTGTCAAGACCCCTTTTCTCTGAAACGCGTACTTCTTAGCTAATGCAATTAAACATAATTATTATAGCCATTCATGCCGCAAATTTATGTGTTTCGCAAAATGTTCGACACTCGCAAAGGAATCCAAACCACAGGGGTTTTCCCGTATTTTATTTAACTTAGAATATTGAAATTTGGAACAACGCAAAAGCAACGTCATGTAGCACAGATAAAAGAAAAATTTTGAAAAATGAAGAAGGTAGTTACATCATAGTACAAAAAAATATTTAAAAAAAATATGTCAACGCTTTACCTACCTAATATATTATACCTACATGTTTGTACGGAACCCTCGGTGCGCGAATCCGACTTGCACTTGGATTTTTAATGAAGTAAAATCTATTTCTAGCGTTCCTATTGTTTGATAAGAAAAAGTTTCGACTTTGTTTAAAAGTAACAACCCTGTAATAAAACTTGTATAATATTGTAACAAAAGAACGGAAGTTAAATTCCATTCAATCCCATTAAAAAAATGTATGTTTTAAGTTAGTTAAAAGTTGTCAAATGAACGTGTCAAAAAGGGAATAAAAATATGTATAATATAAAGAAAGCTAAAATATGATAAAGTATAAAATAGTGCCAAAAGTTAACTGTAAAAATATATTAAAGTGTAGATTTACTAAAATCAAAATTCAAAGTAAAACGCTAAACCAATGTATTTATAAGTTTTATTGTATCACACCACTTATATTTTAATTACAAGAAATTAAGACAATTAGCAACACACCATTTTATATACTACACTTCCTATTATCAATAAATGTAAATGGAAGTAACCAAAATATCTTAAACAGCTTTGTAATATATTTACTGTACTAGGAATAGAATTTAAACAATAAATTAATAAACTGTGGAATAAAATAAAATGTATTTAACAACCTGGTAATTCACTTTTTATTTAAAAGTAGGTACCAATCACATGATACTTTAGCAAATTAGACTATTTTTACAATATACCAATAATTTATCATCAAAATATAATTCCAAGTATTAAATATTAATAAATTATTTACTTATTAAAACGATATAATTGACACTATAATAAAACGAGACATAATAATATTACTTAGCTACAACATAATATAGAGGCTTTCAGAAAATATGGTACTTATCTTAAATTTGTTAACTTAATATCTGGTTCAGAACTGAAGCCAATATAGCGGACACATTCTTTTATAAGTATAATTTGGCGCCATTTACACCGGAAGATATAACACAATGACAATATTATTTTAAAGCGGAAGTTCGTAGAATAATTTACAATATGAAATACTGAAATTGACATACAAAAATATTTACAATTAATGCTCAATTATTTTCACATTATTTCAGAAATTAACCTTAATTATTACATTTTTATTAAACATCTCAAATTATCAAATTCTAGAACCGGAAATAATATTAACACTGACATAAATGTCAAAGTGACATAAAAACTACTTTGTTAAGAATGACAATTATTTGTGTTTATTATAATATTATTCACAAAATTACTATTATTAATATTATTCACATTTTACCTTCCAATAAAATGTGTATTATTTTCCTTAACGTCCAAAGTCCTTTATGAGAGTACATCGCTTGCTACCGATTACAGCCCATAGATGTCGTACCGTACCGTTACTGCTCCCAGCGCCACCTTCCGTTAAATCTGTGAACTAAGTGAAAGCCACAAGCCGCCATCTTTGATATATCAGATCATTGTAAGTGTCTCATAATGATGAGGATGGACACCAGGAAGCCCTTACTAGGACTTTGGACGTTAATGAACATAATACACATTTTATTGGAAGGTAAAATTTATATATTATGGTTCCGTTTGACGTCCAAAGTCCTTTATGAGAGACGTGTTTGTTATCTTCTGGTGGCTTGTGAATAATGCAACAATGTGATAAAGTTTTAAAGTAATAAAAGAATCACAATAACACCTATCAAGTAGTACTGTGTGTCAAGAGACTGGTCAAGTATTTAATTCTTACAAAAAACACAATAATTACTGCTGATGTAAGTTTCCAGGCGTAGCGTAAAAAATATATATATATATAGCTTTATGGCATAATACGTATTTTGAGAGGAAAACTGTAAAAGTACCTGAGGCGTTCACCAAGATACAAATATTGCACCGCCAGAGTGGATTAGTTTATATTCCAAGCAACTGGGGTATCACAAAATTTTAGCACCATCGACTCCGCTACTAGTAAGGGTTGAATGCAATTAAAAACGTCTTGCAAAGTTAAAAGTTAGTTACTATTCGATGCCATGGTGTGACACTTTTGGTTCTATGAATAAAATATATTACCTGGATGGTACAAGTACTATACGCTATGTACTAGTGTAATAGAACATCTCTGCAAATCTAGACTTATTCCTGAGAATTAAAGATAAATAAGTTATAATATTACCGACTATGTCGCCTTTGATCCTTTCCAGAACTGTGGAAATCGTCGCAAAGATCTTGCTAGGTGACCGACCGGCAATTAGGGAACAGATGTCCATAAGCTGCATCACGTCTTCAGTATCTTACATTTGACAGGAACTTCGTAGTTGCGATTAGTGTTCCATACACTTTTACTGAAGCTGTAGCGTGCCAGCGTTAGGCAAGCAACCTTCCCGATTGGGGTGATGAATATGCAATATCTTAGTTTTCAATAAATACAACATATTTGGATGTGCGTCTGTAACTTTTGTCTTCGTATCATCGACAGGAACCTCGTCTTAGAATGTATGCCATTATAAAGCTCATGAATGTATACCATCAATAGAAACCTTATATTAGGATGTGTGCCAACATATAAACATCTTGTTTGCGTATCATCAATCCCTGTATTAGTATTAGAACGTGTGCTATTATAAACATACTGTTTGTGTATCATCAATCCTTGTATTTGAATATGTGCTATTATAAACATCTCCACTTTATAAGATCAACAGGATATTTGTATTAGAATGTATCTATGCCATTATAAACCTCTTGAATTTATATAATTGATAGGAAATTTGTATTAGGATGTATGCCTGCTCTTGACTTTATATCATCGTTAAGAAATCTGTATTATGATGTGTGCCATTATAAAACTTTAGACTTTGTATATTGGACATAGGTAAAGCACGCGTCGACAATGACTCGAAGGCCAAAGTGGATATAATATTAATATTATACTCTGTAAAGCTGAATCCGTTTGTGCGACAAACAGACCACTGCCCCGATTTTCATAGGACCTGGTATACGTAAAGTAAATAGGCGCAAATGTTTGGCGTTTCAGCCAACAGCAATCCTGCTATACCCGGAGGTAAATAGTTTCGACACTGATATTATAGTCCCAAGAGGAGTAAGACCTGATCGAACAATCAGCTATTAGTCAATGTATTGTAATGAACTTGTACTGTCCTTATTGACTTTCGACAGGGAATTTGTATAGGTTTTGTGTCCCTTAAATATTACTCTTGCAGTGTAAGTGCGCGGCTATACGACCTGTCCCAGCGGGATGAAGGTTAGGAAGCTAATTTTTTAGTTTCGAAGCTAATATTATGGCCCAAAATCCCAAGAGGTAGAAGACCTGCTTGAACTGTCAGCTTTTAGTCAATATATTGTAATGAATTTGTACTGTACTTATTGACTTTCGACAGGGAATTTGTATAGGTTTTGTGTCCCTTAAATATTACTCTTGCAGTGAGAGTGCGCGACTATACGACCTGTCCCAGCGGGAGATGAAGGTTAGGAGGCAAATTTTTCAGTTTCGAAGCTGATATTATAGTCCTAACTTCCAAGAGGTAGAAGACCAGCTTAAACTGTCAGCTGTTAGTTAATGTATTGTAATAACCCTTCTGTATTTACTGACTTTTTGAACAGGGAATTTGTATAGCGTATTGTATACCATAAATATTGACTTTGCAGTTTGACTGCGAGGTGATACGACCTTTCCCCGCGCGGGAGATTTAGGTTAAGAAGCTAATTTATAGCCTGAACTACTGCAGTTGGTATTATGTAATAGCCAACAATTATTTATAAATTTTAATGTCCTCGGTAAGCTGACATTTATAGTTCAAAACCAGCCAAAGTTTAGAACCTTTAGAATTGTTGAAGCCTGATTCTTGGTTCGATGTACTGTACTAGAAGGCCATGTATTTCATCATCTCGATCGATATTTATATAGCAAGCATACCAACAGTCTTGTGTTATATATTTAATGGTAATAGTATTTTAGCCACAACTACAAAATGAACGAGATTTGCAAATCTAATGACTTTGATTAATATCGCGAGGGCGTCGACTGTACAATGGATTTCTACCACTTTATTGATAATATTCGTGATGGCGTCAACTGTACATAGTTTAAATTCATAACAATACCTCTTTTTAAAAATGATAATTTATGTGAGGTTACCGACTGTACATTTTTTTCGATCACTTGTCTCAGTTTGAAATCATTCTATTAAAGTCATATTAAAATCAGTAAAGTTTTGATCTCTTATATATTATGTCATATTATATTATATAATATATTATATCCCCCCCCCCCTTATTTTTTAAGGAGTGAGGATGCCTCGCAAAGTATTGGATCGCCAGTTTAATTTTTATTCGAATACCCACGATTTATTTATTAATGATGGTTCCAGAGAACTTGTGTGTTCGTAACCTGAATGTATGTTATCCGCCTACTTTTTATCTTGGCTTGTCAAGCATTAGATATCTGCGTCTGCATAAACATGAATTTTCTAAGCTATATTATATTATAGGCTTAGGGTATGTTTATTAAAAATATTTTCAGCCGTCTAATGTTAGAACCGAACAGTCAAGACGTTTAACGTACCTATAGAAGGTCTGGAAAAGTTGTAGGTACTTCCAGTGCAAACATCGATCTATTTGGATCGGAAATGTTATGAGTGTAAACATCGATCTATTTGGATCAG
The DNA here is from genome assembly GCA_905187575.2 of Celastrina argiolus. Taxonomy (NCBI): domain Eukaryota; kingdom Metazoa; phylum Arthropoda; class Insecta; order Lepidoptera; family Lycaenidae; genus Celastrina; species Celastrina argiolus. Next base: position 20,568,031 of record LR994577.1, on the reverse strand, counting down.
AAATGTTATGAGTGTAAACATCGATCTATTTTGATCACAAATGTTACAAGTGTAAACATAGATCTATTTCGTTCAGAAATGTTATGAGTGAAAACATCGATCTATTTGAATCGGAAATGTTATGAGTGTAAACATCAATCTATTTGGATCAGAAATGTTATCAGTGTAAACATCGATCTATTTTGATAAGAAATGTTATGAATGTAAACATCGATCTATTTTGATCACAAATGTTACAAGTGTAAACATCGATATATTTCGATCAGAAATGTTATAAGTATAATGTATTTTAAACTTAATATCTGCAGAACTGTACGTACTGGCTCAATTAGCAATAGAAAAGAGCTGAACAACTTCGTAAAACATATTTTACTACCCTCCGCGAAGTAAACGTAAATGATGTAACGGATGGAAAATTCGATTTAGTAATGAAATATTTGTATTAATACAATTACATAGCCATTTGAAATGTAAAAGACAGCGTTTTATTGTATGAATACGTTTACATTTTAGGTAATACGTCTCCGTTCCAAAAATGGCGGTAGTCGTAAAAGTTTAAAAATAGCATTTTTTGTTAATTAATTACTTTTATACTATTCGGATATCACGCTATGATAAACAGGTCACCGAATTAGGCACGATCTCAAGAAATAGATCATTAGTACCCGCCGCATAATCGTGAAAAATTATCATGTCACTCACCAAATGCGGCTGCAAACCTTTGCTTCGATCCTAATTTCAAACGGCGAAGAGATTTTCTGCTCCATCTTCTACAGTAACCGCCAATAACGAGTTCAAAACGACGAACTTTTCACCGCGATATCCCGATCGCGTGATTTCCGTCTACCCGATACGCGGTAAAAAACTGTATAATGAACTCTATTGACGATCAGTAACGGTTTTACGACTTTATAAAACTCAAAAATTTTTTTTAAATAGATTTTAAAATTAAAAGTTAAGTTAAATTTATAACTTAAATAAGTAAGTTTTTAGCGACTGCATGGTTGCAAAAACGACGCAACAATGATCTGATATATCAAAGATGGCGGCTTGTGGCTTTCACTTAGATCACAGATTTAACGGAAGGTGGCGCTGGGAGCGGTAACGGTACGGTACGACATCTATGGGCTGTAATCGGTAGCAAGCGATGTACTCTCATAAAGGACATTGAGCGTCAAACGGAACCATAATAATAAATTCATAGTTAGTTACAATTTAAATTTGTTACAAATTGACATATTAATAATCAAATCTGACAAACGATACTCGTTTACTAAATCGGATCACCCTTTCAGTAATTGCAGCATGAAGTAACAACAAAATTAAGTGTCCCCCTAATGACCATTATAGAAGACATCTGAAAGTTCAGAGCGTTTTCTCCGGAAGGTAAATAAATGCCCCTGGGGCTTTTAAGCGTTTATTAATTAATTAAAACGTTTTTTACTTTTATCGTATATTTACGCTCCTAAACTTATTTTGACCTGGTTTTTTGGGTTCCATACCTCAAAAGAAAAAATGGAACCCTTTAAGGATCACTTTGTTGTTCGTTTTACTGTTTTGTTCTTGAGAAAATGGGTCTTGTCGGTCATGACCACTCTTTAACACACACACACATACACACACCATACACATCACACACACACACACTCACGCACCACACACACTCACGCACCACACACACATCACACACCATACACATGCCACACACACACACACACACAGTCTTATTCGATTAATAAAATGTATTTTAAATTTTACATTTAAGTTTACAGTATGTAATTTAAATATATTATATATCTAGCAATATCCCGCGAAACAATTATAACCACAACCTGCAAGCAGATGAGTGAATGTACGCATAGGCATGCGTTTGATGCACCTCCCTCCTCCCACACTGCTTATGCGTACACTCGCAAGCAAAAAACATGAAAACACCACCACCACACAAGCAATAATGTTAACACGATCGTGCAAAGTCCCACCACCATGCAGGTTGCAAAACTCGACGCGCGTTTCGCTCCGACCCCGGAGCATCCTCAGGATGTTGACTCTGCGAACAATGTTCGTTAAGTGATGCCGCCCGCCAAAACACCGCCTTATATTCCCTACAGCTACTACCCCTACCAACTAGTACCCCCACCAAACAAGTTAATAAGAGGTGACGAAGTAAGGTTAGTTTGGTCATTCAACAATGCAATTCTATTGTTGTTCTTTACTTTAATTATTTCTAACTGTTCCAACACGCTCAGTCGGAAGCCTTTATCACATTTATGTAATATCTTATAGGAATGACCATCTGGTATATTGTGACTACTATCTAAAAGATGTTTGGCAAAATGTGATTTATCATGATGACCATTTCTATAAGCCGCGATATGTTCTTTATACCGAGTCTCAAAGTTACGTCCAGTCTGACCTACGTATACACTGTCGCATTCAGGACAATCGATTCTGTATACACCTGATTGATACTTTAAATCAATCCGGTCTTTATTATTACATAATTGATTTTTTAAAGTATTATTCGTCCTAAATGCGACATGCATATCGTTATTTTTCATTATTTTGGATAAACGTGCAGATACCTCACCCATGTAGGTCAAACTGGACTTATATCTAACTACTTCCTTATCAGAGGTCCCTGCGTACAAAAACTTAACCAATTCCTTTTTATTTTTAATATTTAACATATTATCAATTATTTTGGGATTGTACCCATTCGCCTCAGCAATTTGATAAATTATGTTTAACTCTTTTTGGTAATTTACTCTACTAAGAGGAACAGAAACTAATCTGTGAATATAACTATGAAAGGCCGCGTGTTTGTGTTGCCAAGGATGACATGAGGATGCATGAATAGTAGTATTAGTATACGTCGGTTTGCGAAAGATCCCAAAACTGTGTTTATTATCAACTCTAGTGATAGATAAATCTAGAAAATTGAGAGTATTATTATCTTCACATTCTAGTGTGAATTTTATTTTAATATGTTTTTTATTAAGATTTTTAAGAAATACGTCCAGTTGTCTCTGTGTACCCGTCCAACAAAGTATGCAGTCATCTACATATCTATAGTAATATAAAATGCTCTTATTATTAACAATATTTCTCTGTTCAAAATCGTCCATAAATATTTCAGCCAGCAAAGGACTCAGTGGTGAGCCCATTGCTAGACCGTCTTGTTGAACAAAGAACTGATTGTTAAATCTAAAGTAGTTTTGTTCCATGCAGACTTTAGTAAGGGAAAGCAATTCATCACCTTCACCAGGAGGTAAACGTTGTTCCAATGCATTACCCAAAATACCCAACGTTTCCTCACACGGGATATTAGTGAATAAACTATCTACATCAAGCGAGACTAATTTGCAACGGGGTGGCAAAGTCACATTTTTAATATGATCTACTAATTGTAAGCTATTTTTTATAGCATAAGGTGGTCTAAATGAAAGCTTTTGCTTAATAATGTAATTAAGTGACTTTGCTAACTCGTATGCTGGTGCACCTATGTATGAGACAACTGGACGCATAGGAATATCAGTTTTGTGAATCCTCGCGCGCCATCACTTTACGGCTTGCCAAAGATTCACAAAACTGATATTCCTATGCGTCCAGTTGTCTCATACATAGGTGCACCAGCATACGAGTTAGCAAAGTCACTTAATTACATTATTAAGCAAAAGCTTTCATTTAGACCACCTTATGCTATAAAAAATAGCTTACAATTAGTAGATCATATTAAAAATGTGACTTTGCCACCCCGTTGCAAATTAGTCTCGCTTGATGTAGATAGTTTATTCACTAATATCCCGTGTGAGGAAACGTTGGGTATTTTGGGTAATGCATTGGAACAACGTTTACCTCCTGGTGAAGGTGATGAATTGCTTTCCCTTACTAAAGTCTGCATGGAACAAAACTACTTTAGATTTAACAATCAGTTCTTTGTTCAACAAGACGGTCTAGCAATGGGCTCACCACTGAGTCCTTTGCTGGCTGAAATATTTATGGACGATTTTGAACAGAGAAATATTGTTAATAATAAGAGCATTTTATATTACTATAGATATGTAGATGACTGCATACTTTGTTGGACGGGTACACAGAGACAACTGGACGTATTTCTTAAAAATCTTAATAAAAAACATATTAAAATAAAATTCACACTAGAATGTGAAGATAATAATACTCTCAATTTTCTAGATTTATCTATCACTAGAGTTGATAATAAACACAGTTTTGGGATCTTTCGCAAACCGACGTATACTAATACTACTATTCATGCATCCTCATGTCATCCTTGGCAACACAAACACGCGGCCTTTCATAGTTATATTCACAGATTAGTTTCTGTTCCTCTTAGTAGAGTAAATTACCAAAAAGAGTTAAACATAATTTATCAAATTGCTGAGGCGAATGGGTACAATCCCAAAATAATTGATAATATGTTAAATATTAAAAATAAAAAGGAATTGGTTAAGTTTTTGTACGCAGGGACCTCTGATAAGGAAGTAGTTAGATATAAGTCCAGTTTGACCTACATGGGTGAGGTATCTGCACGTTTATCCAAAATAATGAAAAATAACGATATGCATGTCGCATTTAGGACGAATAATACTTTAAAAAATCAATTATGTAATAATAAAGACCGGATTGATTTAAAGTATCAATCAGGTGTATACAGAATCGATTGTCCTGAATGCGACAGTGTATACGTAGGTCAGACTGGACGTAACTTTGAGACTCGGTATAAAGAACATATCGCGGCTTATAGAAATGGTCATCATGATAAATCACATTTTGCCAAACATCTTTTAGATAGTAGTCACAATATACCAGATGGTCATTCCTATAAGATATTACATAAATGTGATAAAGGCTTCCGACTGAGCGTGTTGGAACAGTTAGAAATAATTAAAGTAAAGAACAACAATAGAATTGCATTGTTGAATGACCAAACTAACCTTACTTCGTCACCTCTTATTAACTTGTTTGGTGGGGGTACTAGTTGGTAGGGGTAGTAGCTGTAGGGAATATAAGGCGGTGTTTTGGCGGGCGGCATCACTTAACGAACATTGTTCGCAGAGTCAACATCCTGAGGATGCTCCGGGGTCGGAGCGAAACGCGCGTCGAGTTTTGCAACCTGCATGGTGGTGGGACTTTGCACGATCGTGTTAACATTATTGCTTGTGTGGTGGTGGTGTTTTCATGTTTTTTGCTTGCGAGTGTACGCATAAGCAGTGTGGGAGGAGGGAGGTGCATCAAACGCATGCCTATGCGTACACTCACTCATCTGCTTGCAGGTTGTGGTTATAATTGTTTCGCGGGATATTGCTAGATATATAATATATTTAAATTGTATGCTATGGATTTCCGCAAAGTAACGCCTGATTCCATTAACTATTTACAGTATGTATAAAATCCAGAGGGAAAGGGTCTGTTAACCCTTACTACAGGTTTACCAACCTACCAAGGGTAACAGAGCTTCACCCATAATGTAACTAGATTTTATTTTGAAATTGTATGTACCTATTTATAAGAAATATTATTTGTATCTACTTCTTAGTACAATCAACTTTGGCATTATAATTATTAATTATTTAGTATTTAGTACAACTATTATGGGATTTATAGGATCACTCTGTTGTCCGTCTGTCTATCAAGCTCAAGACCGTTTTTCTCAGGAACACGTGCAGGTATTAGACTGAAAATCATATCCAATAAACTGTTCCTGGAAGCTGTGAAACAGTCTGACTTCTTAGCCAACGCAACCTGTAAGTTGATTTGATTAGAATCACTTTGTTGTCCGTCTGTCTGTCTAAATATCAATGCCCTTTTTCTCAGGAATGGTGGAGGTATCAAGCTGAAAAACATATCAAATACTGTTCTATTGTTCTGTTAACGGTTACGGTTTAAAAAATAATTAAATCGCAGTGTATTGTCTCGATGAAAATCTCATTGTATGTAATAAGATTTTTATATAAATGCGGTATTTATAGCATTTCACAATTTTTATTTTCCATTTGCAAACAATGTTGTTACCATGACAACCGTATCACACAGATTGGTAACGACGGAAATGACCGAGTTCAGGTTTTTTCTAAATTTAAAAAAAAATATAATATAGCCTATATTCAGCGCTGATAATGTAGCTTTCTAATGAAAAAAGAATTGTTAAAATCGGTTCAGTACTTTTTGAGTTTATTCGTTACATACAAAAATACAAATCTTTCCTCTTTATAATATTAGTTAGTATTCTTTATCTATACTTATAATAAAACTGTAGAGAGGTCAATTCTGTACATTGAATATTTTTTCAAAATACATATTGGAGGATGATTGGTGATCGATACTGATGCCAAAAATGCAATTAGTAAAATTTTTGTCTGTCTGTCTGTCTGTCTGTCTGTATGTGCACGCATGGAACAAAAACTACTGCAGGGATTTTAACCAAACTTGGTACGATTGTAGCCCATATTCCTGGGCAGGTTATAGGCTATATAACATAACGCTACGATACATAGGAGCCGAGCAGTGACGATAAATTTGAAGTGAGTCGGATGAATTCCGCGCGCGTGGACTGCGGACTGCGGACGAACGGTTCGTGCGGGGGGCGCGGGGGGATCGCTTACACAGTGACGCGAAGCAATAGATCGTGGCACTAAAGTAGATTAGAACATGAAATAAGTACCTAACTAACAGGATTTTTTTTCTGGGAAGACAAGTGTTTCCACAGTGTCATAATAATATAAAAATTGTATTTTTGAACTTGCTTCACAAATTGAAATAAATTATCATTTATTGTATTAAAATCAACTTAACTGTATTATTAAAAGAAAGCCTTTCGCGATAAACTAAAAAACGGGCAATTAAGCGGTTTTTGGAAAGCTATTTATACCATCACGGTATTAATCCTTATCATTTTTAATACGTTAGTTGGCTTAAGCATTCCATGAAGACTATTTTTGCCCTTTATACTATGCAAATATTATAATGAATAGTTTAGGGATTATAGCAAAATTAAAATCGTTTCGCCGTGATTCGACCGGGCGCCGCGTGATGCAGGCTGCTGCGTGACGTCTACGTCCGAGCCGGGCTGCTGTAGTGTAGGTATCAGATGCTGGTAGGTAGGAATTTTGGCGAAGGAACTCCACCCCACTGCTGGGTAAAAATACTATTAAAATGTGCTGACAGGCAATACCGGTAATTTGAATTTAACCACGCACAGCCGCTAACTGTGCTAACTGTGCCCGTGTTATTATAGGAGACTTATTTATGCAATAGTACCCAACACAATAATTTTTTGAATTTTTGTCTGTTTGTCGGTGCATTTGAGCACGCTGATCTCAGAAACGGCTTATGCGATTTAGATGTGGTTCAATCATATATCATATTAATCTATTGTAGTAATCTTGACTTAACATTTATTTCATCTCAATCGGTTCATAATTAAAAACTTATGACAATTAAAAAAAAATTGCTGGACGTTTGTATGAAGCGCGGCGAGAATCCCCTTTGCTTCAAACATTCAAATTTAATCTTTTTTTATTTTATATTGGGTGTACAAAAAGTTACGTTCTAACGGTTTTCTTTATCCTAATTAGTTTCAAAGTAATCTACCAAATAAAACACCAAAAACCGTTGCGATCGAACTGATTGGATTTTCGGTTGTGTCGAGAGTAAGCCTGCTGGAATCTGGATCCTCGGCGGGGCGTGCCGCTGCGCCCATGTCTAACCGAGAGTTTCGTTTTAAATACCTTAGTAATTGCAATATAAGTTTCAATTTAATACCTCAAAACATTATTGACAAAAACGGTAGTAAGTTCAAAAAAATTTAAAATATTTTTATGGTTTCGAAATGTATGGTTTATCCTATGTCCTATTAAGACGTTGCTTTATATAAAATTCTGAGTTCCCGGGAAGTAACCTTTAGGTTTTGGTTCCCTTTGGAGTGTCGAAAATTACGAAAATTAGCGACATAAACGGCAGAATTTTTGGATAGATGTGGTTAAGAAGTGGGTTTTTTTTACAGCCAGAAGAGACAGTTGATCCTGAGTATTTAATATGATTTTTAGCTTGATATCTACATTATCTACACGTGATAAAGTTTTGACACCCAGACAGACTGACAGACGGACATCGAAGTTAAATACTTTACTAAATTAACGTGAAAAATTGGCTGGGTCTATACGGTGCATTCGAATAATATTATCCTAACTTCGAATACCTTTGCTGACTTCTACTTATTGTTCGAAGGCCTACTTCTTTTGCCGAGCTCCGAAAGGATGGTACTATATTATTATTATACCCTGCATACCAAGAGGCTTGCCGGGTACATGACTTGCTGGATAGGGATCAACACGGGGATACACTGGGAAGTAACTATTAAATTAGCGAAAGTTGTCAGCGGTTGCGCCAATAAACTAAAAACATATTTAAAAATACTAAAGTGCCCTAAATCACTTTTCCACGCGTACGAAGTTGCGGGCACAGCTAGTAAATGAATAAAATAGTTGAAATGTAAACAACTTTGTTCTTGTTTTAATCTAAATTCCGTGGGTGAAAATTAGGGAAAAGTACTTTGGGATTATCAATATTTACAAACGGTTAGATCATATGACGCGGCCACTCGGATGAATCGGTGGGTACTAGGGAATGGATTTCCAAAACATAATATGTTACTTAAGCCGAGAGGTGTATGATGTAGGTAAATATAAATGTAAACTTTGGACATTATAAAATGGTGCAGATACTATAATATTAAAATATCATATTTTATATTTTAGTATAAAATCTGATATTTTAATATTGTATTTGCACAAAATAATCTGCACGCTGATCAGATCCCACTTTTCCTAAACTTGAAGAAATAGGACAGTAGAATATTATTTTTATATTTATTTTTTTAAATTAATATTTAAGCTATTTACGTGCAATAAATCTAAAATACAATATTGTTGTTTACATTTAAATTAAATTAAATACATTGTACGAACATACTATACAAAGTGTAAATTAAATGAGTCATAATACTTTACTGTATGTATGTGCCTCCTATGTAGAGTATACTGTGAAAGTACTAGCTGTAAAACCATTGCCAATGCTGCAAAAAACATCAAAATCCAAGTAACAAACTTACGCATTTATAATATTAGAGTGAAGTATGGTGTGAACTACCACGGCGGTTTTATAACAAAAATAAAATACAAGATATAACTCTTATAATAATTTAACAATACCCTTAATAAAGATAAGATATAGATAAGATGTCTTTCACAATTATTATCTTTTGTTCTTGTTTTAGTGAAGCAAGATGGAGTGAGAAAAACATAGAACAAAGGACTGTCACACTAATAATAGTATTAGCGTGCAAATAATAGATAGCTATAGAATTGACTATGTTGTTATAAGTTCAAGACAACCGTGTTTCAGTTCGTCTATTGTGTGAAAACTGAGTTTTCCGTCGACGGGTAGTGAGAGCTCGTCTACTCGACAGTTGCGTGCATACCGGCGGCGGAGCGCTCGTGCGGGCGCTGAGATCGCGGTGCGTGCGTGTAGGTGTACCAAACTAAGTTCAATTAATTATAATTAGGAGTTGGATTTCTTTTCGGTAAGTTTATACTTTGATGTTTATCCTTTTGGTTTTAATTTAAATTTTATAAATCTTTTATCAGCGAATACTAAATTCAACTTTCGCAAAGTAAATTAGACGAGGATCTTCGTGTAATTGATATCAGATTATAAAGTTTTAGCGAATTATAAATAACTGTAATTTAGAGTTTTTTTTAATATTTTTTTTATGAAATATATTTTTTGAAAAAGTTGTTTCACGATAAGTTTAATAAAGAAGTTAAGAATAATATTAATTTTGCTTTAACATAATATTTTGACAAAGAAAGAATTTGGACCCTTTTCACATAATTGGGTGATTATGTGTGAAGTGTCTATTAGCTGACAGCGATGTCTCATTAATAATTTCTAAAACCTTGTTCCGCCAAATGATGAATTTATTCATCTATTCCTGTTCTACCCGTCCTGTAAACCGACATCAAGAACTAAAAAGCATAAAATAATATTTTTATAATATAGTTATAGTTAATGTCCTTTTCTTTGTTCTTTGAAAAATAACATAAATTGTACGAGTAACGAAAGTTATAATTCATGTTTTATTGTTCTTTTTTACCCGACTTCGGCGAAGCCAAAAGGAAGGGTAATGATTTTGACAGTCTATGTATGTATGTATGTATGTATGTATGTATGTATGTATGTATGTATGTATGTATGTATGTATGTATGTATGTATGTATGTATCTTCCCTCGTATCGGCTAAACTACTGGTCCGATTTTAATAAATGAGGTATCAATCGATTGGTGATGATATTTGAAAATTAAACCTCATAAACTATCTCAAAAAAAAAATTAAATTATGATAATTGTCTCGTGTTTGGTATCAAAAGATAGGTCTTGGCAAGCACATAACGAATATGTATATAAATATTTTATTCATTATTATATTTTATCGTTAAATTCAAAATAAACGTTTAAAATTCGGTCGTACAAGTAGTATCTAGGAGTTGTTTAGTTACTTTCTATGGGTTAATTTAACGTTAATTTAATGAAAATATAATGTTATATTTGATGTGGAAACAGAAAAATATAAAATAAAGTTAAAAGTTTAAAAAACTATAACCCGACTTCGCAAAAAAGGGGTCTAAAAAGGCTGAAACAAGAAAATAAATCAATTTGAAATCCAGAAATGCATTGGTACAAAAATGGTCAAGGTAGAGCCGACGTCGGACCCGTTTAACAAATCAAAAATCATAATATTCGTCTGCTGTTGCAATTATACAATCCCAATAGCGGGTACGACCACGGCTCTACCTTGACCATTTTTGTACCTATGCATTTCTGGATTTCAAATTGATTTATTTTCATGTTTCAGCCTTTTTAGACCCCTTTTTTGCGAAGTCGGGTTATAGTTTTTTAAACTTTTAATTTTTTAAAAAGAACATTAATTGTAAATACATTTTAAAAATATTATTTTATGCTTTTTAGTTGTTGTCGTCGGTTTTTTTTCAACGTAGTTTCTTTTTTACTTTTTAGAGTCTCTAAGTCAAATACAGTAGAATAAATCTGTTTGAAGCTACGATGCTACAGACATACTGACAGACACCATATTTATAATTTACAGTTCTTTTTTGTGTAGAGAGTCAATTATAAATGCGAAAGTGGAAAACTCCTAAGCTAGCCGTACTGAGCTAGTTGATACAGTATCATTCATATAAAAATGTTTATGTAACACCACTGGAAATTGGTGTAATATCTCCATAAAATAAAAACTACAGGGCCAATTTAAAATTTTAAGGGGACCAAATGGCAGCTATTCTGCGTCGAATAAAAAAAGAATCACGCAAATTGAATCATTAGTCTCAGAGTAATCGGTCTACATACATAAAAAGTCAGCTGAATTGAGAACCTCCTACTTTGGAAGTCGGTTAATAAAATAAAACAATATTGACAGTTACATATAATTTTTGTATATATTTTTTATATCTACATTCTACTTATTATTACGAATACTCAATAAGGAGTATTTAATTAAGTCTGTGCATTTCATTCCGGGATCCTCCATACTTTTTTTTCACAAAATTAATATCAAGCAAATTTTCCGTGAGGAGCTTTATTTTGATGAGACGCTCAATAATTTCTTGGACGGAACTCTCGATTGTCGAAAAATGTCGATTTGATGATTCTACAATATTTGTTACTAACTGAATATTGATTTTTTCAATCTCAAGATAATTAACTAAATTATTGGAAAAATATTTGCCCTACCGAATCTATGATTTGATTTTTTTTGATGATTAAAGAGTCCCCTCTTTCCAACATGTATCGATAACGAGGTCATCATAAATGATTACAGACCAGCTGATTTTCATTTTTACTTTGTTAATATTTATATAATTAAACAGACATATATTATTGTCCTACAAATTGCGTGGTACGTTTTCCCGGTCCTACGCTAAAAAGTAGGAGTACAGTTTGCTATCAAGCTGAATCTTTATGAATAGCTAGCTTCGTTTCGATGAGTCGCCCAACAATTTCCTATGCGAGATTATTCTACGTAGCCTATCAAAAACATAAAAACCTATCAAATGATTGGTATGTAAGCGAATTAAACCTATTTCCACAATATGCTAATTATTTAACGTCAAAATATATTTCCAAATACTCAAGATTAAATTATTAAAACATTTATAAAAACACTAAGGCAATATTTAAAAAAGACACTATATTACTTGGCTACATGATAGGTATACAATAACTATTCATTATTGAATTATTTCAAATGTTTTAATAATTTACCCTAAATGTTTACTTTTTTATTATGTACACTTAATACATTATTATTCATATCTTAATTTCAAGTATAGATTCAATCATTATTATTCATATCTTAATTTCAAGTATAGATTCAATCATTATTATTCATATCTTAATTTCAAGTATAGATTCAATCAGTGTGTCAACCCACTTATTGTAGGATCCTAAGAGTATAAATACTTTTATGACCGACTTTTTTTTAGGTGGAAAATAGAACATGCACTGATTTCAATAGTTTAACGCAGAGTACAAATGTAGGATACAAAATCGGTCATACTCGGATACAAAAATAGGCTGTGGGACACTCGAGAACGGCGAGACTATTTTGATCAACTTCTGAAAAAAGCATTCAATATTGTAATTCAGACGTTTTTTTTTTATATCTTTATTTATTATAAAAGGGAATTTAATCTACAAAGATTATGTCATCCCTATAGGTAAGTACAAGAGTATAATTTGTTAAGTTATAGATTAACATTCCTACGCTTAATTGAACACTCTACAAGTTTATATAACATCTTGGCCTCGTCCGATGTAGGAGAAGCCAAAACGATATTACATACACCGCTCTCCTGTAAATTAATGCCGTAAACAGTGCAAAAGGTGTTCCTCTCGGATTCGTTCCGAACACATTCCGCTATTACGTGATAAACATCTTCTACTTTGTCACAATCTATGCAATTTCTGGAATTTACTTTTTTCATGATAAATGCGAAACTGTTCAGGGGAATGTGTCCGGAACGAAGTCTCATAGCTGTAACTATAGTATTTCTACTAAATTTAGAATCCGCAAACCAGGCAGATGACCGTAAGTTAGGTTGTATGGTCCTATACCATATTCCTTTAGTCAGCGAGCGCTCATCGAAATATTCCTTCCAGATTTTTGTACGGCTTTGTTTTACTAAATATAATGTGTCAGGGTAATAGGGCAGCCAAGTTCACGTTATGCCATCAGATATAGCTTCTCTAGCGAGACGGTCTACTGTTTCGTTACCCGTCAGTCCTATATGTGACGGTATCCACTGCAGCGCTACCCGATATCCCTGAGTTAAAAGTTTTAGAATTGCGTCGATCATTTTGTAGGCTATCGGTGCTCCTCGACCGTTCGAGGTGCACCGAGCCACATGCTGAAGCGCACTTTTGGAATCGGTGAGCACTACAAAGTTGCCTGGTTTAAACGAAGATATGTACGTGATGGATTCCAAGATGGCAATTAATTCTAACGACATAATTGATAGTTTTGTAGTGACGCGAAATTTAATTGAAATGTCTAATTGTGGATCATATATAGCTAGACCGCTCTCGTTATTATATTTGGGACCATCTGTATAAAGCTTATAATATTGGTCAAATTTTTCGTTTATAAATTCATTACAAATCCTTTTTAAATCCGATATTTTAAAGTTTCCTTTTGCAGTGTTCACAGAATCAACGTTATAATTAATTACACCTTCAAGATTCACATTGCCAATCCATGTTTCGAGTGAATACATGCCCAATTGTGGGCTTATATCTATAAGAGTATCTTTAAGATAGCTATGAACTAATATAAGAATAGGTTTATTTTTACATCTCCAATAAGAATTTTGACACAAAGGTTCTAGTTCTTGTAAAATACGTAATACACTGTGATTCGAGAAGGATTTAATTTTTAGATAATATTTACCAGCGAGATATTGTCTTCTAATAAACAAAGGAGGTAGGTTTAGCTCGGATTCCATTACATGGATAGGCGTGGTTTTTATAAATCCACCTACAATTCGCATACATTGGTTTTGTATTTTATCTATTTTAGCCAAATGAGTCTTACAAGCGTTACCATAAATGAAAGTTGCATAATCCAGTTTACTGCGAACACAAGAAATATACAGTTTTCTCAGGTGAATAGGGTGAACCCCCCATCCCGGTCCAGATAATACTTTAAAGATGTTTGTTAATTTAGACATCCGACTTACTAAATTATTTATTTGTTTAGACCAGCGTAATTTTCTATCCAACCAAATACCCAGATATTTGACCTCATTAACTACTTCCAAAGGGCTACCATTAACATATAGAGAAACCGAATCACATATATGTCTATTATGAAAAATACATACTTTGGTCTTTGTCGCTGACACATTTAAGCCGACGTTAGTTAGTTCTTTAACAGTTTTATTTAACGCGATTTGTAATTTAAGTCTAGACATTTCTATATTATGATTCGTGGTGTATACTACAAAGTCATCAGCATATTGAGATACACATACTTCAAACTGCGGAGTACCTATATATTTCGTCAGAATATTGACGAGAATTGGAGATAAGGGGTCACCTTGAAATAATCCCAATGAAGCACATCTACTAATTACACCATTATCTGTGAATATGTTTAATTTCCTATGTTTTAAAAATTGCCATACATACAAACAAATTTTATGACCTAAACCGAAACTATCCATTTTTTTAATTAAGCATTCTATATTCACGTTATTGTAAGCGTTATCTATGTCAATGAAACAAGATAATGTATGCTGTTTTTTTGAAAATCCTATTTGTATACTCGATACTAATCTCGACAAATTATCTATAGTAGATCTACGCTTACGAAAACCTGTATTATCTTCCGACAGCATATTATTTCTCTCGATGTACCATTCTATTCTATTCAATATTATACTATTAAGAACTTTACACACACACGAGATCAATGAAATGGGTCGTATAGCAGACACAGACTGAGGGTCTCTGCCAGGTTTAGGTATCGGAACGATATTTATGTTACGCCACTGATAAGGTATAATGCCACTTGTAAATATTATGTTATAAATATATAATAAAATTTCTTTTCCGTTTTCTGGTAAATTTAAAAGCATAAAGTAAGATATGTTATCACTACCCGGAGAGGTGTCAATGTGACGCAGGCAGACGTCTAACTCATGCCTTGTTACTGTCGATTCCAATATCAAATTCGAGGAATTAACTATTGGACATTCATTTAAAACATAATCAGGTGCTAGGTTCTGTAGTAATTGATATGCCATATCTTTACTTATATGCTGTCTAGGGGTATGGAATCCTTTTAACCACCTCATTTTTCTCCATAACATAGTTTGGGAGGTATTTTCATCAATATATGAGCAAAATTCTTTCCACCCTTCATTTTTGGCTATACGTATATGTTTTTGTGCTATTCTTATTTTATTTTTTAAAATATAAAAATTTCTGGGCGTAGGGTTACGTCGGAATCTAGATAAGGCCAGTCGTCTCTCAGCGACTAGTTTGGATAGCGAGCTATTCCAATATGGCTTGGGGGTAAAATTATCCGCGGGGTTTTCATTAATTTTAATAACTGGAATGTGTCGATCTGCCGAAATATATATTGAGCTAAGAAAATAATCATACAAGTTCTGAAAGTCTTTAGAAGTGTTAAAATTTTTAAAAAGATTTTCTAGTGTCGTACGATATTGTATCCAATCCGCTTTTTTATAATTATATTTTTTTCGTAAATAACTGTGATTGTTACTAATGTGCGTAGTGATTTTTATAATAAGGTGGTCGCTTCCCAAAGATTCACTACTAACATCCCAATGAAACCTCCAAGCCACATCTGTAGATGCCAACGATATATCTGGGGAAGATTGTTGAATTTCATTATTAACTAATTTAATTCGTGTGCATCTCCCATCATTTAAGCTTATCAGACTCGAGTCTGTGAGTGCATCATATATTTGAGAACCTCTTTGGTCTATTTTGTGGGACCAACTTGTATATTGTCCATTGAAATTGCCTAAGATTAACAATTTGTCTTTAATTTTTGAAAAAATATTTAAATCCCAATCTTCCTTGGATGTATGCACTGACGGCGCGCAATATAATGAAATTACATATTCCAGATGCGGGCAATTATAAATTCTTACACAAATGAGTTCTATACCGGGATTTCTGCTATCTAATTTTATAAAAATTGATTTAATCGACTTGTGCACCAGAATAGCGACACCGCCGTAACCGTCGTTTCTGTCCCTACGGTAAACAGTATAACTATTCACCTTAATATGACTGTCCTCAACTAGCCACGTCTCACTAAGACCGGCAATGTGAATCTTCATATCAAATAAAATGTGTTCTAAGTCTATTAATTTTGGCCTTAAACTCTGACAATTCCATTGAGCTAAATTTACTCTATAACTAATTTTATGATATTCCATAATTTAAATTTAAATAATTAACTTACAGAGGGGCCAGTCTGAAATATAATCTACAACACTCAAAATAAGCCATTCTAAACAACATTTGAGCACACTAGTAAATTTTGTACCTATAGATGTCTCTCTTAAAAATAAAATGTCTTTTATGCGGGTGATTAACTCTTCCAGTCGTACAGGCTTATGCGGTATTTTTTCTTCTTTTCTTTCTTCTGGTTCCAACCCGGGATCTGATGGATTCTTCTCTACTGAGCACTTAGGACTTGAGGCGACTCCTATATTATGGGTATATTCTGTAGGGATACTATCCTTAACATTTCGGGAAACATTTCGTTTCGGTATAAGATTAGTCATCGCAGCTTCTAAGTACAAAAAAGTTGAAGTATTTTGTTGTTTTCTATGAGTAGAATTATTGTCTGTCAAGTTGGAAGATTGGTGAGAATCAGAAACAACAGTAGGACGAGTAGGAGGAACGTAAATAGTTAAAGCTTTTCTATAAGTGCAATTAAATTCCACCATAATCTCTCTTAATCTTCTTTCTTTCTGGTAAACAGGGCATAAGGTTTTATGCAAAGCCATATGGTTCCCAGCACAGTTAACACACTTATAATCGCGAGTTTCACAATTAATATGGCCATTACCGCATTTTGGGCACACAGTCTTATTAGTGGGACATTTTTTTGACGCATGACCATATCTCCAGCATTTTGAGCATTGAGAAACGGGAAAGACGTATGGATTAACCCTAATACGTATACTATCAACAAAAATATATTGTGGAATAAATGTGCCTTTAAAGCAAACTTGTACGGCCTCACTTGGTATCCATCCATCTCCTTCTCGGTTACGCTTTTGTAACCGTCGCACTGATACTATTTTAGCTGGATCGTGACATGAAATAGACTTCAATATATCTTCTTCCGATAAGTCTTGGTCGACGTCCTTTATAACTCCAAAAGAAAAGTTTCTTTCCATCGCCCTTGATATTCTCCATCCCATTTCTATAAATTCTTGACAATTTTCAATTTTATGTGCACTAAGTTCACTTCCAATATCCAAACGAATTTTAAAAGGGTTAATATATTTAACATTTTCTATGTCTACAATGTTATAAACCTTAAACAACTTAGCCAAAGAAAAGTGCTTGCATCTTCTCGCTAGATGAAATATATATCTCGATCTTATCTTTCAACTGTGTTTTAATTTTTTCTCTTTGCTTTCTATTTTAGTCCATTCCCTTCCCTCATCAATTTCTTCACTAATCTCGTCTCTTCTTCTCTTGTCTCTCCTGCAATCCGGGTCCTCTTCCACTATGGCTGTAACTATTAGCTCTTCTGAACATTCTTCTATTTCTATATCTGACGTCATATCTTCAGCGTATTATTCCGTATTGTCCATTATAATAAATATTGAATGCCGCTAGCGATAAGATAATTATCACTCGCACACACGGTAGGTACCGGGCCACGGGCGACGTAAACACTTGTTTATTATTTAGCTTCACTTAATAAGTGCACACGACCACCTCGTACGCGTACCGCAACGAGTTGAGCAATTCAGACGTTGAAAGTGAACTACATACAATCTTATTGGCAGTGCGTGTGGAATCGCAACGAAAAGGCCGATATTGATAGACCGAGCTTCGTGCGAGCCCAAATAAATATTTATTCACCCCTAATCAATTCGTTTTGTAGTCTAGGCTAGGAAGTCATCATTTTTCATTACCACAACATATTTTCGTAAGAAACTTATTTTGGAGTCATTAAAGCTGAATTTTTATACGACTGATTTTAGTTTTATTTGGATTAGAACTAAGGAATAATTAATGTATTATAATAATAAATTTATTATAATACATTAATTATTCCTTAGTTCTATAATTAATAAGAAATTTGTAATAATCCGTGTAGCCGCCAGACAATCCAGTTACTCCTAACTTGAAATAATATAACCGAGAACAAGTCACGACAAAATATTTAACGGTCCGTTTGATTAACCTAGACAGCTGCATGTTAATCTATACCCAACAAAAGTTTGAAGTGATCTGCTGCTCACATCGTAAGACTTTTGTTATTGATAACATTATCCCATCGAAAACATTACTTGTAAAATTGTCAAGTCTCGCGACTTCCCTTCTAGTTCTTTTGCCGTAAAAAGTTGTAAGATCTATGTGATGCCAAGACCGGGTACTTACCCGGTCGGTCGGTCTAACAACATTTTTTAATAGTAATCATATCAATAATATTAATAATGTTTCATGTTTAAATAAATAAGAAATAAGTAACAAATAATAAATAGAATTACATGATAAGTTACCGTCATTTTCCTTACTATTATTTTTTCTGAATAGTTCTGAATAGTAATAGAGAAAGTTTATAACTTTCATAGCTCAGAAATGTCAGGGAGGGTATCAACTTGTAAACCATTTTGGTGGTCGATTGATTCACAAACTTTTACGTTCATAATGAAATTTTGAACGAATTGTTTATTTTGCAGAAAACAAAAACAATTTAAGCCGATCAAAGGTGTTATAAAAGTAATTTAAAATAAATTACTTTATGTTTTTTTGGTGTAAAAGAAATAACTCGGCTATAACAGCTATTTGCAAACGTGCCTCACCATAAATATTATAAGAACGACAATTTTATAAGCACCTAAATAAATTGAATTAATACTTTGTAATCAGCAAAATATTCAAACGGCTCATTTCATTTCTTCAATTTGTATAAAAAATTGAAGAAATGTAAATTAAAAACAAAATTTAAAGTTTAACTAACCCCGTAGTAGTAAAAGTATAAGTAATTTTTGATGGAGCGAAATGATGATTTATTTATTTACAAACTACAACTATCATCACAGGTTAACCTTATACACTAGAGTGTAACAAAAATCAAAATTACTTTATCTTATCATCTAGCTTACTTACTACACAATATGTGACCTTGGTGAACTCGTCCAATGAGCACGTAAATAAGTCTAAACTGTCCGCGACCGCGTCTAGCGTACGCAGCGCCCGCGTGAGCGGAGCTAGCTGCATCAGGTTGGTCCGCGCGCGCGGCACCAGCAGCGACGGCCGGCACCTTCGCCCCACGTACTCGTCCGGCTCACACAGCCCATAATGAATAGCATGATAATGAATAGCTCGCGATCACTTTCGCGTCATTTATTACTCATACATGAAATTAGATTCTTTCAGGTTCTTTTGCCTCATAGATAAACATAATGGAATCTAAAAGTGTGTCATAGCGAGGGTGGCGTATTGTGTGTGCCGTGGTGTGTGTTGTTGTTATTTTCATTAATTTTATCAATATGAAGGTTTTTTTGGTTATTTTATTCTGTACCTATACATAAAAAAAAAAAAACATGTTTTTACTAAAGCCCCCGAGTTTCTTACTCGGCGGAGTAGGATTGAACCGGTTAGCCTTTTTGGTTGACTTTCCGAAAAAAGCTTGTTGTTTAATTTGGAAATGAAATATTTTGATTTTAATTTTATTTGGTACAGGGTGTGAAAGGAGCAGTCACTATAATTTGGGATACTATTTTTTATCATTCTATAAATATATTTTTTAAATTGCTTTTGTGAAAAACTATAATTTTTGTTTTTTAGTCACAAGAATAACATAAAAGAAAAAAAATATATAAAAAAATTGAATGAGACAAGGTAGCAGAATCTTATCCCAAAGTTAGTGAAAATATTTTAATTTTATTTAGTACAGGGAGCGAAAGGAGCGCTCCCTGTACTAAATAAAATTAAAATATTTTGTTACGAATTGAAACCTAACAGCTTTTTTTGGAAAGTCAACAAAAAGGTGTTCTTTTTGCCTTTCAACCACTTACTAAAATATTGGGCTTAATGCAACAATATGGTTCGGAATATTTCTTCTAGAGAAAAGAGTGCTGAATTAAACTCTGCGCTAATTCAAAAGCACTCTGGAGCTTCTCAGGACGTCTGTATTCTGAACTTATTTATGTACATTACACCAAAATGTTGAGTTTTCATACATCTGCGTCACACAGTTAGAAGAAAAGACAGAATTTTACGTACAATTACATTCGCTGTCTAACGGACCGTTCGATCAAACGAAGACAAAACGTCTTTGTTTGTTTTGCGTCTATTTCTTACGCGTACCCGGCTTCCTATATTTCGATTCAATGATTCTGAACCATATAGTCCGAGCCTTGTGAGTAATCGTTTTAGACTTTATCCAATTCACAAATAAATAGAATAAGTGCCGATTTTTCAATCGTCAGATAACTTATATCTAAGGAATATGTGACTTTGGCAAATTTTGTATGGAACAAATGTCAAAGTCACATGTTTATTCAACAGATAAAAGTTATCGATTTATTTGACGATTGAAAAATCGGCCCTAAGCTAGATAAATTTATCCTAGAAATAAAAGAAATCCCAAACGACTAGTACTAGATATAATACCAAGAACTAATCTATTTAAAAAAGAATACTATGCAATGTGTATTAAAGCTTATAATGAGATTCTAACGACCATAAAAGAACTCATACATAAAATTTAAAAAATAATTATTAAAATGGCTTACGGTTAAAAACTATTATTCAATAGCAGAATTTTTAAATGTATGTAGATAACATAATATAAATTGTAATTTATATTATGTTATTGACAAGAGTAAATTAATTATTAAAATATAAAATAAAAAATTGAATTATTAGCTTGTAACAGGTCAATCTTACCTGTAAAAATTATATATTATTGACTAGTTAAAATGTTGGATGTAATATTTTTAATGTATTTAAATGATATAATAATTAGATATAATTGAATGTAATAGATAATAGGCTATAAACTTGAAATGTATTAAATTAAACTTTATAAGTTTGCTTGCTAAAAATAGTGAAAAGTGTTAGATCTTTGGAATAAACTGTACACCATATTATGTTCCACTTTTGATGGAAATAAAAATTATGAATTATAAATTTTCTCGCAACCGCGTTTCACTGAACATCAATATTCAACAATTTGTACGCCAGCAATTTTCGTTTAAGAAAAGAAAGAAATCGTTTGAACTAAATGCCCCAACGCAATTCTATGAACGGTGAAGCTTAAAAGGTCGATGATACGGAATCACGATCTCACCTTCGTTCATCAAATCTCTTTCGGCATTTCTAAGTAATTCTTTTACAAGAGATTCTAACCTCACCCCACAAGCGGCTGATATTATGAGCGATCAATGTCACAAAAAGATACGAAAATGATTTGGACAGAGAAAAGTCAGTTGTAAGCTCCTATCAATAAGACACTTGGAGCCTTTTAAAATGAATGAGACTTTTTTGGACATAATATAACGTGAATTTGAAAATATTTTTATTTAATATATTAGAGTATTTTTAGGGCGCGTAATAAGCTTCCACGCCGATTTTGGTGTCGGTGGCCGGTTTAGTTGAAACCAGGCCAGATACGCATAATTCGTTTAAAACGTGCCCAAGTGTGTACGCGATACACAATAACACTCCCTTGCTTTTACTGCCATAGCCCAGTGGGACGGATAACCGACATGACAGAGAGATCAGGCATAGGACTGACTTTTTTATGCCCATTCGACGCATGGATCATCTTTCTTGTCCTAAAATCAAGTGAAGCAGGTGATCAGCATGCATTGTCCTAACTAAACTTGAAAACAACATTTTTTGATCCAATGCGGGAGTCGAACTCACGACCTGCGATTCGAGAGCCGAGCTCTGAATCAGTGGACCACGATAGGATTTTAGACGCTAATACAGCTGTAAATAAAAAGCACGTAAAAAGCAATGTTGTGTTTTCTGTGAAATGAATTGTCATTTGAGAAAGGTAAATGAGAATTAAAAGCAAGTAATGTTAAGAAGACGCGAACTTCTCCGAAATCTTTAGGTACTTACATATCAACCCATGACCCGTAAATAAATTAATAAAGCATTATTTCAACGCTGTAAATGTTTACGGTGTTTATGGGTTGTAAACTTGAAACGGGGTCTGTGTTAATGCGATGTTTTAATGACCCCAAACTGCGCTGTAAACTTTGATGGGCTTAAGACGTAAACAGCTGAATACTCCAAGACGTTACAATATGAACTCGATTGCGGTTCACCACTTTTATAAAGAATGATTATTGGGGAAATTCTTACGAATATTGTTTTTCTATTCAAGATAAAACATTGAGAAGGGATTACTTTTCACGGAAAATTTGTCATAAGTTTTCTATCTATACTAATATTATAAAGAGGTAACATTTGATTGTTTGTTTGTTTGTTTGAATGGAATAGGCTCTGAAACCACTGAACCAATATGAAAAATTCTTTCACCGTTGGAAAGCTACATTCCTAGCGCTGAACATAGGCTATATTATATGTTAAATAAAAGTAGGTTTCCTTACTAAAACCCCAAAAATGTAGCCCAAAGTGTAAAAAATTTCTTACGTGTGCGCTTCGACAACGGCTTGACCAATTTCGCAAATTTTTTTTACGGTATGTTCGTTATTGTCATGAAAAGGTTATTATGAAAGAATATGTTGAAAAAAATAAGCAGAAAATTAGAAAAAAAAAAGAAAATATACGTGTTGGTCACGCGGGGTTTGAACCTGGGCTCAATCGATTCGCGTCGTTGCCAGTCTATATGACACGGGTGTCATGGTAACAACATTGTTTACAAATGGAAAATAAAAATTATGAAATGCTATAAATACCGTTTTTATATAAGCTTAAACTATTTAGATTAATAAAACTATTTGGATTAACAAAAATATGAATCCAAATAGTTTAAGCTGATATAAATACGGTATTTATAGCATTTCATAATTTTTGTTTTCCATTTGTAAACAACGTTGTTACCATGACGACCGTTAGACGTTATAGAAGTTAGGCTGCGTTTCCACTGACGCGGAGCGAGGCGGACGGGAGCTTGCGGTACCCGAATTGACCAATCACTATGCTCTAAATCTTCGCTCCACTTCGCTTGGGCACCGCTAAGCTCCTCCGCGTCAGTGGAAACGCAGCCCTATAGACGCATCGGGACGGTGTTCCAAATCTATACCTACAAATAAATAAAATTGAAGTGTCAGTTTGTAACTTTCAATTAGCAACGTTTTTCTAAATGCATATGCATTAAACGATATTTACTGAAAACGAAAATGCAATTTAAAAAAAAAATGTCTGTCTGTCTGTCGGCATGTCTCTTTGCTCCGGCTAATCTCTGGAACGGCTGGACCGATTTTAACGAGACTTTCACTGGTAGATAGCTAAAGTTATAAGGATTAATTTAGGCTACTGTTCATCATCATCATCACCATCATCGTCATCTAACTAATGGTCACCGAATCGGCTGGACCGACTGTGACGGGAGCATTCACCAGGCGTTAGCTTATGTT
Organism: Celastrina argiolus; assembly: GCA_905187575.2. Taxonomy (NCBI): domain Eukaryota; kingdom Metazoa; phylum Arthropoda; class Insecta; order Lepidoptera; family Lycaenidae; genus Celastrina; species Celastrina argiolus. The sequence goes on along the minus strand of LR994577.1, from coordinate 20,544,089 downwards.
AGTAGGAGTAATCTATACATCTATATGTATAAAAGTAAGTCGTGTTAGTTAAATTATTTATAACTCAAGAACGGCTTTATCGATATGGCTGAAAATTGGCGAGGAAGTAGCTTAGAGCAAGTAGACATAGGATACTATCTATTCCATTCGACAGCGTTTCCGTGAACGTTGCGGGTTCTGCGTTAGGGTTTCGCGTTGTGGGTTCCGCGTTGCGGGTTCCAAGTTCCCGTGTTGTGGGTTCCGGGTTCCACGTTGCGGGTTCCGGGTTCCCATGCTGCGGGTTCCGGGTTCCCGCGTTGCGGGTTCCGCGTTGCGGGTTCCGCGTTGTTTTTTTTTAGTTGAATTTCATAATAAACTGTTTTTATGCTCAACGAAGTTGGGCAAGGGTCAGCTAGTATTGAATAAGTTTATTGTAACGATACGTTACCTACGGGGTTAGCCGGTCGGTCTAACAACATCTTATCAATATTGTTAAAAATATTTCATGTTTTAAATAAATAAGTACCTAGATTGACTTGGCAATCGCATGAAAAACGGCCGTGTCCAACTTGGCGGCAGATGATATTATATTTTTTGGATGTCAAAAGGAACAGTATTGAGGGAGAATAATAATAAGGTTTGAGTGTGGTAATATCTTTTTGTATGTTGATCACAAATTATTCTTGTGCCCTCCCCCACAGTTGCAACTTGCGAGCACAATATTATTAAAAATCTTTCATGTTTTGAATAAACAAGTACCTAGATTGACTTGGCAATCGCATGAAAAACGGCTGTGCCCAACTTGGCGGCAGATGATAATATTATATTTTTTGGATGTCAAAAGGAACAGCATTGAGGGCTAATAATAATGATGATATGGTTTGTATGTTTGGTAATATTATTTTGTATGTTGATTACAAATTATTCTAATAATAAATATTCTTGTGCCCTCCCCCACAGTTGCAACTTGCGAGCACTTCGCGTCTCGTTGTGAGCCGTACCTTAATATGTTATTTATTTGAAATATGTAAACATCGGCATTTACATGTTTGTATATAGTGCATAAACGGTATTTATTGCGTAAATATTTCGCTGGACGCAGTGTACTTTGTTTAAATCCTTGAAGTTGGAGGAAGAATAAGGGTACGTCGGTACCCTTTTTACGAACACGGTACACTTTTTGTAAAACCGATATTGGGCCGAAAATTCTCCCATATGGTGGGCAACCTAAGCGCTGAAAAAGTTAGCAGTTGACGTATCACGTGGCTCCATTTGTTTCTATCAAACTTTCTGTATGAAAAAGCGCCTTGGAAAGTTATCTTCGTGAATATTGGATTACAAAAGACTGAGTGAGCAAGTGTCAAAGATGTTGGAACTTCATTACCGCGACTTCTCAATATTTAACGTATATATATACGAGTATAATTACTTTGAATATACATACGTCATACAGAATATCTTCCTCTGATAATGTCGACCTCTATGGCTCAAAGGTAAGAGTGTCGGCTCGATGATGCCGGAGGTAGAATATGCGGTTCCCGCCGAGAGAAGAAAATATTTTTCATTTTCGTGGATCATAGATGAATATAAGTACATACTTACATAATATTATAGTAGAAAGTATTATTGTCGGTCTGTTTTCCTGTCTGTCACCTTGTTCCCGATAAACTCAAAGACTACCGATCTTCATGCTGTTTCCACCAATGGATAGAGTAGTTCTCGAGGAAGGTTTTAGATCAAAAGTGATCCGGGTATTTAAGATGGGTTTAGGTATGAACCGGGACAGCGAATGAATGACGACATTTAATTGATTGACTAGGCCGTTGATTGACCTAGCGTCACTTAACGTCCAACTAGTTAGCGCACCGTAACTGTCTGTAACAAAGCCCTTTTAACAGAGCGGACGTAGAATCAGTCAGGTGTTTTAGTTAATTTTTTCCCCCGGTGTTAGTAGTAGGTAGGTAGTAGTAGTCACCAAAACAAATATGGCGGCAAACAGCTCGCACAGATAGTACATAGTTGTCATTTTCATTTTCATTTTCATTTTCATTTTCATTTTCATTTTCATTTTCATTTTCATTTTCATTTTCATTTTCATTTTCATTTTCATTTTCATTTTCATTTTCATTTTCATTTTCATTTTCATTTTCATTTTCATTTTCATTTTCATTTTCATTTTCATTTTCATTTTCATTTTCATTTTCATTTTCATTTTCATTTTCATTTTCATTTTCATTTTCATTTTCATTTTCATTTTCATTTTCATTTTCAGGAATAACCGCAACTAGCGCCACTCTTATGAGAGTAAATACAGTATAGGATTTAGAGCTGTAATATAAATGCCAATATATTAGTTAAATTAGTTAACTATTTACTTAAAGTTTGAACCGATTGCTCTTTGTGTCGTAAAATTTATTTTAAAAAGAGTGGCGCTAGTTGCTGTTATTCCTCGCCTTAAGTTGCGAACTTATGGTCAAACCTACCCCTACCAAACAACAAACATTCAACGACCATGCTATTCAGTCAAGACGTTGAACGTTACATTAAACAACTCGACGAGTTGTCCTTTAGTTATTCAATTAAATGTCGTCATTACATAAACGCGCTAGTCGTTCAATAAAACTGCTGATTAAATCAGATGACTGCGACATATATACACAATTCTATCGTATACGCTATTATTTACGCTATCCTAAATACACAATTCTACCAGTCTTTCCCGGCTACAGTTCCCCACAAGCATAAACTTTTACACATCATAATAATGATATAGGGTATACCATTAACTACATAGTTGATACTAAATATTAACGTTTATGGCCGAAGGTTAGGTCATTTATGATGGCGCAAGAAATGTAAAAAGTAGCCAAATATAATATTACCTGGGTATAGGCCACAAAGTAGATAATAAAGTATATGCTTAAGGTCAATACTATATTATATAATAGTTAGTAAAATTAAAAGTATTAGCATACTTTTGGTGTACGACTTTTGGAAGTTGAAAAATAGAACATACTGATTACATTATATGAAATCGGTCATATTTCTAAGGTAAAATTAAAAGTATTCCCATGGTGCCCAAAAGGGGGTTGGTTTCCTTTTATACAACAAGGATTATAACTTTATTTTGACTGCACATGTGTGTTTCACTCACAAAAAATACTTTCCGTAGTTTCATAAAAAATATATAATTTAAATATATCTGCACTTTTACTTCTTCTTTTATACCTCAATCAACAAATAGTCAGGGTTCCCCCATACATGGTTTTCACTTGATTAGTATCAAGCAAATTTTTCTTGAGTGCCTTCATTTTGATGAGTCGCCCAAGAATTTCTTGGATGGAACTCTTGTTTGTGGTAGCTAACAGAGTTAAAAAAAAAAAAACAAGGATAAAAAAAATCTCAACTTTCTAGCGTAGGACCGGGATAACGTACCACGCAATTTGTAGGACAATTATGTCTGTTGAATTACCTCAGTAATATAGAGAAAATCAGCTGGTTACTAATAATTTAAGATGACCTCGTTATCGATACAAGTTGGCAAGTTGGCAAGAGGGAACTCATTGATGAAACCATAGATTTTGTAGCACAAATATTTTTTCGGATAATTTAGATCATTATCTTGAGATTTATAAAAAAAATAGAATCACCAAATCCACAAACTTTATTCTTGCTATCTCTGTTAGCTACCACAAACAAGAGTTCCGTCCAAGAAATTCTAGGGCGACTCATCAGAATGAAGGTACTCACGAAAAATTTGCTTGATACTAATCAAGTGAAAACCATGTATGGGGGAACCCTGACTATTTGTTGATTGAGGTTTAAAAGAAGAAGTAAAAGTGTAGATATATTTAAATTATATATTTTTTATGAAACTACGGAAAGTATTTTTTGTGAGTGAAACACTCCAAATCACTGCGATTATGGCGGCACATAGTCGCTGTGAAATGTATGTTATTTAGGTTAGGTTAGGTAAACATAATAACTTATTATAATTTTGAAATTTCGTTTGTTGTAATATATATTATTATGTTTCTGAATTCAGAAGTTGTAACTCACCTACGCAACATAAAACACTTCCCTAATTAAGAATGTAATAAAGCTTAGGTTTATTTATTATGCTTTAATTACTGTTTTATCTGATTGATTGAATCGTAAACTCCACTTTGACTTTTAATTCGACAATAATTTATATCTATGTGCCTATTTAGATCTCTAACTTTATTTATATTTCAAGGCTAATTTATTAGTTCGCTGTTATGTTATAACGTTAATATTTTTCTAGTACATGAGTATAATACAAATACAAGGTCTTATTAAAAATAATGTAATGAGAAATAAAGTTAATATTTTCGTTATTTTACTCAACGAGGTTTTAGTAAAAAGAATATTATGAGAAATATGTGAAATGATGCACCTGTTAGATCAAAACTTAAAAAAAGAGCCAGCACAGCATGGAAAGTTGAAATTATTATTAATTACTAGAAATCGCCCTGTGGTCGGAATTCTCTCTGTATCCAAAAGTCCCGTCATCCTTCGCTATTTCTTATTCTGTCACACCATCATGATCATCATTTCAGCTGTGACGCCCACAATTGGAAGCCTCTCCCAAAATATAAAAAAATGCACCGGTGTTCTGAACTGTTGCAAACATTGTGCGTAAAGGTACGATTCCACCAAAATAGTGTTCAGAACATTTGTTAGCCAAGATTTTTTTCAGAATTCCAGCTGTGCCAATTTGTATGTGTTCCAATTTGTTAATGTTGCGTTAGCGAGTCCACCGCACCAAACATCTGTTACGCACAATGTTCGCAACAGTTCAGAACACCGGTGGAATCGCACCTTAACTTAACAGATGTTTGTTCCGGTGGACTCGCTAACGCAACATTAACAAATTGTGCCCCAACATTCATTCACTTTTGTTCGCGCCAGTGACATCGCGTCCACGCACACGAACATTTTGTTCGCAACACAATCTTGCTTCAAATGCTATTGCACCAGTGTGTTGAACTGCTGCGAACTCCAATGAATGAACAATTTGTGAACAAAAGTTACGCACGGCCTCGCCGGTGGAGTCGGTGTAAGCAACTTAGTTCCGCACAGCTGGAGTCGTGAAAAAAATGTTGGCTAACAGATGTTCTGAACACTATTTTGGTGGAATATAGGGAAATTATTCCTGATTTTTTGTGCTACATTACTCAAAACTTTTTAACTAAAATATATATAACATGTAAGTATTATGACATAATTAGAAAAGTTAAAAACTATGAGAAAATGGTCTATGAGAAAACGGTAAAAACCTCCGTATACATTTTCAATAATTGTAAATAATGGTTTTCATTATTTAACCTCTATTACAAACTATTATAATTTTAGTTTGCGGGTTTCAGGATGTGGGTTTGAAGGTGCAGTTTCGAGGTTTGTGGGTTCCTGGTTTGAGGGTTCTAGATTCCGCGTTGTGGGTTCCACATTGCGGATTGCGGATTCCGCGTTAATGAAATTTAATTTTATCACAAGTACAACTGTTTATATGCTTAGCAAAGTGGGCACGGGTCAGCTAGTAGAGGCTATAGTGGCTGTATAAATAAAATAGATTTGGTTTGTCAATCTAGACGAAAAAACTTTTTGGCGACGTTTGAGATTTGAATGTGTAGTTTGGACTCCGTAAACAAAGTCTGAGCTCATCGGCATCAAAACAATTACTACTTTCAATAGATTACATACCTTAATTTATGTAATACTACCTTTTGCCCGCGTGTTCCTATAAATCCTATGTTACTTCTAACTCCGAAAACTTGTGTACGTTTTATGACGATCGGCTAATTAGAGTTTTCGCATGGAAGCGTAATAAACAAACGGACATTCATATCTATACTAATATTATAAAGCGGAAGAGTTTGTTTGTTTGTTTAAACGCGTTAATCTCTGGAACTACTGATCCAATTTGAAAAATTTTTTTTTTGTTGGTTAGTCTATTTATAGAGGAAGGAGCGAAGCGTCAGTGAGAAATGTTACAAAAACGGGGAAAACTATTCACATTTGAGGACTTTCGTTGCGTGCGCTGCATAAACGGTTAAGTCAGTCAAAAACCACGCGAACGAAGTAACGGGAACAGCTAGTCAATAATATTAGGGATTATGGATATATATGGATAGTATGATGGAGCCTACTCAACCTTATTCTTATAGGGGCCACAAATATGTGTCAGCCATGGTGTCGAGGGCCGCATAGTAAAACCATACACATTGATTGAAGTGTAGGTGATATTATCAGTTATATCAGTCCGATTGCTGAATGTAATTCATTAAGTAGGTATTACGCAGGCTGCTCTGAGGGGAGCCATCGTCGACAGGCGTGGGTCGAACGTTAAGAATTTATTGAGTTGTTTTATTATTTCCTCCACTCGGCGAGGCCACTGCCAAATAGTGATTAATCATTGATGCCACCTGAAACGCAAATATTTCTAACTATTGGAGAAAAAGTTTTTTATTTTGAATTTCCTGTTTTTCTCATCGTACACAACAGGTAAAGCGTATCACTTAGTACATCTAGAAGTTTTTCATGTTTTTATAAGCGTAAAAGTTTTTATAATATTGTAGACTATCCAAAAGAAAATTATAAGTGTCAAGTAAGTTGGAAATCTTTAGAGTTTCAGATGTGCTCTATAAAAACCATTACATAGTTATGTCCGTGTAAAAGTACCAACGATGGTAATGATTTTCTTATAAAATCCTGTTAAACAACGGCACATATTTATTTTAAGGCAATACCTATGACAATACTTATGCTTTTTTTAAAGGGACCAATGGCCCACCTCACATACCCACCACTGCAAGTCCTGTGTGTCGTGTGAGGATCGACAGTGGTAACCAACCTTAAAAACCCCTTGATATGATCTCAAGGGTACCCGAGGGATATGCTAGTCTTGGGAACCGCAACGAAATCAATCAGAAGATATATACTTATGCTACGTTTAAAAAAAATCGACGCGTCGACGTCGCGGTTGAACTTTCTTGATGTACTCGTAGATACGCCACCCGCGCAAGATTCTACATATTACTGTGATATTACCATTATGTATGATATAATAAAAATAAAATATTATATTCCTCTAAATCCAAATCCACGAGGATGAAGCCAAAAGTTAGTATTAAATAATCAACAAGATTTTAAATAATGAATGAAATGAATGAAAAATGAATGAATATATATAATTATAAGTATTATATTAGTTGTCTAACCTATTAATATAATACATTGCTTGTTCCAAAACGACTTTTATTCATGAGCCTATTTACAAGTAAAAAAAGTTATAACGAAATTGTCGAAATACGCTGTCCCTAAAGTTCACTTTATTGTGTTTATAAATTAAGTATTCATATTTCGAAATGAGAATGATAATTATATTATTATGATTATAATTAATATCCTCATTTCTGTTCTCTCTGTCATCTGTTTAATAAATTTTTGGTACGGATTTTTTCCACGGAGAAGAAATAATAGACTATTCGCTTGACAACTAAGAATTAAAAATCTCATATTAATTTATTTCATCTCAGATTTGTTTATTTTTGGGGTTACGTACCCGAAACGTAAAAGATTTAATGGTCCCTACGAAACCCTCAGAGCGCGAGTCTGACATGGCTGTTTTTTCGACTTTATAAATATAATAGCTCCCCTCATCGATTTCGATGTCAGTAGCCGATTTCATTGAAACCAAGCCAGCTACGCAGGAGTTATTTTATAGTGCCCAAGTGTGCGCGCAATACACAAAGACACTCTCTTTTTCTTTTACTCTCATAACCCAGTGGGACGGTAAACCGACACGACTGGCGACAGCACAGGCGACAGCAGGACTGACTTTTTACATGCCCATCATTTACATTTTCCTATCCAAAACATGAAAACAAGATTTTTTTTGATTCCCGCGTTGTTCCAACGTCTCCAATGGGTCCAAATCGAACCCATTTCGAATCGAACCTCCGGTCGAGAGCGAAGCTCTGAACCACTAGACCACGGAGGCGTTATAAAATACAGAAGCTCTCCAAGAGTGTTTGGTGTCGTTAATATGGAGTTTTGATGGATACTTATTACGTTCAGCCCCGTGACACGAATGTGCTAGCTCTTCAAAAATAAAACCCAAGAAATGTGATCTTATATGCAGTAACTCAAACTTAATTATTTGTCTACTATATTGGAAATCTCTTTTCGTAGTGCATAGCGTAATTTTTTTTTATTGTTAGAAAGTACCTATATATATTTTTACTATAAAAATATATTAATTATGTAAGTAAATATAAATTGAATGGATGAATGAATATACTTTATTGTGACCAAAACAAAAAACACACACAAAACAGTACACACACAGTATAGTACAAAATTAACATAAAAAATGTTAAAAAATGGTAATAAAATATTATCGCTATGAAGCGATTTCTTCCAAGCAACCCTTGGCATATGAAAAAGAAAAACAATCAAAGATATTATATGAATCTAAATACGAAAACGCTAAATATCTTAAGGCACTTTTGAATAACAACGAAGGAAAACAAAATTATTACTCACGATTATCATCTATATCTATACATATAATAAATCTGTAGAGGGGTCATGTCTGTACATTAAGAATATTTAAGTGAAAATTAAAAAAAGGGGGTCTATAAAAGCCACAGAACCTAAAAATAACATTTTTGAAAAAAATGTCTGTCTGTCTGTCTGTCTGTCTGTCTGTCTGTCCGTATGGGAATGTTTGTCATCGCATCACGCTAAAACCACTGTATGGAATGAAATGAAATTTGGCAGGCAGGTAGCTTACGACCTGAAGAGCATTATAGGAAATTATTATCCCGAAAAGCGAAAGGGTTCCCGTGGGATCTTCAAAAAATTGTGGCTACCTATTTGACGGTATTTCAGCCAAACTACTCAACGTATTTTAATTAAATTTGGCAGGCAGGTAAATTATGACCTGAAGAGCATTATTGGAAATTATTATCCCGAAAAACGAAAGGGTTCCCGTGGGATCTTCAAAAAGTTGTAGCTACCTATTTGACGGTATTTCAGCCAAACTACTCAACGTATTTTAATTAAATTTGGCAGGCAGGTAGCTAATGACCTGAAAAGCATTATTGAAAATTGTTATCCCGAAAAACGAAAGGGTTCCCGTGGGATCTTCAAAAAATTGTAGCTACCTATTTGACGGTATTTCAGTCAAACTGCTCAACGTATTTAAATGAAATTTGGCAGGCAGGTAGCTTATGACCTGAAGAGCATTATTGGAAATTGTTATCCCGAAAAACGAAAGGGTTCCCGTGGGATCTTCAATAAGTTGTAGCTACCTATTTGACGGTATTTCAGCCAAACTACTCAACGTATTTTAATTAAATTTGGCAAGCAGGTAGCTAATGACCTGAAAAGCATTATTGAAAATTGTTATCCCGAAAAACGAAAGGCTTCCCGTGGGATCTTCAAAAAATTGTAGCCACCTGTTTGACGGTATTTCAGTCAAACTGCTCAACGTATTTAAATGAAATTTGGCAGGCAGGTAGCTTATGACCTGAAGAGCATTATTGAAAATTTTTATCCCGAAAAACGAAAGGGTTCCCGTGGGACCTTCAAAAAATTGTAGCTACCTATTTGACGGTATTTCAGCCAAACTACTCAACGTATTTAAATGAAATTTGGCAGGCAGGTAGCTTATGACCTGAAGAGCATTATTGGAAATTGTTATCCCGAAAAACGAAAGGGTTCCCGTGGGATCTTCAAAAAGTTGTAGCTACCTATTTGACGGTATTTCAGCCAAACTGCTCAACGTATTTTAATTAAATTTGGCAGGCAGGTAGCTAATGACCTGAAAAGCATTATTGAAAATTGTTATCCCAAAAAACGAAAGGGTTCCCGCGGGATCTTCAAAAAATTGTAGCTACCTATTTGACGGCATTTTAGCCAAACTACTCAACGTATTTAAATGAAACTTGGCACAAAGGTAGATTGTAACACGAAATAACCAACACAATATTTTTAACCGACTTCCAAAAAAGGAGGAGGTTTCTCAATTCGTAAATATATGGTTTTTTTTATGTTTCTTCGCGGGTATCTTCATCGTTTATCAAACGATTTTAATTATTTTCTTTGTGGTGTGTAGGGTATAATTTAAATTTGGTCCCATTGTCACCAAAATGGTGACCTGATGATGGGATCTGTGAGGAATCGACGGAAATCCTCAAAATTTATATGGAATAATATATCGATTTTGATTTTTTCTGAAGTAGTCTAAGCATATGTTACCAAACAGTAAGGTTTTGCAACATATCCTGGATCTAAAAGTACTGAACAGAACTTCTGAGTCCTTAGAGATACAGGTTTGTAGATTTCAGCGTTGTTTAAAGGAATGCAAGCATATGCCACTACGACAATTACATTCGAACTTGGTCTCATAGTTATCAAAGTGGAGACCTGATGATGGCGTCGTGAGGAGTTGAGGGAACACCTCGAAATTTATAGGGACAGTCATAGTTATTTTGTATTTGTGTCGAGTAACATAAGCATATACGACTAAAAATATAATGTTGAATCAACTATCAATGTAATACCACTACTACTTAGTCATTGGTAGATATTCGTTTGGAAATTTCGACATCGCTTATACTGCAAGCATATGCCACTATATCAATTACAGTAGTCATCACTTCACCACCCCTGTCTTCACCAGATAGTAGGTATCCATATATAACATCATAACAATATGATGAAATAGGCAAGTTGTAAAAAAGGGGAAAAAATAGTTTTAAGCCAAATAAAAGAATGTAAACCGACTAATAGTAATAAAAGAGTTATATTATAGAACTCAAAATATTGAGTTTGGCTGGTACCGACTTTAATATTTTGAAAATTTGTATCTCATTTTATAGTCAATCTACTTGATCTATATATAAACTTTTCTTCTTATATATATAATATACATAATAATACTAATACATTTTGCGATTTTGAACTATATATATAGGTATATTAAAAAATTTTGCGCTGCTCTGGCTCACGCCAGAGCAGTGATGAACTATATATGTAGGTATATAAAAAAATTTCTCGGTAGACTTTTTCACTTACTACTATTATTTTTTTATTAAATTTTATCTAATCGTTTTTGTTTTTCATTTTCGGTCTCAAGTAACCGTCGTCCGATCATTCGAGAACTTATCCCTACTCAGTCTACCCATCACTAAAAATCTTAAAAATAAATAATTTTAAGCAAAAAAAAAACGACTTCAAAAGGTAAACTAAAAGGAACAATTAAATTTACTTCGCACAAAGTAATACTTATTTTCACTTAGGTAAATAAATGTATTCCATAATTTTAAAGTCGGTGCCAAGTAAGTACATTAAAAAACCTTATTACAATATCAAACTATGTACAACAACTAACTATAAAAGTAACTATTATACTATAATATTATGTACCCAAAGTACTGGCTTACAAACTAATATTAAATGAAAACAAATTACGAAAGAACGCTGAACTTGGCACCGACTTTAAAATTATAGTTATAGAATAAATTTACTAACCCAAGTGAAAATAAGTATTACTTTGTGCGAAGTAATTTATTTATATTATTGTTATTATTATTATTATACTTAGGTTTTGCAAATACGATTAATAAAGTATAGGCGTAGGATAGTTTGTTTTCAAGATATGAGATGTTCTTCTTTAAATTAGAAAAGTTTTGTCAATATAAGTAAGATTTATGTTTTTCATGATATTTTTATTTATTAGTTTTCATGCTAGGTACGACTTGGGTTTTTTCTTTCTTTTGGACTTTTGTTATTTTGTCGTCTAAAGGAAGTTAGTACTTTAACCGTAAAGTCCCAAAGTACGACAGTGTTCATAAACTAAAAATGTATTTAAACTGCTGCCCTAAATCACTTTTCCACGCGGACGAAGTCGCGGGCACAGCTAGTAAGCAAATAAAAGCTTATAAAGTTATTATCTAAAAATAGTTCGGTATTCGGTACATATCCCCAACGCGCCTCAACGATGTTTGGGTTGCGAACATCTGTAATAGTAACAAACAGCTCTCCACTTGTTTACTCAAAAATAAAATATGTATGGGCCACCTTTATTATACGTTGTAGGCAATAACTGATGTCGTCGGCTTATTTTAATTTTTTTTATTTATGAGCTGGTAGCTATAAAATGGTTTTATCTACGATGAGATTACACATTATGTGTTCCAGCATGGGATACATAAACCTAGTTTTTTTTGCCTTCTCGTTAGGCTGTGAAATATTTTATGTAATCAATCATTGACGAAATATAGTCATCACAAAAGTAAGATCGTCCGAGGGCCATAAAATCATTCCATACAAAAGTGTATGTCAAAATAATATAACATAATTGATAAAATTTAAATAAATTATATCTAGCAATATCCCGCGAAAAAATTATAACCACATCCTGCTAGCAGATGAGTGAGTGTACGCATAGGCATGCGTTTGATGTAACCCACACTGCTTATGCGTACACTCGCAAGCAAAAACGTGAGAACATCACCACCACACAAGCAATAATGTTAACACGATCCTGCAAAGCCCCACACCACTATGCAGGTTGCAAACCCAATTGATCACTATCGTTTATTACCTCTTTAGTTCTGCACTATTTAAATCCGGCTTATCGTTATGATCACAAATGTGCCACCGTAACATCGGTCAGCTGCGATAGTCGTCATTAGCGTAAAAACTAATCTTGGGGAATACTTACTATTTCAGCCATATTTTTTTTGCGCTTAGAGCTTACACTGCTGGAAATAAATTTCAGCCACCCTTGGGCTTCGAAAAAATGCCGTCCCATCACTGAAATTCTTTGATTCCAGATAATAAAAAAGCTTGTTAGAACTAAAACTTTTTTTTTAGCCTTCTAAACTTGCCGCCCTAAAAATTTTGCCGGCCTAGACATTTTGCCGCCCTAGAAATTGTGCCGCCCTAGAAAATTTTACACCTTTGAAAATTTGCCGCCCTGGGCACTAGCCTGATTTGCCACTGCTGGTTCTGCAACTATTGACTTTAGCAACTGATTAGTGAATACTGCACTTTTGCATATTTAGTTTTTCATATTTTCTTTCGGAAAATATACGACGTTTGCTGATTTAATACCAAAGCTTATTCACTAGTATACGCATAGTAGTGGTATTAACTTAAGGTTTCAATGATCTATCTAGAGCTGAAATTTAAAAACTTTTGAACGTGACAGCGGATTTCAGGTAACTCATCCCAATTTTCATCACACAACCTAAGTATCGCTTAAGGTTGTTTTTAGTACTTAGATGTGAAGTTTTATTGTAAACAAAATGTTACCCAAGTTATTTAATGGGCGAAGGATTTGTGTGGGAGGGTTATCTCATTGAGAAGTATCTAACTGCAAACAAGAAATAGGTATATGTATGGTATTTCGGCAACCCTTGTCTTTATATATCCTCTGGGAATTTTATTTATTTTCTGCAAGTTTTAATACTTCAGCGTATGTTTGTTGTTTACTATGCGATATAATAAAATAGCTATCGAGCTGAATTTGTTTTATACTAAAATTCCAGCATCCGGCTAGTAGGGTATACATTCGATTTAGTTGGAATACTATTTAAAAAGAAATAATTGATGAAAGATATTGTACTATTTACTACACAGACGATGTCGTGACTTGTGGAAATAACTATATTATGCTGTCCCACTATTCTGCTCCGTGTGTCAGGTTTAAGTCCGAACTGGTTGCTAAGGCATCTGAACTATTTATATCTACCAATATCCTAGGAAAAAAAATACCCAACTAACAAGCAAATGTAACGTGTGATTGTGTGCGTGCACACTGCACGCATAGGTAATAAGGAACTAGGTAGAGCACAGAGGGGTTTAGAACTTCAAACAACTAGTAGGTATAAAATAATATAAAAAACTCCTAAATAGCCCGTACTGAAACTACTTGATATCTCATTCATGTGAAAAATGTTCGTACATAGATACACCTATACTCTACTCAGTACACCTTTGACACCTCTGGAAATTGGTGAAAAATATTTATAAAATAAAAACTAGAGGGCTAAACTATGTTACTTTTTAGGTGATGGCTATTCTGCGTTAGATAAAAAAAGAATATAATCGGTGTACAAACATAAAAATAAAGCCGAATTTAGAACCTCCTCCTTTTTTATGGCTTATAAAAACGGCCGGTTCAAAAGGCCTTTTTCATTAATTTACTTAGTAGGAATAGTTTTTATCTGTCTATTGAATAGTTTTTTGCGCACGTCAAATAAAGTTCTTGTAAAGTTTTAATCCTAAAATACCCGAGAAGTCTTCATTAAGTTCTTAAAGTGAAAGGAAATCTGAGATCTGAATGCAGATATATTCCTCAATGCTCCACGACACTTATGTCACAGTTACTAACAGATTGCTCTCTTGGCTCTTGTACTTTATCAATATTTTATGAACTCTTCCGTGGTCCAGGAGTATAGAGCTTGGGTCTCGACCGGGAGGTGGCGGGTACAATTCCCGTGTTGGAACAACAAAAAATGCTCCAAGTTTTGTTAGGACAATGCTGGCTGATATAGTGCATGTTTTTACATCCATCACTGAGTTATTTGTTAAAATCCATCACTGAATTAATGTAATAAACTATACAATAAACTATTAAAAACTACGATTCAATATAAAATAATGTCATAATTTTATACTCAAGCATAATATATGATTAAATAGTTACTGCGCAAACTAAAGTATAATAGAAAGTGCCAATAATGCTATCAACTTTCTATAATTTTTGTATGGTGAATGTTGATAACATTATAGGTACTAAAAAACTACTTAAGATTACTTATTATATGATACAAATAAGTAATTTATACTTTGTTCTGATTTAATAATAATAATAATATTTATTTGCTCAAATAAGGTACACAATATTAAGGTGTTACAATCCATTTCTAGTACATGCTTATTTTGCCTTTGAGTGGCGTGCAATTTTTAAAAGCTTTTATTTAACTTGTAATGTATGTACGAGTATGTAAGGTTGTTCGGGTGGAATCTTGCGAACCGATTTTGAAGCAGATACTCTCAACCGATTAAGCTGAAATTTTGTATGCACGTTTAGATTGGATGACAATACATGATTAATTGTGTAACTTCATTCTAAATTCAATATGGCGGACCATCCAAGATGGCGGAACAGTTAATTTTAATGCATTTCTACAATATGGGTATCAAATGTAAGGGCTTGTTGATAGTGACTCGAAAAGCAATGTGACGTCATTCTAAATTCATTATGGCGGACGATCCAAGATGGCGGAACAGTCATTTTTAATGGATTTCTACAATATGGGTAAAGAAGAAAGGGTTTGTTGAGAGTGCCTCGAAAAGTAATCTGACGTTATTCTTAATCCAATATGGCGGAACATCAAAGATGGCGGAATAGTGATTTTAATGCATTTCTACAATATAGGTATCAAATGAAAGGGCTTGTTGAGAGTGACTCGAAAAGTAATCTGACGTCATTCTAAATCCAATAAGGTGGAACATCAAAGATGGCGGAATAGAGGCTATAAGTAGACAGTTAAAATTTGTAAGTAAAAATTTATTTCCTTCTTTTTAGGGCATTTAAATAAAAGCTTTCTTAACAAGGATTTTTGTTTAATTTATTAATCAAATACGAAAAAATGATTTCAATAATTTTGAATATCGAATAATTCTATTTTAACAATACTTACTTAGATATTTTATAATACAATATTATTTATTTTTAATACACATTTTTTTTTATACACAGGTTAAATTACATTTTTATAAAATTCTTGAATGCTGTAAAATTTTTGGTCTTCTAATGTGATCCTAATGTAAGTAAACTTCAACGTAGGCTGCAATGCCGCTCCAATTTAAATGAAAAATTCACATCGTAATAAAAAGTTACAGATTCATTTGGTCAAAGTTCATTTTCTGTTTACATTTAGGTCACATTGAATCGAAACAAAGTTAAATATCCGTTTTGACACACGGATCTAGATGATGTCATCATTAACACTAACTTCGATTAGCTTATTCTTAAATTGACCAAACTTGTTTATTCACAACTTAAGTGTATCTAACACTCTTGAATAAACGTTTAAAACAAACTTAGGTACTTTTATATAAGCTTTATAAAGATTGTTGAGGAGTAAGAGATTTAGTTCTAAAAGTAACGTTATAATCAGGTTCAGTAAATAAATCAGTTAAAAGTAGATAAATTACATGTAAAGTAATTTGTATTTTTGCCCATTTTTTTATAATAGAAAACCTAATAAAAATATATTTATAGAAAAACTTATGACTTTTATAAAGGATAGCTAAGAATTAGTGAGAAATACCTAAATTTAATCAAAATTATAACAACTTGAGGAGCCGATTTTTTTTATAAAACAATGCCTTGGTAAACAAAAGGTTAGTTAAATAAATGTTATAGGTGTCAAAAACAAAATAGTCACAGAAATGTAGGGCTGTTGGAAGAAATTTCTTATTAGAAATAAGCAGTGCCTTTGTGTCGTTTTACTTTGTAAAATAATATATTGCTTATGTTTCATATGTAATAAAAAATTCTAAATAATTCCCTATAAGTTTTGCAGCTCAATTAGCTTCAATTAATGTAAGTTGGTAACTAATACGTGTACCTTTGTATCGGCAGCAAATAGATGAAACCACAGCAATTATTAAGTTTACAAGTCAATATTTAATATAAGGTAAATTTGTGCTGATGCTCCCAGACCGATTTCGGTGACTGTGGATTGAAAATGCCATGGCTATCACTTACGAAGTTCGAAAAACTTACGGGATTTGACAAACGGTTAGCTTACTGAGTACATCTACTAGTAAATACATCTGTCACGTAGCGAAGTTTATGTCAAATCGCAAACATTTTGATTTCGAACTTCGTAAGTGATGGCATCTTAAATCAGGGCTTGGGGCGCTGTTCCAATTCGCAATAGGTACGGTTCGCTATCTCTCTCTCTACTCGGACAAAAGAGAGAGCTACGGCTCCTAAACGGATGAATCGTAGGGTTATTACTATATCTTTTAAAGCAATCGCTAAAATTGCTCTTTATCGACGGTTATAAGGTAATAAGGGCCTAAGCTCCAAACACAACAAAACCAAATAATACATTGAGGGCCATTTAAAGTATTAAAATTCTGAAAAATTATTTTGACGTCAATGTTTATTTGACGTAACATTTATTTAACATTCCTCCTACTCCTCCATTCTATGATTGCCACTAAATTGTTTTTGGTGCTAGTGTCATAGCAAAAATTAGGCAAATGTGCTTTCAAACATAACAGGAAGCAATTTTTTGACATTCAGCAATCGATTATTGCTATTTTTAACCGACTTCCAAAAAAGGAGGAGGTTTCTCAATTCGACCGTATATATGTTTTTTTTTGTATGTTTGTTCGCGGATAACTTCGTCGTTTATGAACCGATTTTAAATAATTTTTCTGTGTTGTGTAGGGTATAATTCCAATTTGGTCCCATTGTTACCAAAATGGTGACCTGATGATGGGATCCGTGAGGAATCGAGGGAACTCCTCAAAATTTATATCGAAACACATATCGATTTTGATTTTTTCTGAAGTAGCCCAAGCATATGTTACCAAATAGTAAGGTTTTTTGCTTTTTAGTGTACCTTTTGAAGTCGGTTTTTTTTGTTTAAAATTATTACGTAATCAGCCGGCCGATTTTGATCAAGCTTTTTTTGTTCAAAAGCTGACGTGATATAGTGTTCTCCACTGAAGTTAATCATTATCAGGGTGACGTGATAGAGTGTTCTCCACTAAGTTCATCACCATTAGGCTGACGTGATAGAGTGTTGTCCACTGAAGTTAATCATCATCAGGGTGACGTAATAGAGTGTTCTCCACTGAAGTTCATCATCATCAGGCTGACGTAATAGAGTGTTCTCCACTGAAGTTCATCATCATCAGGCTGACGTGATAGAGTGTTCTCCACTGAAGTTCATCATCATAAGTTCGCTCACTGCTTGATAATTCGGGGTATTTTTATAGAAATTATTAAGTAGTGAGGTCGAACACACCTACGCCATTAATTATCACATTCGTTTGACAAAGGCCGAAAAACCGAACGGTGCATTCCCCTTTGATAACATTAATACGTAGATAAGATACCTAATATAAAATTAAGTAAGCTTATGTAATACACAGCTTACCTATCGCGGACATTATACAAATTACAAATTACGATACAATGTGTTCTATAGATACAAAAAATATGTATGTGTATTTCTTTATTGTTATACGAAGGTGTGTGAAAGTGCGAATAGAAAGAAAATCTGTTTAAAATCCTACAGGTTACATTTATTCAGAACTGCAAGCTTACTCCCGACACACTCGAGAATCGAATCAGTTCGATCTCAACGACTTTTGATATTTAATCTGGTTGATTGCTTTGAAACTAACCAGGATAAATAAAATCATTAGATCGTAACTTTTTGTACTCCCGACCATATCAATCGACTGAGAATCAAAATAAACAAACGTCAATTTATTGGGAAGTACGCTGCACGACCGAATCTGAATCAAAATCGAATCAGTTTGAAGAGTAAGGCCCCAGAACGTAGATACGTTGATACGTTATTCACCAGATGTCTTATATTAAGACATCTGGTGAATGTCTTAATATAAGACAATTAAGACATTCACCAGATGGTGAATGTCTTAATTGTCTTATATTATTCTAAAATATCAGCACAGCGGCGAACTAAAACAGAAAAGTTATTGTGACAAAACGGGCCTTATAAATTGCTATAATATATTTCCCGCTATTTCCTACGCGTAAAATTTCATCCCACGGAAACCGTAACCATTTTCTGCTGTAAAAAGCAAGCAGCAGCATGTAATTTACTAATTTACCAAATTTCATCATAACCCCTGCAGTAATTTCATCAAAACCCCTGCAGTAATTTCATCATAACCCCTGCAGTAATTTCATCATAACCCCTGCAGTAATTTCATCATAACCCCTGCAGTAATTTCATCATAACCCCTGCAGTAATTTATGCGTGAAAGAATAATAAACATACACATTCACTTACAAACTTTATTACGTTACGTAAACGTTATAATAATGATAATTATGTTTAATATTTTCCCAAAAAAGTAAATATACTAATAACATTGCAAATGTTAAAATATATATGTACAATAATAGACATTTTTAATTAAAATGATTTGCTTTAAATCATGGTTCACGGACTCATTTTTAAAGAATAGTATCCTCTGTATGTATATAAATAGTAATTAAGTACTTACCTCCTTAATTAGGCATACTTCAAACAATTTGTGTGGTTATTAAAATTATTAGCTATCCTGATCCTTTTGATTATTAGGGTTTCGTTCCAGGTAATAACGGATCCTTTGTTGTCCATCCGTCCGTCTGTCTGGGTCAGTCTAGAGTCAAGACTCTATGTTTCAGGAATGCGTAAATATTGAAATAATAACAGTAAGAAAAGCTGTGAAATTTACTTTTCCATTTACACTCTCGATTTGGAAAATTATATCGCTATACAAGTAGGTAAAAGAAAATATGAAAATCACACTTATTTTAATAACAATCTAATCATAATAAAACAATATAATCGTTGTCGAATTGAGAACTACCTCCGTTTTTTTCGTCGGTTAAAATAGGGACTCTAAGAGGGTATCGAAGTTTCTTGGATGAAAGTGAATTGTAGCAAAACTCTGGTTTCGAGAAAATTGTGTTCATACATTTTAGAATACGACGTAAAGTATTGAGTACTTTAATCTAAAGATCCGCCTCCAGAATCAATGTACTTAATACGTTACTACATATTCTAAAATGTTAAAATGGCAGTTTAAACAAAATTTTCTTGGTGATAAATCTTTTTGACATAATATAACCGTCATCCATTCATGTCTTCAATTATAAGATGAAAGGTCATGAAATAATTAAATAAAATCACTATTTTTAACACATTCTTATTGTTTTTCTACTCCTATTGATCTTAACGCGATCATATTATATTATACTAGCTGACCCGTGCCCACTTCGTTCCGAATCAGTTAAGCTGATCTCGAGTTTTAGCAAGACTAACGAACAGTAATTGTTTTTATATAGCATATATTGTTACTCAGTGATAATGTAGCTTTCTAATGAAAAAAGAATTATTAAAATCGGTCCAGTACTTTTTGAGTTAAGTCGTTACATACAAAAATACAAATCTTTCCTCTTTATAATATTATTATGTAGTGAGTATTAGTATGTATATTAGTATGTAGAGTAGATTATAAATACTGTAGTGTAGATTATAAAGCCTATAATAATTCTTCAACCCTTCCTCGATAAATGGGCTATTTGACACTGAAATGTTATTTTGAATCGGACCATAAGTTTCTGATTGAATCGCGCGTTCAAGCAAACAAACTCTTCTGCTTGATATTGGTAAAGATGTATGTTATTTGAAACCCATTAGGTACCTACTATTTTCCAAACAGTCGTTCAATGATAATTCATGTTTAACAGGAAATTTAGGAGTTACCGACGTGGCTAACGATGTTTATTACCGCGCTGAAGCAATTTACGTACAGACGTACGAACGATTTGTATTCTTTCCTTCAATTTATGTTATTTATTATTTTTAGTATTTATTCTTTATTATATTTATGCTGACAATGTTTTAAAAATAATCAAACATTACTTGTATTTTAAATTTAAGACCTACAAATAATTATTTGAGAAAATAAATTTAATAACAATTAACAATTTATAAATACCTACCTAATATTCGGGTAAATGTATACGAAAACAATATTATATTTACGTTATAATATTTTTAAATAGGTATTTTTGAATTTGGCTGGGCAAATAGTAAGATTATTTAAATCTTCCTCTTATTTTTGTATAGAAAGCCAAATCTTTTATACTTTTTTATAACCTTTTAATAGCGTTTTCACAACAATTTTGAGTAGATATTTTTACAAACTTCATAATATAATATACTCCTTTAAAAATATCTTGCGCTACTTTACTTTACTTAGTAGGTACTAAGAGAATATACGAGGGAAGGTCCACTAATAATAATAATGCCTCCCACACCAATTTCAGTCACGGTGAACAGTTTCATGAAACCAGGCCAGCTACGCGTGAGTTACTTTATAATGACCAAGTGTGTGCGCAATATACAGAAGCGCTCTCTCATCCTTCAC
The DNA here is from genome assembly GCA_905187575.2 of Celastrina argiolus. Taxonomy (NCBI): domain Eukaryota; kingdom Metazoa; phylum Arthropoda; class Insecta; order Lepidoptera; family Lycaenidae; genus Celastrina; species Celastrina argiolus. Next base: position 20,522,867 of record LR994577.1, on the reverse strand, counting down.
TGTCGTAAGCCCAGTAGGACACATGACACGACTGGCGGGGGATCAGGTGCAAGACCGATATTTTACATGCCCATCCGACTCATGGATCATCTTTCTTGTCAGACAATCAGGTGATTATCCTAACTAAACTTGAAAACAAAATTATTTGTTGTTCCAACGCGGGAATCGATCCCGCGATCTCCGAGCTAAGAGCAAGGCTCTAAACCACTAGACCACTAGTCGTGATCAGATCAGAATCAATCATGGCTAGTGGTGGAAAAACGGAGTTGTTGAGAAACATGAGCGATTGATGAAGATCACACAACCTGCTAAAACGTTACAAGCGTTTCCTAAAGAAATAACAACCCTTTGTTTCCAAACAAATTTAATTTAAACCTGCTCGCTTGCAACTCAATTAATGAAATATGATAGATTGCTCATTAAATTGCCTGGAAATTAAAGAACGACGTAAACAATGTCACAATAAAGACAACGGGTTCAGCTTTCAAGGCTTTCAAAAGTAAACAATTCGGGTAAACACGGCTATTTGAGAGTATTTGGAGCTAATTAGTTTAGGTTTCATGATATGGATATAATATTATGCAACTACTCGGTGTACATAAATGAAATAATTTTAAGCAAAAATAAAAACCGACTACAAAAGGTGAACTAGAAAGCAAAAAAATCGACTGTAATTGACGTAGTGGCATATGCTTGCATTCCTTTAAACAACGCTGAAATGTTCGAACATGTATCTCTAAGGACTTGAAAGTTCTGATCAGTACTTTTAGTTCCAGGATATGATGCAAAACCTTACTATTTGGTAACATATGCTCGGGCTACTTCAGATAAAATTAAAATCGATATGTGTTTCCATATAAATTTTGAGGAGTTCCGTCGATTCCTCACGGATCCCATCATCAGGTCACCATTTTGGTGACCATGGGACCAAATTGAAATTATACCCTACACAACACAGAAAAAATATTTAAAATCGGTTCATAAACGACGAAGTTATCCGCGAACAAACATTAAAAAAAAACATATATACGGTCGAATTGAGAAACCTCCTCCTTTTTTGGAAGTCGGTTAAAAAGAGAACTGTTCGAATTGAGAACTTCCTCCTTTTTTTGAATGTCAGTTAAAAATCAATATTGTCAAAGATAAAACGAAATGTTTTCAAAAATTTGTAAAGTGAAAACACTCCATACAAATTACCTAAGCAGTATAACTTATGATGTTACGCTTCTGTAACAGTGTAATATTATATGTACCTATATATAGGATATAGGGATATAATATATTAAAGAGTATATGAATACAGGGTCGAAGAAATTATATTTCCAAATATCTCCCAAGTTTGTGCGCTTTGTGCGCTATAGTCAATGTTTTGTATATGAGACAATTACTCGTAAACTAATGATGAGTTATTTAACTAATTTCGCAAAAAATAAAATTATGAACTTTTAGATGTATCTAATCAAATTAACTGCACATACATATTTTACGTTTATCTAGTAGTTAAATTAATATTTCTGAGAAAAAATTAACATCTAATCATGATCCCTATAGTGAAAAATATTGTGAAAATACTCTCGAGTTAAAACCGGAAATTGAGGTGGGGTGGTGCGTGGGTCGGGTCTCGAAGCTCCTCGGAATTTCAAACATATCCATCTGAATCGGTTAATTTTGTTAAGAAAACAAACGCTTCAATTGAAAGCGTTCGTGTATTGAGGTGGGCGGCCATTTTCAAAACACAATCGTTCAACGTGCTCATTAGTCAGATTTCGGTTTAAGACTCTTATTCGAATTTTTTTACTATTTTCCAAGGTAAATGAGTAATCTAACAGTAGAGTGTTTACAATTAAATACATTTAGTTTTTGTAATATTTAAAATAAAAAAAACATGTATTTTTATATAGACCTTAAAGTTTTAGTTACAATTTTACTCAGGAACTATATTTGTTGAAACAAAGAATCGTAACTATAATAACGATACAGGCTGATTCATGGTTTATTATATTATATTAATATAGTGTGAAGAGAATGATGACGTAGAGCATCTTTTGTTTTAGCACCTTATATAAATTAGGTATTTACCATAACGCAACAAATAGCGATTAAAGATCTCCATATTAGTCACAAAACAGATCAGTTTCAATCTTGGTCACGTCTTAGGTCAATAGCCAATGCGTTCGTGTGTATTGACTAGGAGCCCGCGGGCCCCAGCATAGTAAGATTAATTTCTTGTGTTTATTTTAGTGTATTATGTAATTTTTATGAGGTGCCAAAAAAATGCTCTACGCGTCCATTCTCTTCACACTATATTCGGCTTAATATATGAACCATAAATCATTCTGTATATATATTTTTGTAACGAGAATCGAATGCTCATCACGCACGTTCCATAAATGTGTAAGATTACATCCTGTATATAACTGTTCTGTATCTACTTATGGTAAGTTTTATCAAAGGACCTCAAATAAACAAATCTCGAACGCTTCAAATAACGCCCACAAGTTACAAGCATATTAGGATTTTGTTTGCGAACGGATAACAATTTATCGCCAAGTAGATAGACCGTCTACTCCAGTCCAGAACAAATAGTGGACATATTGTTTGGACAGACAAGACACACAGATTAATTAATACTAGAGCCTGTACGGCTTCCGTGCTTATTACGGATTCCATGAATTGGCTATGAATTAAGAGACTAAGAAAAAACAGGTTTCTTTTACTGGAGAACATTATTATTAACATAAACACATACTTTATTTTATTATATAGACAATAAAAGAAGTCCCTTGAACGTGGCGATTTGAACCTATCTTATAACATCCCTAAAGCATAAACAGAAAAAGTTAATATTGACTAAGATCAAATGTTTATATTAAGAGGTTTTTTATTCCATAAAATAAATACTGAAATCTAAAATATAAGTTTCATTCTATACCTTTTACTAATTGCCTCAGGCTTCTTTTATGGAAAGGACTGTACCGCAAAACTATAAAACAAGATAAGGTAGCCATATTTTGAAAATAGGATAGCGCTTCCATTGATTAATACTAGACAAACAAGTGCGTCGCTTCATAATGTGCTTAGTAAACCTATATTGTTTTACGGATAATGGCCAATTAATTAAGCCAGCGCCCAATTTCGAATCGATATTCTTTTGTTGAATGTTTCGTTATAAATAAGAACCGGCAATTATTCATGCCTACTGGCTACTGGCTAGGCAAACAGTGGTAAAACGTTCGTGTCAAAATCGCTTGATTTAGAGTCTGACTCAGGTATTGTAACAGCGTTTTATTTTTAACGGGAAGGGTTGGAATGTTTCAAGCGTCTGGACAATGTATTGCTATACGGCAATCGGAGCTTGCTTTTTATTTTATTTATTTGCCACACCAACAAGGTTTTTTTATACAAAAAAATATTTTAGCTCAACCATTATAACACTACACCAATCGGATTTATATCCAAACGGATATATATTATGGAATATATAATGCAGATGATTTTAATGAAGTATGTGTTAAATGTTATGTAATCGTAGACTGGATTATAGATCTTAATTTATTTTATAAATTTTATTCGATTCGATTTCGATTAGATTAGAAGTTCGATTCACACGTTCGACGTCTATGATTCTACATTTTGTTCGCGGCTTCACTAACAATATTATGGGTTTTATACGCTTTGATATAATTATACAGGGTGTAAAAAGAGCAGTCACTATAACTTCGTGGGGTAATAACCAGGCAAGAGATATATCCATTGGTACTAGTCATTTGCTTTTAATCCACTGTTTTAAAAATTTTAAAATTTTCTAAAGGCACAACGTGCACAACACAGCGATCAGCTGATTACGCTGAGAGGTCAATAGCACGCGTAAGACGTTCATTCCGTACTAGGGCAAAAATTATAAAATTTAAGAATTTAATGCAGAACGATGTTCTAAACAGTTCAGCCTTGCGACTAAAATAATAAATTGCAAAAAAAAAAAAATTTCTTCAAAAAATAAATGATGAAAATATTCATTTCTAGAATCAGTCAAGGTCCTATAATCCTATCCCAAAGTTATAGTCACTGCTCTTTTTACACCCTGTATAGTCAGTACCAAAAATTTATTTATTTTCTCTCAAACACATAAATAATGGTAATGGCCAAATCATTATTCTCCATTGCTGCTGCAAAAAAACCCAACGACGGTAGGATGGACCACCCTTTGAGAAAAAGGTAGACTTTATTTGCATTTCATTCCTCGGTGATTTAGTTTCCTTTCGGTTGCGTATAAAGGAAATCGTTTAATGACTGTACACAAATCCACAATCCAATAACTGTATGCACTTACCTTAATTTTATGGTTTATCAGATAGTATTAGAATAATTTTAATATTTTACTCATATTGAATGAGTTGATTTTAACTTATTAATTGGTTTGATTTAAGAGCAGTTTCTCTATTTTTGGATATAATAAGTAAGTAGGTACGTCGAAATCTGGTTAGAATAATGCCAATACTGCCAAAGTAAGTAAATATTATTTGCATGAGTAAATTTATGAAACACTAGAAATATTATTTTTTAAAGTTTGTTTCATGATTCATACTATAGATCCAAAAGCTAACTGTTCACTGCAGAATTTTAATGTTTGTCAATATTGTGGACAATAATACCCTTTCAAAGATAAAATAAATGAACATGCGAATACACTTTAAATTTTCCACCAGGAGGGTTTATAATTAACTTTATAATTATCAAAACTCGCAACGCACACCCCGCGTACAGGGTTCAGTCAACCTGAAATTTAGGACGGGTGTGTGTGTGTGATGATGTGATTAATGAAATAAGTTTAAGAACACCTTTGATTCCTTTGAAACATCATAAATTTTCTTTAACTCCCCTTTAAAAAATGCGAAGGTTTGGCCTGGCATTATTGTTAAGTGAGGTCATGATGAAACTAACATCATGGTATGCTTTGAGTTTCACACATCAAGGCGAGGCGGTTAGACGCAAAACACAGGCCAGCGAGGGTCGAGAGGGCAAGGCAGTTTCTAATACGCTGCACAATTACTGCAGATGTATTTACTATTTATTTACGTTTTATACAGCTGCAGATATTTAAATTGATAAACTTACAGGATTTAACGAATTAGTGGAATTAATAAAGCACTGCAAGATAAAAAATTTAATATATAAATTATCTTGTAAATATAGATTTTTCTTATTTAAACGTCTTAAATTTAGTTTTTTATTTAAGTTAGAAATTTATCCCATCAAGTGTATTTTTTTATATTGTACCTATAATGAAGTTTTTAACTAAAATTTTATGGATTTCCAATAAATCTAGCAAAGTCGTTTTGCTCGCTTCTCGGTGCCTTAGAAGAACACCGGACGGCAAAGGATTAAATTTTAAAAGATCGGACCTATTAAATCTTCTCGAAATGCTATGGTATTGTAACTTGCAGGTAGACACTATCCGAGTGTCATAAAAACCCATACAATATTATTAAAACTAATACACAAAAAATTTAACACCGATCATCAAAAACAATATTCCATAAATCAACACGCGCATTACGTTGTTTACACGCTAACCAAACAGAATGTCTTGCGTGTATTAGCGCTTTAATAAAATGTAAACATTTTTGTACGAAACATCGTTGACCTCGATCATATTTTGACGATCTCTTCCCGGTTGTATTTACTCTCTGTCTCAAATAGAAATGTACTTGTAAAGCTGTGAACGCGGCCTTACAAATAGTTAAGTAAATCCCCCGATTTTGAAATATTCCTTATTGGAGATCTGCTTCTATATGTCTTAGCGTAACGATATAATATAGCCTTCTTCATAAGTGGGCCAACATTGACATATTTTTTGTAAAATTTTCTAAACGGACCTGTAGTTCCTGAGACTAGTGTGTTTAAACAAACTAGCAAACTCTTCAACTTTAAATGCTGTTAGTATAGTTACACAAGTAAAAATCAACGTAGATAAGTATAACTATATTAGTTATAATATAGTATATTAAGTCAAGTTGTTAACACAACTTGACTTAATATACTTAATATATAAAAATATGTAAATATACCAGAATGTATTACGGAAACATACTGGCATAAAAGTCTCTCCAGGGAAGGCCCAACTCAACCACGGAAATATTGTTTATCAGAAAGCTTTACCCGAATGTCAATCGCAGATGATGTAGGTAACTTACTTTGTAATTGGATCATCGGCTGAATATAAATAGATATCACTTAACAAATACATGTCAGGACATGTCTAAGGAATTTTCCATATCTAAGTTATTAACATTGCAATAGGCTTTTCCAATTAAAAAAAAATGCAATTTTACTTTACAAAATTAGTGTCCCATTTCGGTTGTCTAATAACTAGCTGTTCCCGCGACTTCGTTCGCGTTGTTTTTGAGTAACTTAAGCCGTTTATGCAGCGCATGCAACGAAAGTCCCCAAATATGAATAATTTTCCCCATTTTTGCAACACTTCTCACTGACGCTCCTATTGGTCGCAGCTTTCCTCTATAAATGGACTAACCAACAACAAAAAAAAAAATTAATCGGACCAGTAGTTCCTCAGATTAGGGAGTGAAAAGTACATCTTAATCGGATAAGCCGTTTCTGAGATTAGCGTGCACAAACCCACAGACAAACAGACAAAAACTTCAAAAATCATAATTTTGGGTACTATCGCGTAAATAAAGGTCCCCTATATAATATTTTTTCTCAAATATCTTCAATGTACAGACACGACTCCTCTACAGATTTATTATATGTATAGATTACAAAAGTTCGAAGTGACGAAAAGCGCGTAACTATAATGGTTCCTTGTCGTTACTACTGAGGGCCTACTCAAGATGCCATTGCTAATTATCACTTACAAAGTTCGATAACAAAATGTATGGGATTTGACATAAGGTACGCTACATGACATACCAAATCGCGATCATTTAGCGTAGCTAATGTCAAATCCCATACATTTTGTTATCGAACTTTGTAAGCGATAATTAGCGATGGCATCTTGGGTAAGGGCCCTGTAATGTCATACCAATTATAACTCAACTTCTAATTTTAATTCAGTTATGTGATGATAATAATAAGTTTAGTCAAGTGTAAATTTAATTAGAGACTAATTGTCCATTAGACCTATATCATGAGGAAAGCTTCCCGGAAAATTGATCTGGTTCAACTTCGAAGAACCATAGCAATATTCCGTCAATTTTCATCTGATGGCCCAATTTTAATTTTTGTTACAGATCAAAAATGACACACGAAAAATCAACGTGAGGAATAACTTTCAACAGCCAAAATGGAAAGGAATATGAAATTAATTTTTGTATGTTTACTAACCGTATGCGGCGTGGACATTACAAAGACAGAAGTTGTCGAGACGCTTGGAGATGTGAAATATAGCAATGATAACATCAAACGTGATGGATCTTCCAACGAAACAGTCGCGTCCACTCACACAGAAAACGGTACAGAATGCGTCGGCGCCGTGGAATACTGCAACCTAACAAAGGAAGAGTATGTTGAGATGCTTAACCAGTACATATACCCTCAAACCTACGAGTGGGTGCTTATAGGCACTCACACAGTGGTGTTTCTGGTTGGGTTGGTAGGAAACACGCTGGTGTGTGTAGCCGTGTATAGGAACTACTCGATGAGGACTGTGACCAACTACTTTCTAGTGAACCTGGCAGTGGCTGATATTATGGTGCTGCTGTTCTGTTTGCCTCCAACTGTGCTTTGGGACGTAACCGAGACCTGGTTCCTGGGGGACGCGCTCTGCAAAATAATACTCTACTTTCAGGTAATAATATATTTATAGTAATTTTAGTGGAGTGCCGGAGTAAGTAAATAGAACCTCCCCATGAACCATATTTCCCGTGGGTGTCGTAAAAGGCGACAGAGGGATTATATATCCGGAAATTGGCAGAAGCGTTCCCTCGGACATTGCTATCACTGCTCTGGCCGACCCTGCCAAGAGTCGCGAGTATAGACAACTACCTTGAAGTACTTTGGGGGAGGCTTATGTCCAGTATTGGACGACATAGCTGAGAGTATGATATTACCACCACTGCATTTTATTTTTTTATTCGGAAAACTTACAGCTTAGTAAATAATAACAGTAGCAATTTAACTTAAAAGCAAAAATAGCCAATAACAAGTTTTCACTTATAAATAACAAATTTTATAATCTAGAAAGTGATAATTAGTCTTGGATTAATTCTCAAATACATAAAAAACTTTAAACAAAAAAAACAAAACTCAAAACTTAAAAAATGTTTTACATATAAAATTTAAGTTGTAACTTGTGCTACACATGTGCAGTATACACCTATATGCAGAACCACTGAAAAACATAATTATGTATATTAGGCTGAGTGATCCGATCCATTCCTGATTTATAAATATAATTAGTTAGTAGAACTAAGATAATATATTATTAGCCGAGTTAAAATATGCATCAGCCAACAGTTTTCTTATTTTTATGGATTTTAAGGAATTAATATCCTCAAGTTGATTGTCGCTTATAAAATTATTAATTTGGGCGCTTGATCTACACATAAATGAATTTCGACGATAGAACGTATTGTAGGGTGGGACATAAAGCGGTGCACTTTTACGCAAATATCTAGCAGGTACATTGAAGTTGTATTTACTTAATAACTCTGAGACATCCACGCTGTTATTTAATATCTTACATGAGTACACAAGGTCTAAAATATATCTACGGTAGTATAGCGGGAGAAAATGGAACTTTTTGCATCTCGCTTCATAGTTTGGAAGGCTTAGACGGCATTTAAATTGAAGGAACCTCAAAAAACGTTTTTGTATAGATTCGATTCTAATCCATCCAGGTGTTATTTTTTTTATCTGTAAACTGCCCTTACCTACCTGCCTGCGAGAGTGGCGGGTATACGTAGGTACCCCTCGTGAAATACTTTGGGAGAGACGTATGTATAGCAGTGGACGACAAAGCCGAAACACCAACTACGAATTTTGGATATGTTTCTGTAGACGTTGGATGTCGAAAATGCATGCCAATATTTAGTACTCGTAATAATAATAATAGATATATAATCATTTGGACATTACACCAAGTTACATTTAAAAACAAGTAAAAAAAATATTTGAGACAGGTATGCAAAAATAAATAAAAAAACACAATATTATGAAAAAAATACATTTGACGACCTCTGTAACACAAGCCGGACAACGCGGTTCGAATCCCGCCGAGGAAATATAAAAGATTTAAATGTTACTGGTCACGATGTGCATTAATATAATACAAATCTTAAATATGTGTATAGTATATATTATTTGAGGGAAATTAACTGTTTTGTTGTTCTGCATAAAATCAAAGTAACTTGTGTGTGCCTAATTTTTGCAGAGACAATTATAGATTACGTATCCACTCGATTTGGTTGCTCGTGCTGTATTTATGAACTATATATCATCAACCACTTACATTTTATAATAGGAACTGATGGATTCACAATTAACATTATAATGTTAAATCTACCTCATCCCTACCACCATAAATCATAGATTTTATTTTAGGCTACCACTAATATATTATAACTGACAAAGAAAACAAACCGGCTAAGTGAGAGTTGGACTCGCACTTAGCCATGTTCCTATTTTATTGTAATATAAAATTAGTTTTCTAGTTGTTTGAACACATCGTTGTTTGAAAATATGGCCAAACCGTATTATTGTACGTTGTATATGGCCAAACCGTATTGTTGTATACGTACGTATAACTGTAATTGGACTTTGAAAAACCTAAAAAAGGATTTTCAACGTCTTTATCTCTTTTAATAATTAATTTACGAAAAAAAGGCAAAAATACTATATAAGAGTATAACATAGATATTCAGAAAAACGGTTACTCTAGCGGCGTTATACAGAGAGGTAACAAGGGTCGCCTGTAGGGAAAAACGTTTCCTCGTAAAAAAGCGTTTATAAAATAATTTAGATTTTTTACAGCTTGTAGTTTTGGCAAGTTGAAGCCACGATTTATTATTACATGTAATTTTTTTTTACCCTTTAGGTTTGGATTTCCTTCCGAATACTCGCAAAGAAATCCAAAAATTTTAAGTTTGGTTAGGACAATGCAGGCTGATCACCTGATTGTCTGACAAGAAAGATGATCCATGCGTCGGATGGGCATGTAAAAAGTCGGTCCTGCGCCTGATCTCTCGCTAGTCGTGTCGGTTTACCGTCCCACTGGGTTATGAGAGTAAAAGGAAGAGAGAGTGCTTCTGTGTATTGCGCACACACTTGGACACTATAAAATAACTCCTGCGTAGCCTGGTTTCAATGAAATCGGCTACCGACACCGAAATCGGTGAGGGGAGCTATTATTATATGAACCGTGAGACACACTATATAAAGAAGGTTCAATGTTGCTATTATTATGTTTAAAATAAATAGTAGACTGACTTGGCAATCGGACTAAACAATCTGATTTAATATGTATCACTCGTGAGATAAATATTGTTGTTTTTATGCGATTGCCAAGTTAATCTGCTTATTTATTTGAAACATGAAAGATTATTATTAATATTGATATTATCACTATAATATGATGTTGTTAGACTGACTGAATAGCCCACAATAACATGAATCTCACAACTTTTTACGGTAGAAGAACTAAGTAGCGAGACTTGGCACTTTTTACAAGTTATGTTTTTGATGGGATTTATCTATTACATCTACATATTATATCTTTGACACTCCCAACAACATTTAGTTTGATAATATATATAGTTAATAGAAGGTAATAATATATAGAGTTAATAATTATATAGAGTTGTATAAGTGTGTAATTAAGAAAATAAAAAAAAGACATATGGCACTCGGGGACTGCCGCGGTAAAGCGGATCGGATATCGGATAAGTTGATAAAAAAAGGTATTGCATACAATTTTTTATCAACTTATCCGATAGAACCAATGCCATCTAGAGGCGAGTTGCTGAACTAAAGAGACAAGCGAGATATTTCAAAATAGTTAAGAAGATAGCTTCTGTCGCGGGCTTTGAGCGTGGAGATCGAATCCAGAAATTCCGTAACGAAAATAACCTAACACTCCGACCGGATACTTTTTATTGCCATCTATCGATGAATAGCAGAACTATTAATGACTTTTTTGAAATATCTCGCTTGTCTCTTTAGTTCAGCAACTCGCCTCTAGATGGCATTGGTTCTATCGGATAAGATACTATCTTTATTTTTAAGCTATTGCATAGGCAATAGCTTAAAAATAAAGATAGTGAATAAAAATTAAACCTTCTTCCCTACACAGATAGATAAACAATAACACGTTGCAAATTTGAATTCTTGCAATGAAACGAATATATTTGTGTGTAGTGAATAAGTTCAAATATAATAAGAAATGCTGTTACAAAAATTTCACTAGAGCCACATACTGTACAAGGATTTATTAGGTCCCGTGCTGCTTCGCGTTTAACACTTATCCATTACCTTTTCCTCATCTTTTAGCCCCATTATCTTACTTTTTCTTACTTTTCCAGTCAGTGTCGGTGACCGTCTCCGTGCTGACCCTCACCTTCATATCAGTGGACCGCTGGTACGCCATCTGCTTCCCGCTTAAGTTCAAGTCTACCATCACACGCGCCAAAACAGCCATCTTCGCCATATGGACGGTGTCACTATTATTTAGTAAGTATTTAACTGTTATTTCTTAATTACGTAAAGGAGTAATTGACAAGCTTGGCGCTATCGAAAAATATTGGTATTTGACATTTGATAACATAGTAGTTGTCAATTGTTCTTGTTTGAGTTACTGAATATAATTATTCTTATATGTAGATACTGGGCTTCAGTATACAACTAAAATAAAAAAAAAATGTTGATAAATCTATAGATAAGTATCTGATTGCTTTTTTGCCTTGTATGTATTGTCGCGTTAAGTAAACTAAGTAACGAACAATAGTAACGGCGAATAAGCTAACAGACCTTTATATTTTAGAGATTGTGAGACCAGATCCAGCGCTTATTGTCCTAAAAGGACAACACTTTTCAGGTGCATCACGTAGCCGATTTAACACTTTCTGATTAATATCTCATGCTATCTTCCATCACTTCAGGAAGAAAAACTCTATAGTTCAATTAAACAGGCGATTGTGTACCAAACGATCTGTTACCGTTGACAAAAAGTACCCCGAGGAGTTTCTCGGAGGCGCCTTGAATTAATGTGTTCGCTTAACTATAATGACTTACAATTATTTGACAATTCAGTATGATAAATCCTAATTCATTAATTTAACAATAATTGTACATTACAGTATAAAATAACAGTTTCGTTGGGATACAGTATAGAGTAAACAAAAATGACAAATCAACTAAATCTACACGTATATTTTAAGCATGTCAGACTCACATAGATTATTCAATATTACTTTTCAGTCGGATAATCAGTTTGTTTGTGTAAGATTGTAATGCTTTGTAACATTAAATTATAATATTTGTGATATAAACTATCTCGGGGCCAGCAGTTTATTCAGACAACCCATAAATACTAAATGTGCTTATGGATTCGCAGGCAATATTTACTAATGAAAATATTTACCAAACAGATAAATTATACATATTTGCTATCTCTGCTGTCAAGTAATTTATCCAACGTACCTATACGATAAAAACAGCAACATTGCGTAAGTTATTCGTTGTGTAAATGTCGCAGTCATCTCATTGAAATTGCAATTTCATGGAGTGACTAGCATTTTTATCGAATGACGACATTAAATTGACAACTCGTCAAGTAGTTTATCGTAACGTCCAACGTCTTGACTGAACATCACTCAATTAAATAGCGATTTAAATTATTGACTGCGAAATAAATATTTTTATTAGTAAGTAAGCTATATACATTGGACACCCAGCCTATTGGATTGTGTAGGAGGTACCTTCAACCGTCATAATCCAAATCAGTAGAGTTGAAAAAAAACTGGAAGTGCAATTAGGACTTCCGCAAGAAGGATTCAGTACAAAATGCATATAAAATAAAAAATAATTACTAAATCTCGTTCAAACCAATTTTTAGGTTTGTTTACATGGTAATATTCATCTTATATTTTCATCGGTTCACCTATTTAACCTTATAATTTCGGAAAAAAGTGGCTGTAACATGACAGACAGACTGGATGAATCCGTCTTTTGTCATTTGACTACCGGACCCTATTAAGAAGCATTAAATTTAATAAAGGCAAAACGTATAAAATGAAATAAATTTAAATGTGCGAAAATGCGACATTTGAACTGAATCACACAAGCCTTTTCTGGAATAAATTGAAACATTTATGTCACATAATTGTGCCTGTGTCGTGCCCGTCTGTCGTATTTGCATATTCAAATTACGTCAATCGTTATCCGCTGTAGCTACATACTCTAGAGGGATCCAGGGGAACAGAACAGTAATCTGAGTGTTCAGAGCCGGACAATACCCTAAAATATCCACGACAGAGAATAAATTACAATATTAATCAACAGGGGCCTATTAGTTTTGCTATAGATTGTTGGATTATGTTCAATCAATGTTGTGTAATTGATTTCTTTCCTTCGGTTCGCGATCAGCTCTATATACTGGATTGGAATTAATCACTGCGTTTCACAGCTTCTGTCAGGTCACGGTAACTTTAAAGCAAGCACGGTAACTTTAAACATTATGGTTTTAAATTAGTACTATGGTCTCCACTATGCGAGTGTTCAATCGTGGGCAGACCTTATGGACAAACTGCTCATCACATACTCTGGGAGTGTGATCTCTGGTATGACGAGAGAATTATTATAATGCTGAACAGAACTGTACATGGGCAGCGCGAGCAATTTTTCCTTGCTTTCAAACGTTTTTGTCAGAAGTACACGTACTATTGTAAACACTCCAATGCAATGTTTTACCTTGATAATTCAATGCCAATAATAATGAAAACATAATATGTCGATAGCTGGCCACACAGGAGTTGCAGTGGTGGGCTATTTTATGAAAACGGCCATCGGTACCAAAATCTGTGTGGGAGTACTTGTTGAACTTAAGTTAAGCATTTGACGACCTCCGTAGAGCAGTGATTGAGCGCGTTGGTGCTCTAACTGGAGGTCGCGGGTTTGAATCCCGCCGAAGGAACAAAATGTTTTCTGTGTTCCTGGGTCATGGATGTGTATTAAATATGTGTATAATATAATAAAAATCTTAAATATATGTAGAGTAAAAAAAATATTTTTTTATGTAATGTCCTTTGTCTGTTACCTGTAACAAAAGTTCTTCGGATACTTATCACAGGATCAAATTGATGTGTTGTAAAGCGTCTATAAATATTATTATATTATTATTAATATTTGTTACAGACTCACCCGAAATAGTAGTTCTGACTACAGTCCAAATGGTTCCGTTGCGATTCAACCTGCAATACCTGGTACAATGCACAGCCATATGGTCACCCACTAGCGAGTTGGTCTGGCATATTGTTAAAGCGGTCTTTCTGTACACGTGAGTATTCTAAATTATTATTATATTTACAATAATATTCGTCGATTCAGCTATGATGTCCTCTGCTGGTCATGAGCCTTACCCCAAAGTATTAAATCATATTATAAAATGTGAGACAATTTTTATCAGGAAATGCGCAGCAGCGTTTCGGCGCATCAGTATTATCATAAAACTGCGCTTGCTAATCCGAATGCTAATAGTGAAGAGCATAGGCAACTATGTAGGGTGATTCATGGTCCATATATCAAGCCGAATATAGTGTGAAGACGTGTAACGCATTTTTTTGTTTTGGCACCTTATATTAATTACTTCCCATAACGCGACAAATCACGATGAAAGATCTCAATAAAAGGAACCACATATTACCAGGCCAGTGCCTGGTGTTCTGTGGTGTTCCCGCTGCAGTATAAGGCCTGAGTGGTCTCCTTTTTGACGGTTAGGCATTACACTACCTACCATCCGATCCATACATTGCGCCTATCTCTAAGTTCTTTTTTCTTTTTTAAATTTTAAATATTGTTTTTCTTTTTATATTGTGTAATTTTGCTGTCCTGTCATTGTAATGTATTGTATTATCTAAGTTTCTTGTGTAGTGTAATGTTTTTAATGTGTCAAATAAATTTTATTATCATTATTAAAAGTCACAAAACAAATGAGTTTCAATCCTGGTCAGGTCAACGACCAGTGCGTTCATGTGTATAAACTAGGAGTAAGGCCATAGCATAGTAAGATTCACTCCTTGTAGTCATTTTAGACCTTGAAATTTTTTTTTTAACTTACAATTTATATGAGATACCAAAACAAAAAATACTCTACGCGTCATTCTCTTAACACTATATTCGGCTTAATATATGACCCACGATTCACATTCACCCTATATCTATGCTCTTCACTATTAACACGCGGATTTGCTAGCGCAGTTTTATGATAAGACTGATGTGCGCGGAAATGCTGCTGCGCATTTCCTGATAAATATTCTCTCTGAAGCCTTTTAAGACACCCCTGGGAAAGGTGGTTGATGATGAGTTGCTAGTTTTACTCACCCCACGAACAATAGTATTATATTTTCTTTGTATTGCTATTTTCGGTGGTTGCTAGTCTAAATGTAGGTCTTTTGTTGCCTTTTTAAAAGTATTATATTTCAATATTTCATAGTAGGATGTGACCTAGATATTGGTTTTTAAAGAAAATGAATAACAATCCCCGTAGTACAAATGGCTCGTTTGAATGCAAGCAAGATTTCTATTAAACTGTCCTGGCTTGGCTCATGCAAGTTATATGTAAAGTTAGCATATAAAGCTAGTAGGTACACAAGGCAGGGTGATAAAATCAGTGGTGAAATGTGCTCATGTACTAAAAATTTAAATCGACTCTAATATTATAAAGAGGAAAGATCTGTATTTTTGTATTTAACGACTTAACTCAAAAAGTACTGCACCGATTTTAATAATTATTTTTTCATTAGAAAGCTACATTATCAATGAGTACCATAGGATATATAAAAAACAATTTCTATTTGTTAGTCTTGCTAAAACTCGAGATCAGCTAAACTGATTTGGCTATTTTTGGTCTTGAAATATTCCTGGAAGTCCCGGGAAGGTTTACGCGGTTTCCATGCTCAACGAAGTGGGCACGGGTTAGCTAGTCTATTATATTTTAACTGTACTCCGTTACGTACAACGGCCCAGGGGCCTGATTCAAGATAGAGATAGCTCTATTTATCGCTTACGAAGTTCCAAAACTAAATGTATGGGGTTTGACATAAGGTTTGCTAAACAACAAGCCAGTAAGAGAAGCTTATGTCAAATTCCATAAATTTTGCATTCGAACTTCGTAAGCGATAAATAACGATGGCATCTTGAATCAGGGCCCGGAGAGTTTGTTTACGAACTAGCTTAGAAATGAAGTCTATTTTGTTCTCACTACTCGTGTAACCCGTACATTAGTTTAATTTCCGGGTTGCCATGGCAGTTCGATAAAAATTCGGGACTTAATAATATAACAAAAAGATAACAAACTATTATTAATACATAGTTAGCAATTGACAATTTATTAAAAAATATTAAAACTATATGAATAACTAGAGGCTAATAATTAAAATCACATAAATAAATAATTAAATAACATAATCCCAAACAATTTAAAGTTGGTAAAGACTGTGCAACAAGTTGGCGAGTGATGACAAGAGTAACATTGTAAGGGACTAAATAAAGAGCCGCCCCTAAACAGTCCCCGACCCCGAAACCTTAAGAATTTCCCCCCCGAAACCTTAAGAATTTCCCCCCCGAAACCTTAAGAATTTCCCCGAAACACTCGCATGAAAGAAATATAATCAATCTTTAAAAGTGACTTCTTAGACGTCAAGGACTTTTAGGCTCAATTCACACTGGCGCAACGCGTAGGTATTTTGTCACTTATACCAATTTCCATTATTCCATTAAGAGGAAACTCCACGGTTGTGAGAAATACAAAATAGTTTTTTTATAAAATGTATTGCTGTCTCGCAGTGCCTTAGCTAGCCAGCACTTGCGCAATAGAGACAGACAACTGCAGCACGAACTGAAATTATCTAAAACTAAAACACAAGAAATCGCCGTTTGGGGGACCCCTGTTTCCTCCTCCAAATATTAACCGATTTATTTAATTTTGTATCTATGTATGTGTATATAATAATATCAAATATGAATATTTTTCCCCGTTTTTACAACATTTCTCACTGACGCTTCGCTCCTATTGGTCGCAGCGTAATGTTATATAGCCTAAAGCCTTCCTCTATAAATGCACTATCTAACAAAAAAAGGCTTTTTGAAATCGGACCAATAGTTCCTGAGATTAGCGCGTTTAAACAAACAAACAAACAAACTCTTCCGCTTTATATTATTAGTATAGATATAGATTAATTTTATACATATCTATAGAACACAGAAAACTTATAGTCCTTCAGCGGGTTTCGACTCCGCGACCTCTCGCTATAGTACCAACGCGCTCAACCACTATGCTACAGAGGTAACAGAGGTCGTCAATATGTAGCTTAACCATAAAAATAGGAATAAAAACACGACTTGGACTCTGCGCGAGTGTGAGTTCAGCCTACAACTTCTTTTTGTGTTGAACCCGACATAATACCACCATTACCCTAACAATAACAACACATTGATCAGGAAACTACACCACTATGGGGTAAAAGGTCCAGCTCTCGCCCTTTTGAAATCATACTTGTCAAATAGAACTCAGAGGGTAGAGGTAAATGGGAAAAAATTCATAGGCTCTAAAATAGAGATGGGGGTCCCACAAGGGTCTATTTTAGGACCTTTTCTGTTTTTAATTTATATAAATGATCTACCATTCCTTATTAATGAAAAACACGGGATAGTATTATTTGCTGATGATACGTCTCTTATTTTTAATATAAAACGGCAAAATATATGCTACGACGAAGTAAATAGTGCTCTCTCAAAAATAGTACATTGGTTTAATGTAAATAATCTTTTGCTTAATAATAGAAAAACAAAATGTATAAAATTCACATTGCCTAATGTGAGGCAAACTGATACCAATGTACTATTAAATGAGGAATGTATGGAACTAGTGGATACTGCAGTATTCTTAGGTATAACGTTAGACTCAAAACTTCAGTGGGGCCCCCATATAGCTAGGCTGGCCGACAGACTCAGTTCAGCAGCATATGCAGTTAGTAAAATTAGACAATATTCAGATGAATATACTGCACGTCTAGTGTATTTTAGTTACTTTCATAGTATAATGTCCTATGGTATTCTGCTATGGGGCAACGCTGCAGATATAAATAGTATCTTTGTGCTGCAGAAGCGAGCTGTTCGGGCAATCTACAAGCTGGCCCCCAACACTTCACTTAGAGAAAAGTTTAAGGAAACTGGAATATTAACTGTAGCTTCTCAGTATGTTCTCTCAAATGTATTATATGTTAAGAAAAATATTCATCAATTTAAAAAAAAATGTGACAAACATAATAGAAATACTAGAAATAAGCATAAACTGGATGTACCAGTGACTAGGCTTAGTAAAGTAAAGAATTCTTTTAAAGGTCAATGTATACGCCTTTACAATAGGGTCCCAGAAAACGTTCAAAATTTTTCTAACAATAAGTTTAAGAAAGTAGTCAAAGAACGTTTGTGTGCAAAAGCATACTATAAAGTTTGTGACTATATGAATGATAGCACACCTTGGGAATAAAGTAGCCCCCTGCAAGGCTTTTTTTTCTTTTATTTAATTGCATAAAAGTGCAATTTTTATTTGTAGTAGTATTGACTATTTTATATGTATACATATTTTTTATATTTATTTGTTTTTTAAAAGAGAAATTTTCCATCTTTTTAGTAAAAGGTGGCCCCATGCGAGTTTCTTACGCCGGTTCTTCTCGCTGGGCTAGTTCCCGAACCGGTGGTAGGCATCATATAGAAACGACGTTCAGAAAACATTTTTGTAAAATTTATTCTGAATAAAAATTTTTGACTTTGACTTGACTTTGACATTAATATTTATTATTGGTTACTTTATTTCCTTTGTAATTTTCAAGTATAATGACGAATTTGCATGATAAGAGTTACCTATTCCAAAAATATAGCTTTATATTAAACGTTTTCGAAACCTATAAAATTGATTTCGATGTTATCAGTAAATTTGTAAAATTAAACCGAGGTTTCTCCCCAATAGAAATGGTGTTTGTAATTCGTGAATACAACCTAAGGACCGTAACCTACTTTTGCGTAATAAATTATTTGCTTCATAATTAGCCATCCAAGTTGTAATTAATCTCTTGATATCATGGACGTATAAAAAAAGGTAAACTTTTTTTATACGTCCATGCTTGATATAATATAATTATATTGATTCCCTATAAAATAAATTTTGAAGACGTATTCACTTCAAAAACGAATTTTAACCAAATATTACTTCTTTCAGGATACCACTGGTTCTGATGACTGTGGCATATCATCAGATAGTGAGAGTTCTTTGGAGCGCGGAAAAAATTCCTGGACAAGCAGAAACTATGAAGCTCGCTTCGGCAGAACAATGTAAGATTAATCAACTTCTATTAAAGACTATGGGAAGGTTTTACATTTGACAGTCTCTATTTTTAACCGACTTAAATTTATGAAGACGGCGCGGCGTCTTCAAAAATTTTGGTCTTTCTCGTTTTTCGTTTTAAAATGAAATCATAATATAATATTTGTTATTCTTTTCATTTTTAATTATTTCCGTTTAGTAAAACGTAACGAAGATATTTTCCAGGAATTAAACACCCTTTAAAGAAATTTGAATATTTATTTTTGGATACCAAACATATTTACAGATGGGTATTTATAGGATGGGTAAGGAATGCAAAGTCCAATTTACTTTTATAATCTAAGTTAAGGGACGATTTAGAAAATATTTTTTAACTTAGCAATGAAAGGGGCTCTATATATCTTACTTATCCTAAGTGGTTTTTAAGTTCTAGCCATTTGTGGTCATTACTTACTCGAGGCCCATATGTTACCGCCTATCGAGTGATGATGCGGGACTGTAATGTGGGGTTAAGTTTGAAATGTATGTAGATTCCTTTTCATGAAAGAAACACCACACACACGGCTCTGTGATCGTGTGATATAATATGTATATCAACAAAATTATTCTATGTCTTCTTCCTGGATAATACCACTAGAATATTTTTTTTCCTTAATATCTTTACTAATATTATAAAGCGGAAGAGTTTGTTTGTTTGTTTAAAGGCGCTAATCTCAAGTACTACTGGTCCGATTTGAAAAATTCTTTTTTTGTTGGATAGTCCATTTATAGAGGAAGGCTTTAGGCTATAAAATATTACGCTGCAATTAATAGGAGCGAAGCGTCAGTGAGAAATGTTGCAAAAACGGGAAAAATTAATTACTTTTGGAGACTTTCATTGCGTGCGCTGCATAAACGGCTTTTAAGTCATTCAAAAACCACGCGAACGAAGTCGCGGGAACAGCTAGTCTAAGTATACAACTTTTAGAACGTCCCTATTCTTTCCTTGATCTAGTGGTTAAGAGCGACGCTCTCGACCCGGAGGTCGTGAGTTCGATTCCCACGTTGGAACAACAAAAATGTTGTTTTCAAGTTTGGTTAGGACAATGCAGGCTAATCTAATTGTCTTACAAGAAAGATGATTCATGCGGAAGGGCATGTAAAAAGTCGGTCCTGCGCCTGATCTCCCGCCAGTCGTGTCGGTTAGCCGTCCCACTAGACAACGAGAGTGAAGAAAAAGAGAGTGCTTCTGTGTATTGAGCACACACTTGGGCACTATAAAATAACTCCTGCGTAGCTGGCCTAGTTTCATTGAAACCGGCCACGGCCGGGAGGCATTATTATTAATCTTTATTTTTCATGATAAATTATTTATTTAAAGGGACGTTAAAAACCTGAAAAATATGGCCACATATTTAAGCGTACAGCAAACAAATTGGAGTACATAAACATAGCTTAAGACTTTTTTAGTTTATAATGAAAAAAATACCCGTAAGTCCGTTAAGTTTTGGAGGAGGAAACAGTCGATTTCTCGTACTTTCATTTCAAGCTCAGTCTTCTCTATCAGTTTGATCGAGCAGTTGCAGGACAGCAACAGCGTTTGCTTTACAAATACCTATTTTGCATTCATCTAGCCCATGGCTTTTTCTTTTCACAGCCCTTGTAGGCTTCTGATTGATGAATCATTATAATATTTTCTGTACAGTATTGTTGATTTTAATTAAATAAAACCTAAATTAAAACCTAAATAACACAAAAGTTCCTGAAACGTTATTGGGAGGTAATTTAAGGAGTCTTTATTTTTCCTTTTTATATTTTTCTTGGTTTAATGTTTAAAGTTCTTAAAATTAAGCAGCTGATTATTGCTGCTGGCCAATTGAGGTTGCAATAAACGTGGGTTGCAAATTAGCCTGTGGCTTAAACACTCCTAATCCCTTTTCCAATAAGTTCCTTTGAAGGCCTTTGGGGATAATAAATTAATGTATAAAATTTTACTAAAAAGAAATTCGGTAAATAAGAATCGGTAATAACATAGATCAAAAATACTAGTATTCTTGGTCTATGGTAATACTATTAAGTATTTTCTATGTTTTATATATATATTTACGTCCAGAGCCTTTACATTTACTATGTCGCGATCGCTAATTACGACGACGAAGTTCGAAAACAAAATGTATGGGATTTGACATTTAAGCGTGGCTAACTAACATAGCGATACACATATAATATAATGGCGTGTTTCAATATCTTTTTAAAAGTTATTGAAACGCAATTGAAAAATATATAGATTGGTTATTGAAACGCACCATTAGGGATACTAAGGTGCGATTTCACCTGTAAAATTGAACGCGATCAGCGTATGAATTTTACTGTCGCTAATATTATATAATCGCTTTATGCGTTAAAACTCAGAATTGCATTTTACCAACAAAAACTAAACGCGTTACGAAAACATGAGTTCAGGACTTAGCTCGGCTTAGCTAGAAAGCTAAGCCGAGCTAAGTCCTGAACTCCTGTTTTCGTCGGTTTAACTTCGTTGAAAGCGTTCGAAAGCTGGCACGTACCTAATGTCATGAGATGATATTTGTGATGCTTGTATTTTAAAATTTAATATTAATTTGTGTATAATATTATTGCAATAGGTAACTGACTATATGAAAATTGTTAGAAAACACTTCTGTATAAAGGTATTTTACATGTAGGTATATATCTTAGTTTCATAATCACGATTAGCTAGAAATATCGTGAAATACGAATGATGTAAAACGAGATTCACACCGTTGCTTAAACGCGATCAGTTAGAACCAAGTTTAACAAAACGAAGTTTTCATTTTGAATAGTGAAATCGCCCCTAACTTGATTTAATTACTTCGATACACGTTTCTTATGTATATAATTAAATTGGCGTTCCTGTACTGTACGACAATGTTTGAGGAATATAAAGTTAAATATCACCGAGAATTATAATATCTCTTTGATCTTAGGATAGAGATTCATTATAACTAACTCAGTCGATCCCTTTTTGACTAACGGGCTAAGATCCCAGGGAGCCTACTCAAGATGCCATCGCTAATTATCGCTTACAAAGTTCGATAACAAAATGTATGGAATTTGATATGTCAAATTCCATCGCTTACAAAGTTCGATATCAAAATGTATGGGATTTGACATAAGCTACGCTAAATGATCGCGATTTGGTATGTCATTTAGCGTACCTTATGTCAAATCCCATACATTTTGATATCGAACTTTGTAAGCGATAATTAGCGATGGCATCTTGAGTAGGCCCCCAGGCCTCTCAATATGTATTACTAGCTGTGCCCACGACTTTGTTCGCGTAATTTTTGAGCCGTAAACCGTTTATGCAGCGCACGCAACGAAAGTCCCCAAATGTGAATAATTTTCCCCGTTTTTGTAACATTTCTCACTGATGCTTTGCTCCTATTGGTCACATGTTATATAACCTAAAGCCTTCCTACCATACAAATAACATAAATGCACTATCCAACAAAAAAAGATTTTATTCATTTTTAGAAAATAATTCTTAAAATTAGCTCGCTTAAACAAACAAACAAACTCTTCCGCTTAATAATACTAGTATAGATTATGGCATAACGAACAGCTATTAACAATGTTACCTACTGTTCTAGAATAATATAATAAACAAATTTATAGTTTATTTTTTTAACTATAATTTTAATTTCATACAATTTTTTGTCACTTTGGCGCCATGTGCCTTATATTTTTTCTAGGGCACAATCTAACGGATAAGAATAATAATATGTTATGAATACACTAATACTATAAAATGATAGAACATTTTATCAGTAACTGTTAGAATATAAGGGTGGTCTGGCAATAGCATCCCCTAAAGTATTTCATGGTAAGAACACACACACTATAGCGAGTATATTGCATATACTCGCTGTATGTGATTTGCCTCTAAATAATTTATTTATTTATTTATTAACACACACACAAATATCTATAATTACAGGATAACCTAATGCAATAGATAATTGAACATAATAATATAATAAAACAAGATATAAACTTAACTTAAAAACATAAACATCAGACATATAATATAAAAAATTAGGACAAAAAACAATATGCGGCTCTTGTAAGTTCACTCAGTGTACACGAGAATAAATCAATGTGGTTAGACAAAATGTTGAGCGCACGCAGCGCGCGGGTCAGCGGCGCTCGTTGCAGCAGATTGGTGCGCGTGCGCGGCACCAGCAGCAGCGGCGGCCGGCGCCGGCGTACCCGTCCGGAACACACAACACAATCACTGCCTCGATGACATGTGGATTCTACATTTTACCTTGCAAAACCTTAAATAAGTACGCGGCGGCAGACACCTCCCTACGTAGTTCAAGTTTGTGGTAACCCGTCATACCCAGCACGAACAGAGACGGATACAACAACGGGTATAAATAATAATACACTTAAATATATTTATAATACAACATTATACCAAATACATACAAACAGACATAACACTCTCTTCAACGCACCACGTCAGAGGCACGAGAGTCGTAGAAGAGAGTGGACGTGAAATGGTTGTCATTACTAAGTGCGTGATCAAGCCTGTGATTCACACGAATACAGAGATATTACACTCGCCAAGCTGGGCATGCGGGTGGGTTAGCGCTGATTTCAGATTACAGACAATGTCTCTGGAACTGCTATTTCTGGGTTCCTTCTGTCTCCTATTTATGGCAGCCAACGAATAACCAGTTTCTAACGCTGGTTCTTCTCGCTGAGCTAGTATACGGACCGGTGGTAGGCATCATATAGAATCGACGTTCAGAAAACATTTCTTGAAAAAAATTTACTCTAAATAAAAATATTTGACTTTGACTTACGGTTTACGATTTTAATTAAGGTATAATATATCTAACACTTCATCCGTGAGTTGGCCTAAGGCCGTGTTTCACCAAGCAATGTTAAAGTTAACGCCATGTTAAAATACCATGCCATCTCATTCATTGACAGGAAATACGAGAGGGATAACATGATATTTAACATGGCATTAACTTTAACATTGCTTGGTGAAACACGGCCTAAGTATTTTAGATCATAAAATACTCGTAAATTCACTAAACTGTGATCCAATAAATTTTAATAGTATCAATCTAAGTGCCGTTATTGTGTAATAACGATTTAAAAGACATTTTTCACGACCTTCTAGAGATTCTTTTACAAATTAAGTTAAGAATTTTACGTATCAAATATTAAAGATTTTTTTTTATTATCTGCTTACTCAGAAAGTCTTATTAAGTAAATAGATCTGAGATTCTTATTCACATTCATTTAAGGTGCAGTTTTTAACGTTAAGGGCTTAAAAATCATTTATTGTCACGTCCCGTCTGAGCTAAGTGTGCAAGCGAGACCGCAATACGTCGAAAAAGAGAGATAGCGGCAGGTCACAACCTACACGTAAACTGTTTTGTCAACCGTTTAAATGATGTGAAAAGTTATTGTGGTTTCCATTGTTTTTCATCAATATTTCCTAATGATGATAAGGCTCAAATTGCACTGGTATTTTGCGCAAAGTCGAAGCGTCGTCGCGTCCTTTACCCCCGACAAAATAACAGAGAGGTGTTATATATTTCATGTGTCTATCTGTCTGTGGCATCGTAGCTCTATAACTCAACATTACACTGTCAATTCCCGCATTGAGTGGAAATTTGCTACTTACCAAATTTTATTTTGTTTACTGTTAATTTTCTATTTATTTTTATTAAATTTTAATTTTAGAACTTTTACAAATATTTAAACAAATCAGATGTTTTGTTTTCAATTTCAGGCCAGCTGCGCTCGCGCCGCAATGCTGCTAAGATGCTGGTGGCCGTCGTCATCATGTTTGCCGTTTGTTTCTTCCCTGTACATCTTCTGTCAATTTTAAGGCAAGTGTGTGCTAAGTGCGAGATTTTGTCACTACTCGCCGTGAAGAAATAACATACAATCTTTATGGCATCGAATTACTTACCATTGTATGCCACATGGTCTAAATTGACAAGGTGTGAAGCGATATTATTATTATCATTTTCTTCGTTTTTCTATGCATGATGGAAACGTGTCTTTTGATTACAAATCTCGTGATTACAAATGAACTACGTCATATTAATAATATTATAGCCGTTTATTCTGCGATAAGAGAAGGAAACAAAATTTCTTACACATTTTTGGTTTGCAGTAGTTACAGAATATCTCTAATCTCAGCATGCCTTTTGACATAGGCCTCCTCCAACATTTTCCATTGTTGTCTGTCTTGGGTTATTCGTCTCCACTTTGGACCAACGTCATATTAAACTATTTCGATAAAAACCACCAAATATAAACAATATTATATTCTATGTATCAATGTTCTGCGATATTGAAGTATATTTGTGATCGTAAAGGCGATGTATGGCGGTAAGCCGTTTGAGTCCTTTGAAAAGAAATGTACAAATCAAGGGGATGAAGCCTTTGATATGTATGAGCATAAATGGGCAATTACATATACATCACATTTATGAGCGAGTGCCATTGAGAATTTAAGGTATCATTTATTTATTTATTGAAAAGGATTTTGGCAGTTTTTTCTCGACTGTAGCGAAGCGAAGGAGGGAAATCATTTTGGCAATCTATGTTTGTAAGTGAATATATATTGGAACATGGAAATCAGATCAGTACTTTAGGGGCTACACTGGAAAAACATACACACAATGATCATTACCCTATCTTTTGGCTTCACTGCAGTCGGGTTAAAATGAGATTGAAGCCCTTATTCAAGCTCTCATCACTATTTACAAAGTACATACGAAGTTCGAAAACAAAGTATATAGGATTTGACAATGTAAGGTTCGATAAATGACGACCTCTATAGCGCAGTGGTCGAGCGCGTCGGTCGCGAGGTCGCAGGTCGAATCCAGCCGACGGAATAAAAAAGTTTTCTGTGTTCCTGGGTCATGGACGTGTGTAAAAATTTGTTGTTTAGTAACACAAGTTATTCGGATACTTAGCACGGGGCCAGATTGACGTGGTGTGAAGCGTCCATAGATATTTTTACTATAGTTTGTATGTCATGTAGCAAAGCTTATGTCAAAGCCCATACATTTTGTTTTCGAATTCTTGTGCTGACACAAGGTTCCTACAAAGCCGAGAACCTACTTTTTTTTTTTTTTAATTAACACCCGACTTTGAGATTTTTTTTTAATTTCAAGCTGATGCTGATGATTATGACAATGACTTATGCTAATATCGTAAGGGCGTGTTTCACCAAGCAATGTTAAAGTCAATCTTTCGTTAAATATCATGTTGTTCCTCTCGTTATACCTATTAGTGAATGAGAAGGCATGGTATTTTAATAAGTTTATTAGTTCATTAACACTAACATGAGTTAAACATAACATATTATAGTTTTGTAATCTGCTAGAAGCGCTATCATTTGAGTCTCCACTCGAGTATGGCCCCCACAAATTTTAAACAGCTCAACTGATTATCATCAAATGTATCTAAGAACACTCGCACAGAAGTCCTCTAGTCAGAACTAAATTGAAACTTGGGATTAACAATGACACAGTCTCGTCAAACTTATAATTTTGTTTTTAACTGACTTCCAAAAAGGAGGAGGTTTCTCAATCCAACCACATTTATGTTTTTTTGTTTATTTGAGGCAAGAAGTACCTACTCGTATAACAGAGACACGACCTAGTACTAGAAAATAGTATCACCCTAAACTGGCAATTCGACTGGCTATTTTTTTTTCTTCGATTTCCAATAGATAAAGGATGAAGTCCGGGCACATACCGGAAACCGCCATCTAGCGCCACATTGGAAAATACTAATTACGAATTTTGTTTCGTATCTTCTCCTTAATTAAGGAGTTGAGTTTAGCTTAATGTGATGTTATGCTTAAAAAATATGGTTACTTTTATTTTAATGACACTATTTTATAATTTACAAACGTTAATAGTAGTGACATCTATTGCAATATTTTTTGAATTAAACATAGATTGTATGAGATGGTAGGCCATGATTTTAGTGGTTAATTTGTTTGTTTCTCAGGTACGTGACGGATCTGGAGCAGAACGACGTGCTGTCGATCATGGGCCTGCTGTCGCACGTGTTCTGCTACGCAAACTCCGCTATCAACCCGCTCATCTATAACTTTATGAGTGGTAAGTTGTTAACGGTGATATCTGATTGAATCAGCTATTTTAAATATCTAGCGCGTTTATTAAATGACGACATTCAATTGTTTGACTAGGCAGAACGTTGATTGAACAAGCGCCTCTCAACGTCCTACTAGTAAGCGGACTATAACAAAGCCCTTTAAACAGAGCGAACGTAAAATCAGGTTATCGAAATTTAGTTCCTGTAATCCCCGTAGCAGCTCGCACAGATAGTATATGGTTGATATTAAAATTTTCAGTTTCCAAATTGATTTTTGAGGACCTTCGGAGGAAGTTGCGAACTTATGGTCAAACCTACCCCTACCAAACATTCAACGACTATGCTAATCGTTACTAAAAGATCGATCAGTCAAGACGTTGAACGTTACA
Organism: Celastrina argiolus; assembly: GCA_905187575.2. Taxonomy (NCBI): domain Eukaryota; kingdom Metazoa; phylum Arthropoda; class Insecta; order Lepidoptera; family Lycaenidae; genus Celastrina; species Celastrina argiolus. The sequence continues at coordinate 20,494,778 of LR994577.1, read as the reverse complement.
TTAAACAACTTGACTACTATATTATATAATATACTGGTATCTCAAACAATTTTAATGACATCTTTAAATTAGTTTTAGCTACCATTGGTGGCGCAAAATCCAAGCGTCTCGTTTTATTGTGTTTTCCCCAAACCATATAAATCAGTCAATCATATTTTCTTAATACAAAAAAAGGAGTTAGGTTATTACACTAAAAAATAATGGTACTTATTGATTCTTATATATAGATAAGTTTGACTTGCGCCTTTCATTGACGTGTCCCGACTCCCGATATATACCTAACACTTATTAAGGAAAGGGCAATAATATTACGATTCTCTCTCCGTGCCTTCCTTAATTACACAACGCAAATATTTATTATCTACTAGCTGTGCCCGCGACTTCGTACGCGTGGAAAAGTGATTTATGGCAGCAGTTCAAATACATTTTTAGTTTATGAACACTGTCGTTTGGATATTTAAAATCACTAATTTATAGTAATGCTTCTTTATACACGGTATTAGACGTGCATGGGCAAAAGAAGTAGGCCGATGGAGTAATAATAATAGTTTACTGTCAAATAATGGCCGTTTTTGTCGTGAATGTTTTGAGGTATTTTTTCTATGAAAATGCTAACAATTCCTACTACCAGCTCGAAAAATGACCGTGTATTATTAACCGACTTCAAAAAAAGGAGGAGGTTCTCAATTCGTCTGTATGTATATTTTTTTTTCTTTTATGCGAACGGGACTACTTGATAGTACGCTCATATACGCGACGAAGATCTCTGTACTGAGATTTGTATGGAGTTTACGCCGCAGCGACTGCAGACGCTGCGCTGCTGGCGCCGAGCGCCAGATTTTTTAAAAGTCTACTCTCGGTGCGCAATTCCAACTCAGACTTGCCCGGTTTTTTATTTATTAATTACCTACGCTAACAAACATGTAGCCTTGGTACTTTAGGACTTTACGGTTAAAGTACTAACTTCCTTTAGACGACAAAATAACAAAAGTCCAAAAGACAGAAAAAACCCAAGCCGTACCTAGCATGAAATCTAATAACCTAAGTATAATAATAAATTACTTCGCACAAAGTAATAAAATATTTTCACTTGTACTGGAAAATAAGTATTACTTTGTGCGAAGTAAATTTAATTGTTCCTGTTAGTTTACCTTTTGAAGTCGTTTTTTTTTTGTTTAAAATTATTTAATTTTCAGATTTTTAGTGATGGGTATAGACTGAGTGATATTGAACGAATGATCAGACGACGATTATTTGAGGACGGAAAATGAAAAACAAAAACGATAAGATAAAAAAAAATAGTAGAAAGGGAAAAAGCGTACCGCTGCTCTGGCGTTAGCCAGAGCAGCGCGAAATTTTTCAATATATATATTTATATATATATATATATATATAGGTTATTGTTTATATATATAAATTTTTCAATACATATATATAGTTTACTGAAACGCGAAATTTTTTTATAATATAGATCCAGGATATGGTGCAAAACCTTACTGTTTGGTAACATATGCTTAGACTTCTTCAGAAAAAATCAAAATCAATATATTATTCCACATAAATTTTGAGGATTTCCTTCGATTCCTCACGGATCCCATCATCAGGTCACCATTTTGGTGACAATGGGACCAAATTTAAATTATACCCTACACAACATAAAAAAAATTAAAATCATTTCAGAAACGATGAAGATATCCGCGAAGAAACATAAAAAACAAACATATATTTACGAATTGAGAAACCTCCTCCTTTTTTGTTAGTCGGTTAAAATTATTATGTTGGTTATTTCATGTTACAATCTACCTTTGTGCCAAGTTTCATTTAAATACGTTGAGTAGTTTGGCTAGAATACCGTCAAATAGGTAGCTACAATTTTTTGAAGATCCCACGGGAACCCTTTCATTTTTCGGGATAATAATTTTCTAGTAATGCTTTTCAGATCATAAGCTACCAGCCTGCCTAATTTCATTTAAATACGTTGAGTAGTTTGGCTGAAATACCGTCAAATATGTAGCTACAATTTTTTTAAGATCCCACGGGAACCCTTTTGTTTTTCGGGATAACAATTTCCAATAATGGTATTCAGGTTATAAGCTACCTGCCTGCCGAATTTCATTCAAATACGTTGAGTAGTTTGGCTGAAATACCGTCAAATAGGTAGCTACAATTTTTTGAAGATCCCACGGGAACCCTTTTTGTTTTTCGGGATAACAATTTCCAATAATGGTCTTCAGGTTATAAGCTACCTGCCTGCCGAATTTCATTCAAATACGTTGAGTAGTTTGGCTGAAATACCGTCAAATAGGTAGCTACAATTTTTTGAAGATCCCACGGGAACCCTTTCGTTTTTCGGGATAACAATTTCCAATAATGCTCATGTCATAAGCTACCTGCCTGCCAAATTTCATTTAAATACGTTGAGTAGTTTGGCTGAAATACCGTCAAATAGGTAGCTACAATTTTTTGAAGATCCCACGGGAACCCTTTCGTTTTTCGGGATAATAATTTCCAATAATGCTCTTCAGGTCGTAAGCTACCTGCCTGCCAAATTTCATTTCATTCCATACAGTGGTTTTAGCGTGATGCGACGACAAACATTCCCATATGGACAGACAGACAGACAGACAGACATTTTTTTCAAAAATGTTATTTTTAGGTTCTGTGGCTTTTATAGACCCCCTTTTTTTAATTTTCAGTTAAATATTCTTAATGTACAGACATGACCCCTCTACAGATTTATTATATGTATAGATGTATAGATATATATAGATATAGATTATTGCTTGTTATAATGCTCGTGTCATGGTATAATAATATTGAATTATCTATACATATAATAAATCTGTAGAGGGGTCATGTCTGTACATTAAGAATATTTAAGTGAAAATTAAAAAAAGGGGGTCTATAAAAGCCACAGAACCTAAAAATAACATTTTTGAAAAAAATGTCTGTCTGTCTGTCTGTCTGTCTGTCTGTCTGTCTGTCTGTCTGTCTGTCTGTCTGTCTGTCCATATGGGAATGTTTGTCGTCGCATCACGCTAAAACCACTGTATGGAATGAAATGAAATTTGGCAGGCAGGTAGCTTATGACCTGAAGAGCATTATTGGAAATTATTATCCCGAAAAACGAAAGGGTTCCCGTGGGATCTTCAAAAAATTGTAGCTACCTATTTGACGGTATTTCAGCAAAACTACTCAACGTATTTGAATGAAATTCGGCAGGCAGGTAGCTTATGATCTGAAATGCATTACTGGAAATTATTATCCCGAAAAACGAAAGGGTTCCCGTGGGATCTTCAAAAAATTGTAGCTACCTATTTGACGGTATTTCAGCAAAACTACTCAACGTATTTGAATGAAATTCGGCAGGCAGGTAGCTTATGATCTGAAATGCATTACTGGAAATTATTATCCCGAAAAACGAAAGGGTTCCCGTGGGATCTTCAAAAAATTGTAGCTACCTATTTGACGGTATTTCAGCCAAACTACTCAACGTATTTAAATGAAATTTAGCAGGCAGGTAGCTTATGACCTGAAGATCATTATTGGAAATTATTATCCCGAAAAACGAAAGGGTTCCCGTGGGATCTTCAAAAAATTGTAGCTACCTATTTGACGGTATTTCAGCCAAACTACTCAACGTATTTAAATGAAATTTGGCAGGCAGGTAGCTTATGACCTGAAGAGCATTATTGGAAATTATTATCCCGAAAAACGAAAGGGTTCCCGTGGGATGTTCAAAAAATTGTAGCTAAATATTTGACGGTATTTCAGCCAAACTACTCAACGTATTTAAATGAAATTTGGCAAGCAGGTAGCTTATGACCTGAAAAGCATTATTGGAAATTATTATCCCGAAAAACGAAAGGGTTCCCGTGGGATCTTCAAAAAATTGTAGCTACCTATTTGACGGTATTTAGCCAAACTACTCAACGTATTTGAATGAAATTCGGCAGGCAGGTAGCTTATGATCTGAAAAGCATTACTGGAAATTATTATCCCGAAAAACGAAAGGGTTCCCGTGGGATCTTCAAAAAATTGTAGCTACCTATTCGACGGTATTTCAGCCAAACTACTCAACGTATTTGAATGAAATTCGGCAGGCATGTAGCTTATGACCTGAAGAGCATTATTTGAAATTGTTATCCCGAAAAACGAAAGGGTTTCCGTGGGATCTTCAAAAAATTGTAGCTACCTATTTGACGGTATTTCAGCCAAACTACTCAACGTATTTAAATGAAATTCGGCAGGCAGGTAGCTTATGACCTGAAGAGCATTATTGGAAATTATTATCCCGAAAAACGAAAGGGTTCCCGTGGGATCTTCAAAAAATTGTAGCTACCTATTTGACGGTATTTAGCCAAACTACTCAACGTATTTGAATGAAATTCGGCAGGCAGGTAGCTTATGATCTGAAAAGCATTACTGGAAATTATTATCCCGAAAAACGAAAGGGTTCCCGTGGGATCTTCAAAAAATTGTAGCTACCTATTCGACGGTATTTCAGCCAAACTACTCAACGTATTTGAATGAAATTCGGCAGGCATGTAGCTTATGACCTGAAGAGCATTATTTGAAATTGTTATCCCGAAAAACGAAAGGGTTTCCGTGGGATCTTCAAAAAATTGTAGCTACCTATTTGACGGTATTTCAGCCAAACTACTCAACGTATTTAAATGAAATTTGGCAGGCAGGTAGCTTATGACCTGAAGAGCATTATTGGAAATTATTATCCCGAAAAACGAAAGGGTTCCCGTGGGATGTTCAAAAAATTGTAGCTAAATATTTGACGGTATTTCAGCCAAACTACTCAACGTATTTAAATGAAATTCGGCAGGCAGGTAGCTTATGACCTGAAGAGCATTATTGGAAATTATTATCCCGAAAAACGAAAGGGTTCCCGTGGGATCTTCAAAAAATTGTAGCTACCTATTTGACGGTATTTAGCCAAACTACTCAACGTATTTGAATGAAATTCGGCAGGCAGGTAGCTTATGATCTGAAAAGCATTACTGGAAATTATTATCCCGAAAAACGAAAGGGTTCCCGTGGGATCTTCAAAAAATTGTAGCTACCTATTCGACGGTATTTCAGCCAAACTACTCGACGTATTTGAATGAAATTCGGCAGGCATGTAGCTTATGACCTGAAGAGCATTATTTGAAATTGTTATCCCGAAAAACGAAAGGGTTTCCGTGGGATCTTCAAAAAATTGTAGCTACCTATTTGACGGTATTTAGCCAAACTACTCAACGTATTTGAATGAAATTCGGCAGGCAGGTAGCTTATGATCTGAAAAGCATTACTGGAAATTATTATCCCGAAAAACGAAAGGGTTCCCGTGGGATCTTCAAAAAATTGTAGCTACCTATTCGACGGTATTTCAGCCAAACTACTCAACGTATTTGAATGAAATTCGGCAGGCATGTAGCTTATGACCTGAAGAGCATTATTTGAAATTGTTATCCCGAAAAACGAAAGGGTTTCCGTGGGATCTTCAAAAAATTGTAGCTACCTATTTGACGGTATTTTAGCCAATCTACTTACAAGTATTTAAATGAAACTTGGCACAATGGTAGATTGTAACATGAAATAACCAACATAATATTTTTAACCGACTTACAAAAAAGGAAGAGGTTTCTCAATTCGTAAATATATGTTTGTTTTTTTTGTTTCTTCACGGATATCTTCATCGTTTCTGAAACGATTTTAATTTTTTTTTATGTTGTGTAGGGTATAATTTAAATTTGATCCCATTGTCACTAAATGGTGACCTGATGATGGAATCCGTGAGGAATCGAAGGAAATCCTCAAAACTTATGTGGAATAATATATTAATTTTGATTTTTTCTGAAGTAGTCTAAGCATATGTTACCAAACAGTTAGGTTTTGCACCATATCCTGGATCTATAATATCAAAAAATTTCGCGTTTCAGTAAACTATATATATATACATATATATATTGAAAAATTTCGCGCTGCTCTGGCTTACGCCAGAGCAGCGGTAGTCTGAAAATTAAATAATTTTAAACAAAAAAAACGACTTCAAAAGGAACGCACAAAGTAATACTTATTTTCCAGTACAAGTGAAAATAATTATTACTTTGTGCGAAGTAATTTATTATTATACATAGGTTTTGCAAATATGATTAATAAAGTATAGGCGTAGGATAGTTTGTTTTCAAGATATGAATGAGATGTCACAGGTACATTAATTAATTAGAAAATTTATGTCAATATAAGTAAGATTTATGTTTTTCATGATATTTTTATTTATTAGTTTTTATGCTAGGTACGGCTTGGGTTTTTTCTTTCTTTTGGACTTTTGTTATTTTGTCGTCTAAAGGAAGTTAGTACTTTAACCGTAAAGTCCCAAAGTAGGCTACATGTTTGTTAGCGTAGGTAATTAATCAATAAAAAACCGGGCATGTCCGAGTTGGAATTGCGCACCGAGAGTAGACTTTAAAAAAATTTGGCGCTCGGCGCCAGCAGCGCAGCGTCGGTGTGAAAACGATCATCGTCTGCAGTCGCTGCGGCGTAAAGTCCATACAAATCTCAGTACAGAGATTTTCGTCGCGTATAATATGAGCGTACTATCAAGTAGTCCCGTTCGCATAAAAGAAAAAAAAAATTATACATACAGACGAATTGAGAACCTCCTCCTTTTTTTGAAGTCGGTTAATAATACACGGTCATTTTTCGAGCTGGTAGTAGGAATTGTTAGCATTTTCATAGAAAAAATACCTCAAAACATTCACGACAAAAACGGCCATTATTTGACAGTAAACTATTATTATTACTCCATCGGTCTACTTCTTTTGCCTATGCACGTCTAATACCGTGTATAAAGAAGCATTACTATAAATTAGTGATTTGAAATATCCAAACGACAGTGTTCTTAAACTAAAAATGTATTTGAACTGCTGCCCTAAATCACTTTTCCACGCGTACGAAGTCGCGGGCACAGCTAGTCTTTAATATAATTATGTTATTATTTATCGATTAGGAGTTGGGTCGTTTATGCTGCGAAGTGCCTAGCTTAAATGGAGATGCTAACAGTGGTTTTTACCGTTTTTAGTTCGGTATCTGTAACATTTTAATAATATAAAAAGGAACTTTGAAATGATCACCTCTTATCTAAGCAGTTTTAATGACATGCAAGAATTTCTTGGACGGAACTCTTGTTTTTGGTAGATAAAAAAGATAGCAAGAATAAAGATTGTGGATTTGGTGAGTCTAAAATATATTTTTTTTGATAAATCTCCAGATAATGATCTAAATTATCCGAAAAAATATTTGTCCTACAATATCTATGGTTTCATCAATGTGTTCCCTCTTGCCAACTTATATGATAACGAGGTCATCTTAAATTATTTGTACCCAGCTGATTTTATTTTTATTACTTAGTTAATATTAATGTAATTCAACAGACATAATTGTCCTAAAAATTGCGTGGTACGTTAACGAGATTTTTTTATCCTTGCTAACGCTTTTAGCTACCACAAACAAGTGTTCCGTCCAAGAAATTCTTGGGCGACTCATCAAAATGACGAATGAGGTAGGTACTCACGAAAAATTAGCTTGATACTTATCAAGTGAAAACCATGTATGGGGGAACCCTGACTATTACAATTTTCTAAAAAGTGTCGGATATTCGGAAGCTTTGTCTCTGCTTACTTCATCTAGCGACAGAGACAAAACATGTGAATAAAATGCAGTATCGACAGTATAGACAATATAGTTCGAAAACTAGATTATTATTGATCACATCCGATAGTCATTATCAGCTTCCGAGTAGCGAATTCAGCGTTCTTTTAGATTCCATATACAACTGTCTAGGGAGTTTCGAAGAAAGAATAGTACCTCCCCATCTATCACCTTTCCTGGGGGAATAGAAAATGGCAGAGGGAACATAATATATCTGGAATGGGCAGCAGCCTTTCTGAGGATATACCTTAAAACTGCGCTCGCCAACCCGCATGCCAAACTTAACGAGTATAAGAAATTACCCTCCTTGAAAGGCTGATCAAATTTATCAATCGATCAAATCAGCTAATCTGAACGCTGATTGGTGAACATCACTTCGCAGTCACTGTTTTCACCAATGAGCGATCAGATTAGCTGATTTGATCAATTGATCAGCCTTTCAGAAACCGGGCGTTAGTCTTATGTCCAGCAGTGTGGCTTAGGCGAGTCTTATGTTTTTTTTTTTTTTTTTTTTTTTTTTTATTTATTCATTATAAAAATATAATATTTCTAATACAAATTTATCTCGCCAAACGAGTGTTTGACGGCGAGATGCGCTCAATAATTACATACAAAACAATACTAAACTAAAACTTATATCAAAACAAAACAACTTAACATATCAAACAACATATGTTGTCTTATCTTAACTTAATATTTTTATTTATTTCTATATACTTAACAATGCAATCTTTAGTTTTTTCTTTAATATTCCTGGTGACATTTTATCTTCAGTTCTTAATATATCTAAAGTATTAAATATTTTTGGTACTAAGTATTTATTTGTCCTCTCTCCATAATAGTTTTTTATTTTTGGTTTAATCAGTCTTTGCTCTCTAACTCTCCTAGTATTATATTTATTTTGTACTAACTCCTTATACTCATCACTGTAGTAATACTGTAATCCTATTAAGTATTTCACCTTTTCTTCTATTGGCATGATATTGCACACTTGAAATATTTTTTTATATTCTTTTTTACATTCATATTTTACTTTATTACTCATTAAATATTTTAACAGTCTCATTTGTAAGTTTTTTATATTATTTAAATATGTCATAAACGTACGCCCATATACCACTAGTCCGTAGTTTATCAGCGAGTCTGCTAGTGCATAATACACAATTTTCAGTGTTTCCACACTTAGTATCCGATTTAGCTGATAAAACTTACCTAGCACTGACCTCAGTTTATTGCAAACGTCAATTGCATGTAAAGCCCAGTTAAAGTTTTTATCAATTTTAAGACCTAAATATTTAAAGTTATCCACATAGTCTAGCGTAGAACAACTGCAGTTAGCCTGTCTAATGTGTAAACATTCATACGTGTGACCCAAAATTTTTATATCGTTTAAATTTATATTTTTTGCTTTGTGGTTGTGCGGCGAGTGTAGATGCATACATTGCGTTTTTTTAAGGTTTAAAATAATTCCATTATCGTGTGCCCATTTTGTAATATTCTCAAAGTCATACTGTATAAATTCGCGCACCTGTGACATATCTTTTGAGGCATACACCACACACATATCATCCGCATACATAAATACCTTACACTTCCTTATCACATTAGATACTCCATTCACATGCATAATATACCCGACCGGACCATAGACAGACCCGGTCGGTACACCCTGACTCACATCCGCATCATCACCAGCCACACCATCAATCACCGTTCTTATTTTTCTATTTGTTAAATAATTTCTAAACCACATACTAGTCGGCCCACGTATACCGCATTCATCCATCGCCTGCAAAAGTATTTCATGATCTAGTGTGTCAAATGCCTTTTTGTAGTCGATAAAGAGTGCTATCAGCTGTTCCCCGGAGTCCAAGGCGTCGTTGACATAGTCAGTGAAACTCAACAAGGCCGTCGTCGTGCTCCTGCCCTTCCTAAAGCCGTGTTGAGTCTCAGTGAGCACGTTATTTGTCTCCAGAAATGTACTTACCTGACCGACAGCTACCTTCTCTACTATTTTATCGATAGCAGACAAGATTGCTATCGGCCTGTAGTTAACGTATTCCGAGCGACTACCGGACTTATAAATTGGTCGTATTATAGCACATTTTAACTGTTCTGGATAAATGCTTTGTTGTAAACACGTGTTAATGAAGTTGGCTAAAATAGGACTAATATTTTTTTTTAGGTACTTAAGATCCTGTACACGTATACCATCTACACCCGCGGACTTCCCACTTGATAGCATATTTATTGTTTTTTCTACAGAAGATGGACTTATTTTTTTAAACCTAAAACTCATGTTACATGGGCTTAGGTACATACTCTTTTCTGTTTAAAAATTTTGTATTACATATATGTTTAATATTTTCTATTTCTTTGGTAAATATTTGTGTAAAGTTATTACATATGTTTCTTGTACTATCTTTTTTCCCTAAATACCTTAAAATAATACTATCTAAACTATTTTTTTCTACACCTAACCAGGAGTTTATATTCTCCCAGATTTTTCTAAAATCGCCCTTACATTGTAACAATTCAGACTGTCTATATCTATTTTTGGCTAAATATATCAATTTATTTACTTTATTTCTAAACCTAGTATATTCTAACCTTTTACTCATATTAGTAGGCTCAGCTTTCCATAATTTAAACATGTAATCCCTACGCGATAACATATTATACAAATCCTGATCTATCCACGGCTGTCGTAACCTTTTATTATGTTTTATAGTGACTTGGACCATACTACTCTTGTAAAACTCGTCAAAAACTTTGTACAATTCTTCATACAATTTAAGTGGACACTTTATCATGTACAATTGCATCCAATCATATTCATCAAATTTTTTCTTTAACAGTTTTTCGTTAATAACATTTTTAACAGAATATTTTTTTGAATTAAAATTACGTGTAATATTTTTATGATTCCCTAAAGTTTTTAAAGACAGTCCAACTGCATAGTGATCCGACGCATGCACTTCAAGGACGAACGACAGCGGTCGGTTCTCGTGGCATCTCGCTCGCACCCACACGTGATCCAAGCACGACCTCTCGCTCTTCCCGTCGATGATCGCCTCGCGCGTGACTTCGGTATTCGGTACAGCGCTTTGCAGTCCGAGTTCACACAGCGTGTCCTTGTATTTTCTTGTGGTAAAGTTTTCTATTCCGGTTAACATATTTATATTAATGTCACCAATTAAAATAATACTTTCTGTTTTTGGAATGTTTTTTATTAGTGTATCTATTTCTTGAATAAATGTTAATTTATTTTTCTGAGGCGGTCTATATATCGCAATTATGTGTATTTTACCCATCTCTTCCATCAGCTGTCCATGTATAGTCTCCGAGGCTCCTGTAATTTTCCCCTGAGCTTGAAAACTTAGTTCTTTTTTTGTATATATCAATAGACCTCCTCCCCTATTTTTCTCCCTGCTTAGTATATAGTTATTATATCCATTTATTTTGTAGTATGGTAGTTCCTCACCTTTAATATTTATTTCACTTAGTATTAATATGTCAATTAAATAGTTGTTCTCCTCCAATAGTATAAGTATTTCGTTATAGTTTTTCCGTAGTGATCTAATATTAAGGTGCATAATATGAATCTGCCCTTTTCTCTGTGTTAATTCTTTGTTTAAACTATTTATATCGTATAATCTTTTGTATTCAAAGTCGCTAAGTAAATCTTCCTGTAAATTATCGAATTTTAAATGATTAAAAAATCACGTAGTGTGTACACGGCGCGTTTTTTGCACTACTCTAAGTGTTGGGACCCTAGCAGGTCATTTAATACTTTTTCACACTTAACGTTATAGATCCTGGTTTCTTCATTATTCTTCTTAATCAGTATATTGCCATTTTGTACCCATATATATTGGTAGCCTTTCGGTTTCATTAGACTTCTCGTCATCCACAACAATTGTCGCTTAGACTTAGGTAACGATTCATTTATATAAATTTGGTTGTTGTTGCCGTTGTTGTAAATGTAGTGGTTGGTTATATTCCCTTTAGCCTTTGAAGAAGCTTTCTTCGCCTCCATCCACTTCTCCCGAACATTTTTACTTCGAAGCCTTACTTGAATTATTCGTGGCCTTGACTCCCCCTCTTTCTCTTTCCCTACTCTTTCTGCTTCTTCAACATCCTCTGGGTTGAGGTGTAGAACCTTAGCCACTTCTTTAACAATGTTGACCGTGTTTTCGTTGGCCTTGTTTTCTAGCCCACATATTTCTATATAGTTTTCCTTTTCTTTACTTTCCAATTCCTCCAATCTTTCTTCTAACGCTCTGTTGCATTTTTCCAAGTATATATTTTTCTGTTGTCCAGCAGTGGACGTTATGACGTCATATATTAGTATATGAAATTTTGTTAGCTATGACTGATGCGACGATACGACCATAACTTTTTCTATCGCGCATCTAAGAGGCAAATAACCCTAAACCGCAGACTTATAATTTTAATTATGGTTATAATAATAACTTAATCGGTTTGTATGTTATAGGCCAAGTGCTAAATCGGCGATACCATCATAATACCAATATGAATAATGACAAGTCAAAGTGGGCTGTATAGGTAATTTTCATTTTTTGATACTCGAACAACATGTAAATAAGCTAGTAAAATTTATGTATTATTGAAAGTAAATTACATAATATAAAATGATGAATAAAATAATTTTAAGGAATTTCAGCTAAATATTGCTCAAAGTTACACTTAATCTGAGTTGTAATAAGATTAAATAATATACATTAATGTATCATTGATGTTTTGTATATTTCAATTTTTAACTGGCTATGATGAAGGCAAAAAGAAAAGTTTTTGCCAGTAATTTATTGCATGTGTATGTACGCGTATGCATTTGTTTTTGTTTGTTCCACCGTAGTGTCTAAACTAATAATCAGATTTTCATTTATGAGGTGTCAATAGATTCATAAACTTGTGTATAATTTATCGGGTAATATCTAAGGATATATGGTAATTACTTAAATGTCGGATATCGCTGTCGGATAACTGCGAAGCAAAAACGTTCATCTATCTTGCATGTATGTTAGTAACATTGTAGTGCAAAAAAGTTTGATCTGATTGTAACGACGCCCGGGCTGCGAAAAAATTCTATAAAAATATACAAGGTGTAAAATAAATGAGTAATAATACTTTAGGGTATGTATGTGCTTCCTATGAAGAGTTTACTATGAAAGTACCAGCGCTGAAAGACTTACTTTTGACTTATATGTTTCTTTAAAATTGGCCCAACATCATACCCATGCAATAATTAAAAAATACCTCTATCAGCGCTGGTAGTTTCTTAGTAAACTCTATAAACTGGACCTGGAAGCCTGCATAGCCAAGCTGTGGCAAGCTAACATAGATAGGTCATCGAAACCGGGCGTATAATAATATGAGTTTTTTATATTGTACTAGCTGTGCCCGCGACTTCGTTCGCGTGGTTGTCGGAAATACTATCGCGATTATCTTTTGATTGCTCACGTTAGTTTTTGTTTTTATGATTATTAAAAAGAAATAATTCTTTCATACATATTTTGAGTACCTTCAACCGTTTATGCAGCGCACGCAACGAAAGTTTTCAAATGTGAATAATTTTCTCCTTTTTTCCAATATTTCTCAATGACGCTATCCAACAAAAAAAGAATTTTTCAAATCGGACCAGTATTTCCTGAGATTAGCGCGTTCAAACAAACAATCAAACTCTTCCGCTTTATAATATTAGTATAGATTTTAATTCCAAACTTTTATTTTCAGGGAAGTATCGCCGTGAGTTTCGTCGCGCGTTCTGCTGCGGGGTGAACCGGACTGATGAGACCACATCGACCATGACCCGGCTGACCAACTCCAAGAAGAAGTTCGACCCCGCCATCAGCCAGAGGGCGCTGATGCACTTCGACAACAGCAGGAAACAGTATCGGACCGTCACCAGCACCAGATACTCTTGCCGCAACGGCTACCATATGGCCTGACTGTAATATGACTTTAAGTAGTAATTGAATATTATAAGGGCTGTCTAATACTTTAGTGTGTGTATGGGTGTGTAGAGTTTACTGTGAAAGTACCAGCGACGAAACAGTAACTCTTTTTTAAATGATTGTATGGGCAAATTTATGATGTTGGGGCATTTCCATATCAAAGGATTTGTCGTGGTTGGTTACCGCTGTTGATCCTGGCTTACAAGAGTTGCAGTGGTGGGAATGTGAGGTGGGCCCATGCTCGTTTAAAAAATAATGTTGGGCCATTTTTTATAGAAACATGAAGGTCAAAAGTAAGTCTTTCAGCACTGGTACTTTCACAGTAAACTCTACGTAGTACGTACATCCTAAATTATTATCAATAATTTATTTTACACCTTGTATATTATAACATTATAGAGAAGATATGTATATTTGTTCTGAATAAGCTCCGAAACTACTCGACTGATCTCTATGAAATTTGGTACAGATTGTGATAGGACATTGGAACTTTTTATCGCAGAAAAATGTTGGTTATATAAATGTTATCAGTTTTTATCATTATGATGACGTATTTCCTGTAGAAATTTTCAAACTCGTCCTGATTAAAAACTTGTTTACTAATCTTACAATATTTTTGTAGGTATATGAACTCAAGAAAAATTGGAGAACATTAGAAATGTTTTTTTTTTAAATATAAACTAAACATGTTATAAATATTTAAAACACTATTACCAACTGTAAATTATTAAAGCAGATATTTTTTTTAAATTTAAGGTAATATAATAGCAATGCTTGTAAAAATTAAACATGTAAATATTTTATGAATATTAAAGATGTTATTTGTGATTGTATAAGAAAATTTTACCGACGCTCGTAATAATTGATCTTAAAGGTAAAATTAAGTCAGATGCCAGAGTCATTATATTATAATGTAGGAATATATTTGTGCATAAAAAATATATTCTTATCTCATTTGCTAGTCACAAAATAGTGAAAATAAGATTGTATATATAGTATAAGCTAAGTATATTATAAAATTGTCTAAATTAGTAAGTAATAAGAATGCATTTACGTTATAAAATAATGTTTATCTTGATATTTTTAATGCATCAGTAATTAATTAACTATCGTCTTTAAATTGAAATGTTAGGTGTCCTGCTGTGTCGTAGCATAGCCTACGTGTTATCATGGTCACTGCTTAGCGGAATAACAATGCCACGAAGTGACTTGAGGTACATAACTTAACTATCGTTTCAGTCGGCGGTATAAATCCTATTTACAAAAAACTAAAGTTGTAGTTGTAAATATCATAAGAAAAAACTGATACGATTGTATATGCAAGTGTTTTATAATAAAGTTTTTTTAAATAATATTGTTTTCTTGGTTTGACCGTTTTCTAAATATGATATAAATTGAATTTAGTAAAGCCCTCATAATGGCCTACCTTATTGCTAATAAAAAAATATTAAAATATGTGTAATAACGCACAAATTAAAGACACTGGCTTAAGTAGTAATTAAAAAATGCAAATCTCAACAGTAAACTATAAAAATACATTATTAATTTCTTGTTAATATGATTAAGATACGAAAAACATACTGTCGTGAAATAGCAACTATTTTAGTTAACCGAATTTGCTTATTTTGTTACTTTTCAACCGACTTCCAAAAAGGAGGTTTCTCAATTCGACCGTATATAATATATTATGTTTTTCTCTCAAAACCTAGCAACGTTATGACATCTACCGTCACAAAAATAAAACCTTTTCATTGCCACGGTTCTGTTCCATCACTTTAGCCGTTGCGATTACACCTATCAAGTCACAAATGTAGCGCAAGTAAATTCGTCTAGATGGCGCTATTTAATATGCCAGCTATAACTAACAATAAATATTGATGATTTATAAAAAGGCTTTATAGTTTGAATATTTTATGTTGCAATAAAAAATATTAGGATTTGGCAACATATCCATTTTTTTTACTTGCTGGCTCTCATTTCACATGTATATTCTTGTTGAGCACATTTATAGTTTTGTACAGCTATAATTATAACATTAATTATTTAATAATATTCAAATTAGCTAAACTAATTACTTGCCTTAAATATGTCGTTTCCTTATAGTGAAATTTCAATTTGCCAGCGTAAGATGGCGCCATAAATTCCCGACAAAAACAGGTGGATGTTGTAAACAGTTTGTGTATATTTGTGGCATCGTAGCTCCAAAACGGATGATCAGATTTTGATGCAGTATTTTTTGTTTCAATCCCGACGAAAACACTTGTGTTTTTAGCTATAATTTAGTATCGTCAGTTCGCTTAAAAAAAAATACCAGTGGGAATACCGGGGTTTCTCAATTTTTTTTCGTAGTTAGTAATGAATAATTAACAATATATATTATCTATTTTACATCCGAGACCGTATTCCTTACGACTGCTAAACAATATGAATTAGATATCGTCAGATAGCGCCACAAAAATCAACTCCCGACGAAACATGAGGATGTTATAAGACGTTACTCAACGTGCGTATGTATGTGGCATCGTAGCTCTAAAAAGAATGAACCGATTTTGATCTAGATTTTGTGTTTGAAATCTAACGTGAGCGCGGTAAGTTCTTAGCTATAATTTAACATCATTAGTTTTGCTTACTGCTTGATTTTAATTAACTATGAATGATGAGAGTGTAAACATAATATTATAGAGTATATGTTCGTGAACATAGCAAGTAAAATCACGGGTGTAAAAAGAACAGTCACTATAACTTTGGGATATGATTATACTACACCCATTTCGCGTTCTATAAATGTATTTTATTTTTATTTTTTTTTTGCTTTTTGTTATACTTGCGACAGAACAATAAGAAATAGTAAAAAAAAATTTAAAAAAAAATTGACAAATAAAACATTCACAATATAAAAAATAATAATTGTATCTCAAAGTTATAGTGACTGTTCTTTTTCACGCTTTATGCTGTATGTGTAATACTAAGCAGCGCTGCGTAGCATGCGCGTAGGCTTTTCTACGAAACGTAGCCAGCGCTACGAGACGTAACATTTTTGATACGTACTATAATTACTAAACATAACTAAAGTTTGCCCTAAGGCCGATTTGACCATTATAAATCTAATATATATAAACAATGACGTTTGTCTGCGATGGACTTCTAAATTACTTAACCGATTTTATTTAAATTTGCACACCGTTTGTAGTTTGATCCAACTTGAAAGAAAGGATAGGATACCTTACTTATATTGTTTATGGAATCTGAAAGAAAAATTTCTGAAATTCTGTCAAACCTACTGTCCTCATACAAAGCATTTTAGGCTACGTGTTATTATTTTTAATAAATATATTTCTACGCTACAATTTTTAAAAAATAATATTAACATTCGACACATATTCAATATACAAATTACAAGTGTGTCAAATTTAGCAATCCTTTTTTCACACAATTTTTGTAAACCTGCGCCTAAAGTTTTTGCTTCACATATTAATATATTACAGATAGTGCAGTCTATTTGCGTAAGGTTAGGTGAGCGTATGCCGTGCTCACATCCATTAATAAAGTAAACGATTTTGACATTTGCACTAATGACTCAGTGCAAACTCACGAATGGAGTAATACTACTTTTTAACTTATACTGTAAACTGAGGGGACTTATAAGTTTGTCGTGTGTGTATATGTGTGTCTGTGGCATCGAAGCTTCTAAACGGAAATACCGAGATACTGATTGCAGCTTTCAAAGAAAATAAATTATCTAAGCTTCATTTTGATCCCGCTATTTTTCGAGAATGTTCTTGATCCTAGATCGAGGGTGTTCTTAACTTTAATTTTAATTATTGTCAGGTCACTACTACACTATTTAAACGATACTGAAAAATTTAATTTGTTTATAGTTATAAGATAAAGTGCAGTTCCATTTAAAGAAACCAAATGTTGTTAATAAAATGGATAGCTAACTCTTTTTCGCGTCGCTACCTTCATGCTGTAAGGACAACCGCTCGGAGACGTCCCTGTGGACCCTGGTACTCTATATTATTAGTCTGGGTCTGGGTACTTATTGTTTATGTATACATAGTATTTGAATACGAAAAATACTGCATGTGTCGCAATTTGCTTTTTACAAGAGTTTTATTATGTTTCTTTTTCAATATATTCTAGAGATTAGAATTATATTCACGTACAACTTGTATTTTTCATGCGGATCACGATGTCACGTATGTTTTGCAAAATAAAAGATTTACTTTCCAAAAATTATTTGGTACTGTTTGCATATGGATTTTTTATCAATATTATAATAATATTCCCAAGTTCAAAAAAACAATCTGTAAAAATATTCCGACCGTGACAGGACTCGAACCTGCAATCTTCGGATCCGAAGTCCGACGCCTTATCCATTAGGCCACACGGTCTGAATTACGTAAGTTAAAATACTGTGTATAGAGTACGACGTGACCTATTTTTTAGATTTTGTACTGAAGGGTAAAAACAGGTCGCCATAACTGAGACTTCACTGTGTCACTGTTAGTGTAGTTAATATAAAATATGGTTGCAAAAAATGTTTTATTGATTTTTGATTGTTATATTTAAAAGCTTTTTAATAAGCATACAGTGCAACCAACAAACCAATCGCTTTTGATGATTCATACTTAATTATTAAAAACCTAAGCTTTAAAGTTATGAGGAAGCACGTATAAGGCTGCGTTTCCACCAGAGATGTGCTTTGCTGTGTTGCGAGGAATGTGTTTTTCAGAACCAATAGAGTCGCTTGTCAAGAGCCGCGCTGACCGATGCGTGATAAGTAAAGCGATTCTATTGGTACCTAAAAACACATTCCTCGCTACACAGCACAACACAGCTCTGGTGGATACGCAGCCTAAGTCCGTCTGTCTCTCACGTTTTTACAGAACCCTTAAAGCACGGGAACAATTTGTACTTAGCCAGTTTTTTATATGGCTCAATAAGTATCGTTAGTAGTGCAGTAGGTAGGTAGTACTGCCAGTATAGTATAGTATGGTTTATGAGTTAACGACTGTACATAGTTGTAATACACACACTCAGGTAGCTTGAGCTAACATACAGCTATTAAAACAGTTAAACAAAGGCATTTATTACTTCATGAATAAAAAATGTATGAATTTGTAGCTAGTGTGTATCTAGGTTTAATGTGTTCAAACTTCTGTTCTGCTTTCGCAAGTCGCATCGGTCACCATTTAGTGGAACGGGAAAGTATAGGAAGATAAAGTGCTCTAGTGTATTGCGCACACACTTGGATACTATAAAATAGCTCCTACGTAGCGGTCTGGTGTGATATCGGTGTGGAAAGAGAGTATAATTTTCATCTGCAAACATGAAAGATAGGAAAAGCATAATATGAAATTTAATAATCAGTATTATGTATAGAGAGCGTAATACTGTAAATTAGCTTTACAGTATTACACTCTGCATCCGATAGTATGACTTTCATTATATTATTAACTAGATAGCTTTCACGACACACGTTGTTTAGTCCGAGCAAATAGCATGGTAGCTATTTAAATATTCAAACAAACCCGTAATTTACAACCCGCAACGCGGAACCCGGAACCCGCAAACCAGGAACCTGCAACCCGGACCTCGCAACGCGGAACCCTTTCGAATTGCAATTTAAGATTCAAAATCTGTCAAGAAACCATCGAAAAATTGACGTGTCTTGAAAGTTTCTAACTGTCATTTTCGAACAGAGGCCAATCTTAAATTGGCGTCTGTAATTTTAACGCAGTATATCTACACATAGATTTCTTCTAAAGTACTTGATGATGATACTTGTAAAAGCTAAACATTTCCAATTTTATTTATAAATTATCGTATTACAAGGCTAGCATAAACTTTCATTAAATTTCTCTTTGGGGTTGGACTTTAATATTTATTAAAATTGATTAAATCTCGTTTACGGCTTTCAAAGTCTGATCAAAATGGTTTGGCTCTGACTTGTCCCTATTACTTCTCTTTGATTGACAGATTGAATTTTTTTTCAATTACAATTAAATCTTTTCCTGAAGTTGGAGATTCAGAAAAAGTACTATGATTTAGGCAATATATTAGTACCTATATTTGTTAATCATAACTTATAGTTGAAGTTAATAATTTCCTGTTGAATTATTAGGTTAATTCGATACTTATTTTCTTTCTCAATAAAACTATTTATTTAGGAAGTTAGTTTCTTTACTTGTATGTAATCTGTTAATGGTGTATGGTAAAACAATGTAAGTTTATATTACGTCGCAGTATATCAGTTTTCTTATACTTTTATAGAAAAAAAAAATAATTAAAAAAATTAAAATAAACTATTAATAAAAAGGCCAACATTTATTTGTACGTGTTTCAATACTATATTTTTTTGTAGTTTTATCGCTAGACGCTTACCGCTTATTAATTTGTATTCCTCTGAAAGTGAGACATAATATTCTTATGAGCGTTTCAAATAAATAATAAAATTGAGCATAATATTTTTGTGTTTTTTTTCACCGACTTCCAAAAAAAGGAGGAGGTTTCTCAATTCGACCGTATATATGTTTTTTTATGTTTGTTCGCGGATATCTTCGCCGTTTATGAACTGATTTTAAATATTTTTTCTGTGTTGTCTAGGGTATAATTCCAATTTGGTCCCATTGTTACCAAAATGGTGACCTGATGATGGGATCCGTGAGGAATCGAGGGAACTCCTCAAAATTTATATGGAAACACATATCGATTTTGATTTTTTCTGAAGTAGCCCAAGCATATGTTACCAAATAGTAAGGTTTTTTGCTTTTTAGTGTACCTTTTGAAGTCGTTTTTTTTTTGTTTAAAATTATTATTTACTTCAGTTGTTTTTCACAGTTAAGTATAACGAGATCTTGATCACGTTCGCATTCAAGGAAGAATCTCAATGGAAATTTGAATATTACAAAAGAGAATGTATTTTTGATTTCTTTAAGTTATGCGTAAAGATTGTTACTTATTTATCATCATCATTTCAGCTATAATGTCTACTTCAGTAGTCTACACAACCCAAAGTATTGAATGGGCGGTAGTTGCCTATACGCCTATGTGCGCTAACACGCTGCTGCATATTTCCGGATATTTATAATATTATTACCTCCGTTACCTTTTAATACACTTCCAGAAAAGATGGTCGATGGGGAGGTGGTATTCTTTCTCCATCACTTTTGTTACTTTTTATGTCAATATTATTTTAACAAATATTCGCTTTTATATTGTGTAATCACATCGAAAAATTTAAAGACCTAACTTGCAATCGCAACTTAAAAAATCTGACTAGTTGTCAGTGCGATCTTTAATTTTTAAAGAACACCGACATTATCGATTATTGGCGAGTGCCAATTACCTATCTATAAGAATGGATGGATCCGTACAAAGCGATAGCCGTAATCTGTTCTTATAGATAGGTTTTGGAAATGCCCCTTATGTAAGTAGAAAGAAAGAAAAGAAAATTTATTTGGTAAAAAAATATAAAAACCACATATAAATAGCATATTATAAAAAATATGAAATATTATCTAATTGGGGCCCACTCTGCATGTGTTGCAAACATATTTGCAACGCAGATTTGCAGTGAGCACTGTAAATTAAAAAAATAATAATTACTTAACAAAATAATTAACAAATAATAATAACTAAAATAAAATTAATATTAAACTCAAGATTACAAGAAAATGCACAAAAAATAAATGATGATTTCATTTGCGATTTAGATTGCGATTAGTAACATAGGTATTAAGATAATGATAGTAAATGCAAAAGACATGAAACTAAAATACAAAACTATTATGAAAATAAGTATGGTTCACCCAAAGACAATAATTAGATATCAAACAACGGATGAGTATAAATTGTTTTAAGTAAGTATCAACTAATAATATTATGCAAAACAGAAAAAAAAACATATAAAACTAAAAATAAGGGCCGATTTTTCAATCGTCAGATAACTTTTATCTAAGGAATAAATATGTGACTTTGACAGATTTAGTATGGAACAAATGTCAAAGTCACATGTTTATTCGACAGATAAAAGTTATCTGACGATTGAAAAATCGGCCCTGAAAGAGATAATATACATATATTATAAAGAGTCCGTTAGATTCGTAACACATTATATAGAGAATTTTTGTTCCTCTATCAGGTATTTACGTAATTTACGTTTAATATTTAATGAGATATTTATACAAATTGCACGTTTTGTTATGTCACTTGTACAACATATTTGAAAGCCAAATGGATTATAATTGATTCCCAATTAGCAATTGTGTACCGATATGTGTCAGCATTACTGAGTTATTGTATATAATAGTTATGTTTCCGAGATGCCATTAGGGACGAAGCTGCTTCCTAATTATTGTGGGCGGTTTCCAAGTGCACTAATATAGTTGTAGCATATTAATTGATTGACATGTCACACAGAAAGGCGTATGCTACCGGGTATTAGTACTAACGAGATGTTTCATGAATGCATTTACCCAAACAGACGGTGAAGCGAGATATATGTGCGTGCATATAACCGAGCGATAATTGGCGACCGATTTTTGTGGGTGAAAAAATAGAACATACCGATTGCAATAGTTAAACGCATACGTCATACAATTAGGCAATTATATTGTATGTATGTATGTATGTTCCCCTCGTAGCGGCTAAACTACTGGTTCGATTTTAATATAATATGAGGTATCATTCGATTGGTAATGATGCCGCGAGTAACATAGGCTATATAATTTTTCGAAAAATTTAGGATTTTAAAAATTAAACCTCAAAAACTATATCCAAACAAAACTTCATTAAGATGAAGAAGAAGAAGTGTTTATGGTATCAAAAGATAGGTCTTGGCAAGCACATCACGAATATTTGATGTATGTTCCCCTCGTAGCGGCTAAACTACTGGTTCGATTTTAATATAATATGAGGTATCATTCGATTGGTAATGATGCCGCGAGTAACATAGGCTATATAATTTTTCGAAAAATTTAGGATTTTAAAAATTAAACCTCAAAAACTATATCCAAACAAAACTTCATTAAGATGAAGAAGAAGAAGTGTTTTTGGTATCAAAAGATAGGTCTTGGCAAGCACATCACGAATATTTGATGTATGTTCCCCTCGTAGCGGCTAAACTACTGGTTCGATTTTAATATAATATGAGGTATCATTCGATTGGTAATGATGCCGCGAGTAACATAGGCTATATAATTTTTCGAAAAATTTAGGATTTTAAAAATTAAACCTCAAAAACTATATCCAAAAAAAAAACATTAAGATGAAGAAGAAGAAGTGTTTTTGGTATCAAAAGATAGGTCTTGGCAAGCACATCACGAATATATATTCAAATATTTTATTTAACTATTATATTTTTTTGTAAAATTCAAAATAAACGTTTAAAATGCGGTCGTAAAAGTATTATCTAGGAAATGTTTAGTTCCTTTTTATGCGTAAATTTAACGTTACTTAAATGAAAATATAATGTTATTTTTGATGTGGAAACAGAAAAATGTAAAATAAAATAAAAGTTTAAAAAATTGTAACCCTACTTCCCAAAAAAGAGGTATTTCTGACCTACTTGTTGTATGAAGTGTGCGTTGCACTATTTAAAAAAATATGTTCTATTTTTCTCCAATTAAAAATCGGTCACCGCTTATCGCTTTTGAGCATTTCTGGAGAATATAAATAATTTGTTATGTTTGTAATATAATCCTATATAGGCAGTGTTTACAAAGTTCTCGAAATGGATCAAAGCGTAGTTATACATAATGGGAACATTGAAAGCCTCCGTAGGCATTCAATGTATAACACTGAGGCCCCATTATAACATTAGGTAGGAAGCTATATAATTACTGGAGCTCGTGGCTGCACTGCCGGAAATCTTAATCATTTTAGATTTTAATATGACATGTATTTTGTTTTAATGAGGTTCAGTTATGTGCAGTGTACATCCAAAATCCATTGGGCTTTGAACGATCGTGTTGACATTATTGTATGTATATTGTATGTATATTACATATTTTACGTGTTTGTGTGGTGGTGGTGTTTTCACCTTTTTGCTTGCGAGTGTACGCATAAGCAGTGTGAGAAGGAGGGAGGTACATCAAGCGCATGCCTATGCGTACACTCACTCATCAGCTAGCAGGTTGTGGTTATAATTTTTTTCGCAGATATTGCTAGTTTTAAATTTTATAAAAACACATGTATGTGTTACAGCTACCAGAAAATATAATATTATAATAATACTTTTATACTTTACACAATTTATTAAGCATTTTTATTACACACAAATTTAATATACACCCATGACCCAGGAACACAGTTATTGTTCCTTCGGCGGGATTAAAACCTGCGACCTTCTGCTCGAGCACCAACGGGCTTAACCACTGCGCTACAGAGGTCGTCTATGTCTTTTATTTGCAATAAATGATTTTATAGGAACGCATATTGGCAAGGGGGCGATTTGATTTCAGATTTTTTTATTTATTGAAAAACCTATAAACAGGGTTAACCCTTAACCACCTTGCATACGTCTCACAGACCCGGACGAATTTATAATCGTGAATATTTTTGCTCCGGAGTGTTGTCTTAACTTGTTCGTTCCTGTACCTTTTCCCCGCGTCCCTCGATGCCGTGGTGCAGCTCGTCGCAGTCGCACGTGTACGCGTTTGTCTTTGGTGAGTAAAAAACTGTCACCGGGAGTCTGAGAGACCCCTGTTAGGTGGTTACGTGACTTATTAAGATTTGAGTATTTTTTTTGTTGTAGTTAAAAATGGCTTCTAATGACAGAATCATCCAGCGGTGGTTATAAGAAGAATTGTCAGATGACAAAAATGTTCCAAATGACGAATGTAGTGATGTTGAGTCTGATATAGGCATAGAACATGTGATAGAAGAAAGTTGCTGGTCAGACTCAATAGTAGTAGTCAGATTAATAAAAAGACAGGCCGAAATTTGCGAAATTGCTTCGTCCGATATTAAGAACTGTTCCACATGCTACTCTCGAAAAAAACGCAAAACAGATGCCTGGAATGCTCAAATAAATTATGTTTACTCTGCCGTGAAAACCTGTTAGTTTAGGCTCTGCAATTTTATTTAATTTCTTTCTTTATTGATTATTTTTAATTTTTTTCATGTTCTTTAGTTACTAAATATTCAAAAACAAATACAAAGAAGTTCCTAACTACGTTGATTTTCATGTTCGTTTCTTTTTGTAATAAATAGTTTATTATATTTGTAATCGAACTTTTATTCAAAAACTAAAACTTACCTCACAACATTTTTTAAACTAGGACCATTTTGTGCTGGGGCCTCACAGACGTATGTTAGGTGGTAGTGTGACAATAACCTATGCTAGGTGGTTAAGGGTTAAGTGTTCTTAAAAATATATATATAAAAAAACCCTTTCGAAAAACGCAAAATATTATACCTAAATAAATATATAGGAAAATATAACAATCGAAACGCACTGGACTCTTCACTGTTAACTTTTATTAATATAGCACACACACATGATCGTAGATTTTCGTATATTTTTATCTTGTGTCAGAGTTAACTCGAGCGTAACATAAATTTTCAAACAAACAATTCCTTTCTAATTAAAGTCGCATAATATTGAACTTTGAATTATAATTACTGAACTTATCAACTTGTCAAGATCGAAGCGACAATATAAATTAATATTATGAGAGATAAACTTTATTAATCTTAACGAAAAAATTACCTGAAAGTTCTTTACAATTGAAATGTTCTTTGAAAATAATGTAATATTTGCGAGAGTAAATCTGTTGTAAATCTTAAGACAAAGAATTAATTGTAAGCTTACGCAGGGTTTCTAAATTTACCCTTGTTAAAAGGAGTAGATGAAGCATATCGAAAAACAGAACTTATTTGTTACAAGTTACAGGATGTAGAGTGTTATATATAAAAATATTATTATTTATTATCATATTATTATTACCTTCTAAATATTACATATTATAAAGAGGAATTATTTGTTTGCATTCATTAGGCTCCAAAATTACTGTGCCAATTGTAATAAATTCGGCATAGATATAAAGTAGACCGGGAAGATCTGAAATTACTTTTTGTTGCTGTAAAAGGTACGGATTCCGCGATTTTGATCGCGCGCACGCAAATGCGGTAAACTCTATATTGAAAAACAAGCTGACAACAATTAAAGACATGAAAGGATGAAGGATATATCGCAAAAAAATACCCAGAAAATTGAGTTTAAACAGTCACATACAAACGTTTTATTTATATCCAGTGACGTATTAAGTACATGGATTCTAGAGACGGATCTTTAGATCAATGTACTTATTAACTACTTTACGACGTATTCTAATGTTCAAGTGACACTTTGAACTCAATTTTCTCAAAATCATAATATTGCTACTACTACATATCACCATCATTCAATAATGTCTGCAATTCTTAGTAAACCATAATATTTGGTCAAAAGTCATGCAATATCCATTTGTATTCTTTAGATTCAAACAGTCAAGAGGTAAAAAAAATGGGTGGTATTTTAAATCGGGTACAGCCATTGATATATCAATGGCTGTACCCAATTTAAAATACCCCTCTACTATAGTAGAGCATAATAATACACCCTCTACTATAGTAGAGCATAATAATACACCATTTTACATTGCTTAAAAAACATTAATGAAATAACAATTTTCTGGTTGTATTGCTGTTATGTGTTGTAGGTATCATAGAAAACCAAATATATGTAAAGGTATGTGTGTACTTATGTACCTACGCACGTATGAAGTTATCTGGTGGCTTTCCGATCTAATTTAATATGTATCACTCGTGAGATAATTATTATGTTGTTTTCATGCGATTGCCAAGTCCATCTACTTATTTATTTAAAACATGAAAGATTATTAATAATATTATATACTGACCATCACTTTATAATGTTTTTAGACCGACCGACATATAACATGTATCTCATAACTTTTTACGGTAGAAGAACTAAGTAGCGATACTTGACACATTTTACAAGTTATGTTTTTGATGGGATACTTCTTTGGGGTAACTTGATTTTTTTTGCGTTATCCTAGTATGTTAGTAGAAATTATTATTGAGACTAATATATAACAAGTGAAATAAAAGCGTATAGAAATAAATTGTAAATACGTTTGTTACTTCTGTAAAATGATGCCAAGTCGTGGTGTCGGTTTTTCGTGTCAGTGTGCGCAAGTCGTAAAAATTTATTCTAATAATTTTCCATATATAATATATATATATGGAAAATTATTAGAATAGCGAAATAAGTATAACTTCAAGAAGTAAATTAAGTATTCCGCTAAATCTCGTTCCTTGGGATGAACACGAGCAAAGTTATCATCACGGGAGAACTATTTACGTTAGCCGAGGCTATCAATAAGAAATTATCTTCGGCACGCTCCAACGATCCCAATGCTTTTATTATTATTAAGATTTGTATTGATATTGGTTACCATAATAATACTTATCCGATACCGGAGAAATAATAACATCTCCCTATCAACCATCTTTCCCGAGGGTGTTGTAAAAGGCGACAGATGTATCCCATCAAAAATATACCTTGTAAAAAGTGCTAAGTCTCGCTACTTAGTTCTTCTACTGTAAAAAGTTGTGAGTTACATGTTATGCCAAGTAGGGGTTAATCGGTCAGTCTAACAACATCTCATAGTGATCATAATAAATATTATTAATAATCTTTCATGTTTTAAATAACTAAGTAGATTGACTTGACAATCGCATGAAAACAACATAATATTTATCTCACAAGTGATACATATTAAATCAGATCGTTTAGTGATTAGAGATTGCCAAGTCAATCTACTATTTATTTAAAACACTAGCTGACCCTTGCCCACTTCGTTGAGCATAAAAAGCGTTTATGATGAAATTCAACTAAAAAAAACAACGTGGAACCCGTAACGCGGGAACCCGAAACCCGAAACGCGGGAACCCGCAACGCGGGAACCCGGACCCGCAACGCGGGAACCCGGAACCCGCAACGCGGAACCCGGAACCCGCAACGCGGGAACCCGGAACTCGCAACGCGGGAACCCGGAACCCGCAACGCGGAACCCGGAACCCTCAACGCGGGAACCCGGAACCCGCAACGCGGGAACCCGGAACCCGCAACGCGGAACCCGGAACCCGCAACGCGGGAACCCGGAACCCGCAACGCGGGAACCCGGAACCCGCAACGCGGGAACCCGGAACCCGCAACGCAGGAACTTGGAACCCGCAACGCGGGAACCCGGAACCCGCAACGCGGGAACCCGGAACCCGCAACGCGGGAACCCGGAACCCGCAACGCGGGAACCCGGAACCCGCAACGCGGGAACCCGGAACCCGCAACGCAGGAACTTGGAACCCGCAACGCGGGAACCCGGAACCCGCAACGCGGGAACCCGGAACCCGCAACGCGGGAACCCGGAACCCGCAACGCGGGAACCCGGAACCCGCAACGCGGGAACCCGGAACCCGCAACGCGGGAACCCGGAACCCGCAACGCGGGAACCCGGAACCCGCAACGCAGGAACTTGGAACCCGCAACGCGGGAACCCGGAACCCGCAACGCGGGAACCCGGAACCCGCAACGCGGGAACCCGGAACTCCCAACGCGGAACCCGCAGCATGGGAACCCGAAACCCGCAACGCGGAACCAGCAGCATGGGAACCCGAAACCCGCAACGCGGAACCCGCAACCCGCATCACGGAAACCCGGAACCCGCAGCGCGGAACCCACAACGCGAAACCCTAACGCAGAACCCGCAACGTTCACGGAAACGCTGTCAAATGGAATAAATAGTATCCTATGTCCGTCTACTTGCGCTACTTCCTCACCAATTTTCAGCCATATCGATAAAGCCGTTCTTGAGTTATAAATAATTTAACTAACACGACTTACTTTTATACATATAGATGTATAGATTACTCCTACTAACATAAGCTATGCCCGGTGAATGCTCCCGTCACAGTCGGTCCAGACAATTCGGTGATCATTAGTTAGATGACGATGATGATGGTGATGAAAAGTAGCCTAAATTAATCCTTATAACTTTAGCTATCTACCAGTGAAAGTTTCGTTAAAATCGGTCCAGCCGTTCCAGAGATTAGCCGGAGCAAAGTGACACGCTGACAGACAGACATTTTTTTTTAAATTACATTTTCGTTTTCAGTAAATATCGTTGCCAATGCAAAAAAAAGCAGAAGATATCGTTTAAAATGTCATAATATGCATTTAGAAAAACGTTGCTAATTGAAAGTTACAAACTGACACTTCAATTTTATTTATTTGTATAGATGTATAGATTTGGAAAACCTCCCCAATCTTGGCGTTTCCACTGACGCGGAGCGGGGCGCATAGGAACTTAGTGGTTCCCAAGCGGAGTGGAGCGGAGATTTCGAGCATAGTGATTGGTCAATTCGGGTACCGCAAGCTCCTGTCCGTCTCGCCCCGCGTCAATGGAAACGCAGCCAAACGTCTATAACGTCTAACGGTCGCCATGGTAACGAAGTTGTTTACAAATGGAAAACAAAAATTATGAAATGCTATACATACCGTATTTATATCAGCTTAAACTATTTGGATTCATGTTTTTTTTAATCCTAA
Organism: Celastrina argiolus; assembly: GCA_905187575.2. Taxonomy (NCBI): domain Eukaryota; kingdom Metazoa; phylum Arthropoda; class Insecta; order Lepidoptera; family Lycaenidae; genus Celastrina; species Celastrina argiolus. Next base: position 20,465,474 of record LR994577.1, on the reverse strand, counting down.
TAATTTTATTAATCCAAATAGTTTAAGCTGATATAAAAACGGTATTTATAGCATTTCATAATTTTTATTTTCCATTTGTAAACAATATCGTTACCATGACACCCGTGTCATATAAACTGGCAACGACGTGAATCGATCGAGCCCAGGTTCAAACCCCGCGTGACCATCACGTATTTTCTTATTTTTTCTAATTTTCTGCTTATTTTTTTTAACATTTTCTTTCATAATAACCTTTTCGTGACAATAACGAACATACCGTAAAAAAAATTTGCGAAATTGGTCAAGCCGTTGTCGAAGCGCAAACGATGTAAGAAATTTTGGAGGTCGTTTTTTTACACTTTGGGCTACATTTTTGGGGTTTTAGTAAGGAACCCTACTTTTTTTAAACATATAATATAGCCTATGTTCAGCGCTAGGAATGTAGCTTTCCAACGGTGAAAGAATTTTTCATATTGGTTCAGTGGTTTCAGAGCCTATTCCATTCAAACAAACAAACAAACAAACAATCAAATGTTACCTCTTTATAATATTAGTATAGATAACAGATCATTAATAATATTGATTATGATCACTATAAGAATTTGTTATACCGACTAACGTGCCCCCAGAAAGTGTGTAAAATTTGTTTTTTTTTTTACATTTTAAGTGACTAGCGATTTAAAAAATTCAACGAATTAACGCTGAAATGTTTCAAAACTTTTGTCTCAACTCGTTCATTAGGAAATGTTGAAAAATATCTCTTGGCATACACCACACGGACAGATTTATCCTTGTTTTTGTATGGGACACGTTTTCTAGTGCATTGTTGTTCAAAATAGGTACTAATAAAATAAAAAGACTAATAAAATATTTCCATTTGGAATTTTTTTCTTTTAATCACACTGTAACATCACATCACCCAAATATAAGGTGAAAGTTTGTGAGTGTGTGTCTATGTTTGTTACGTCTTTGTGTCTAAACGGCTGTAGCGATTTTAATATAATTTCATATGGAGTTATTTGACACCCTGTGGAGAACACTTGGGGAGGCCTATGCTGGAGAGCAAGACAATCAAGAAACCGGTGTCTAGCAAATTAGTTTTTGCACCTACAGCAATTTTTTTGAAATAATAATAATAATTTTAGTAAAATCTAATCTTGGTTGTTAATAAAGTCTATTTTTATTTTATTTGACACTCTTAATTAACACATAGGGTACTTTTTATCGCAGAATAATGTAAGGTTCCTGCGAAATTTAATTTTGCGCGTACGAAGTAGCATCTAAGATTTAGTATTGTTTAATAATCTAAGAGGCTTTAATAATAATTCTCCTAGTAGGGACCATCTAAACGTTTTTTATTCATACTTGTTCGTACTCAAGCTATTTATCGAAAATACTTCCAGATTTGTTTTCTTGAAATCCGTTTTCAATATCGGCCTACCGAAATTCCATACATAATTTACTAAGCTTTTTATCCTGATTTGGTTCAAGCACAACCATTTGATATGCCTTTTTTATAATAATTTCCTCCAATTCATAACGATTTTATGAATTTTAAAAGTAATTTATGCGTATCGGTAAATGGCCTCCTTTTGTACCTAGGCTCGTTGTTGGCTGGAGTTTGAATGCTCGTACAAAACGCGATCGTTTATCATGAATACATCTCGAAAACCTCAAAGCCTCAGGTAACATTGATCAGCCGTGTAAGACCCATCGATGTGCTATAAACTAGACAAGTTGTAAAAAGACATCGACCGCATTAAACTTTTTAAGAATTCCATAGAACAAAAACTGTTGCCCTAATTGCCGTCAGTTTATACTGAAACATTAATTTTTTTTTTAAATAATATCAAAAAGATATACGATTCAATGGAAGAGCACAAATTTTACCATGCGTAGCGCTGCGCCGTGATACTGTTCATAATGAACAAAACGTGCATCTTTTTCTATGATGAATAAAGTTCGATTTTGAATCACCACCACGTAATGCAGCGCCGCGCCTCGTCTCGGTGTGAACTGACGCTTATTCCAATAGTTCCACACGAAATAGACATCTGTCCAGCCACCTACTAAAGTTTAAGACAAACACATGAAACTCCCAAATCGGGATCCACATTACTCAAACAGTAATCCTGTTGAAATGTTTGTTTCTACCTTAAACCAATTACTCCCATGACATAATCTTACATTAAGGAAACTTACTGCGAAAGTAATGTTGACGCTCAGTTTCAGTAGTTGTAGATTTGATGAGATAGACGGATTGTAATAGGTTGGGATTTGACCTCGGGTAAGTATAAAGAATACCTTTTTACTGCTGCAAATAACGTCATTACGTTTATATACGATTCCCAGGTGATATTGGTACAAACTTAAGATAATAAGTAGAAAAAGGGAACATTAGACAAATATATATAATGTTACTCTTTTCTATATATTTGTCATACATATAGAATTTTCTATTATGGGATTTTCATATTTCCATAACTACCTTGTTGGCGAAAGAAAAATAATAGGATGAAATATTATCTAGAAGTCTAGGGTTTTATATCAATGTGAAGCCGTCGTGACAAATCAGTCCCTTTGAATGTGATCAATAGAGGGATATTGAAAAGCCACATTATAGATTTTCACCGGCTCATATTTTAAATACGTTGGCCAATTTAACAGTAGGTATGTGTCGAAAGTTTTATATAGGATAAGATGGTTTATGGTTAATATTAAATAATGTATGTTCCCTTCGACCAGGGGCCTTATTATGATCTTTTACAATACCAGCTTGGTTCCAGGCAATTCAATAATACGGTCTTAAGCTGCCTTGTTCTTTTTCATATTTCAACGACATGTTATTCTGAATCGATCCACCCTATTTTGGTTGCCTAAAAGTGACATTCGGAAGCAAGTCAAGTGTCACGTGTTCGCTGACAGGCTGTCATCGTGCAGATATTATGTGATCGTAATACGAAAATTCCAGGCAGCCATGTTGTATGGCGTAAACTGGCTGGAATTAAGAGCTTGTAATAGGCCCCCAGAAAAGTAAATATAGTGTCTCTCTTGCACCGAATTTTTGGTAAATAAAAATGGGGGATTTTAAAGCGAATAGTGATTTTTTTAACTGCCCTTTCGCGGCTTTTGTTCTTAACCCGCAAAACAGTCCCTGGCTTATCCGTTAAAACTTCAAACGTTCTCTATCAAATATGTTTGATCCTTTTGGTATTTTCGTTCAAAGGGTTGAGACAAACAGAACCACTGCCATAGCAAAAAGCGAAATCCAAGGCAAGTTTCAGGTAAGCCGTAAGAGTGTATATTTTATTCATGTGTTAAGTTTTCCTATTTGCCCTCGCGTAGTGATTTTAGCCATTCACTGTGGAAAATCAAATTTCAAACAAATATTCCAAATGAAAGGCAACAGTGAAGAGGGAAGCTATGAATGTCCTATAGAAATATAGAGTCAAATAGAAATGATAAAAACTGATTCCGGCAATTTTTTTGTTGAGTTGTGATAGAGTAAGAATAATGTTATTTCAACGTTCTTCAAACACCGTTCAGTGTAATAGATACATGGTGAATGTAATGCTTACTTTATAAACTAGCCACATGGCAGTGACCAGTCATGTTCAGGGAAAACTGATTGTGAATTACGACAGTAAATATTTTCAAAACATCTAATCACAAAACAGTGATGCAAATTAGACAAAGTGCAAATTAGACAAAGTGTATAATATAGATTTTTTAGGTTAAGTACCAACGCGATCAATTACTGCGCTGCAGAGGTCGTCTCTCTTCATTTTATTCTAGCGCCTCCGTGGTCTAGTGGTTCTGAGCTTCGCTCTCGACCCGGAGGTCGTGGGTTCGATTCCCGTATTGGAACAACAAAATATGTTTTTTTCAAGTTTGCTTCGGACAATGCAGGCTGATCACCTGATTGTCTGACAAGAAAAATGATCCATGCGTCGGATAGGCAAAAGTCAGTCCTGCACCTGTTCTATCGCCAGTCGTGACGGTTTACCGTCCCATTGAGTTATGAGAGTAAAAGAAGAGAGGGTGTCTTTGTGTATTGCGAACACACTTGGACACTATAAAATAACTCCTGCATAGCTGGCCTAATTTCAATAGAATCGGCTACCGACACCGAAGTCAGTGAGGGAAGCTATTTATTTTTAATTATTTACACAGATCACATTGAATCTGATCAGAGTATACTTAAGTTTTTTCTTAATGAAAGCGCCTCTCGAGTCTTTCATGTAATTAATAGAAAATGAGTTCTATTGTTGGACACATCCATTAAGTCTATTCTCGCACAATGATTAGGGGAAACCTAAGCGTGTATGAGAACAGAGGAACTATCAATCATTGCTGAATAACTCTCAGTATATTGTAACCTTAATTTCGTATCAGGCTGTGACTATACGATCCGGAATCTGCTCGTTCGGGTAAATGCGAGTGAAGAAATAAGAACTATAGTACCTACTAGCTGTGCCCGCGACTTCGTTCATGTGGTTTTTGAGTGAATTAAATCGTTTATGCAGCGCACGCAACGAAAGTCACCAAATGTGAATAATTTTCCCCGTTTTTGCAACATTTCTCACTGACGCTTCGCTCCTATTGCTCGCAGCGTAATGTTATATAGCCTAAAACCTTCCTCTATAAATGGACTATCCAACAAAACAGAATTTTTCTTATCGGACCAGTAGTTCCTGAGATTAGTGCGTATAAGCAAACAAACAAACAAACTTAATAACATTAGTATGGAATAACAAAATAGCTCAAACGGAGCACCTGAGCGTCGATAAGTACGTTTGATTTTCAACTCTATTATTAATACAATAGAGTTGATGAAAATCACTAATGTAGAGTTTTATTAAGCTTTCAATCGAATTCAAAATTACCCAAGTCAAAATCAGAGTTAAAATTATTAATGATTTCATACGCTACGCGATTTTGAAAACGAAAGCATCGAGTTGTCAATTTTCACATTTGACTCGACACACGTGTATTCGTTTTTCAACTTTATTCTATTACCCCCAGAGTTCTTTTCCAAGTGTTCAGATTTTTTCCCGCCCTGATTCTGGATCGAATATTATAAAACGGCCGGCCTTATAAAACGCACCCTTCTCCTATTACTCGTAAAAGAAAACTTTGCGAGAAATAATTACTACCGAATGACGTAGTAAGATTAGAAATAATATTTTCCTCGTATCACAATACAGAAATTAACTATCAGTATCTCTACAGGGTGATTCATCGTTCATATAATAAGCCAAATATAGTCTGAAAGGTCGTTTCAGACCTATGATTTTTTTGAGTTATATTTAAGTAATTTATTAGGTGCCAAAACAAAAAATTCTCTACGCGTAATTTTTTTTAGTTACTACTTTCTTTTACTTTCTATCACTTAAAAGAACGTAGTATATTGGAATAATTTTATTAAAACTATAAAATTTTAGAAAAATTTTAGTTACAACAAATAAAAACTATTTAAAAATAAAAACTTACTACTGTTTTCCTCATGAATGCTTAGATATTTTATCTTGAAATTTATTAAAAAAAATCATCTATAATTATGCATTTAAGCTGTAAAAAAATATAATTCTCTGTCAACGCTTTACTTGTATTACAGTGTCTAACTATTAATGTGTCCGCTATTAAATTCTGTATGAAAAATAACGGTTTTGGTTTTCATTAAACATTATTAGATATTTCTCAAATTAATAACACAATCCCAAATATCATCGTTATGAATCTACCGTATTATATTTCTGTCTGGCATACCTTGACCCTTATTAGGTATATAACCTAATAAGGATCAAGGTTGTAAATTGGTGTCATATATCAAATTAGTACAAAAATGTATCATGTATCGATCATTACCTTAGCGGAAGGATATTAACTTCTAATATCTGTTTTAAAAAATCATACTGCTTAACGATCCAAAAGTAATGAAATGTTTGGCGTTTCGTTTGAAACACTATTATTCATTATTTTATTTTATTTAATTAACAATTTATTGTGCACATAAACGATAAACAGATTACATATAAAGAAAAACGACACAAAATATATTATTTGTTATTATTTTTCTAAAATAATTTTGTATTTTTATTTTAACTCGTGTATTTTTATTTTTATGTGCGCTCCTTTTCACATTTTCTTGTTTTTCTGTTGTTATTGTTTAATTCTATTTTCAATTCTGGTGTATGTAATGATAATAATATGTTTTTCCCATTGTGTAGTGTAATGGTCCGTATTGTTGAATAAACGTTTATTTATTTATTTAGTGTATTCGCGTTAAGTTTGCAATGAGTCGTAGTGCAAATGTCTCCAAATAAGAGATTGTCTTCATAGTATTCAAAACGCTTACTTACCTACGTAGCATGGGTAGTATTTGTACAAAATACGAATTGATTAAGTAAATTAGTTAAGGAAAAACATATTATTAACTAGCTGACCACTTCGTTGAGCATGGAAATCGTGTAAACCTTCCCGGGACTTCCACGAATATTTCAAGACGAAAATAGCCGAATCAGTTCAACCGATCTCGAGTTTTAGCGTGACTAACGAACAGCAATTGATTTTTATATAGCCTATGTTACTCAGTGATAATGTAGCTTTCTAATGAAAAAAGAATTATTAAAATCGGTCCAGTACTTTTTGAGTAAATACAAATCTTTCCTCTTTATAATATTAGTGTAGGTGGGCTTGGAAAACTATTAGCTACCCGGCTCAAGCACCAACGCACAACACAGAGTCAAAATCTATATTACCTATAAACACAAAGATATATTTATTATTTATTTTAGTGTTAACCAAGGTGTCAGCAAAACTCCACACCAAATTTTATAAAAATAGCTCGAACTGTTTAGACTTGAAGAAGTACTAAACAAACACACACACACTAACATTCGTCTTTGTAACGTGTGTGTGATAAGTTCATTCATTTCTCTACATTTTAAAATGAAGATTAAGGAATATCTTAACTCAGTATCGAGTAAACTAGATTACGATCCAGCCACAAAGGACTCAATTTCAAATTAAGACCTAAGCAAAAACTATGCAAATTCGTCAATCAGGGCTTTATGAAGCCGTCTTATTTAACCCTAGGGTTTCCCCCAACCCCTCCCTGTCCCGCCTAAGGGAAAATAATTAATATGGATTAAAGTATTTGAATACTTTACAGGGAGTGTTTTTGCTTAAGCAATTTGTATGCATAGCAGTTCTTACGGCAGTGTTCAATCACGCTTATAGTTTCAGTTCTGAACTTAGCTATAACAATATTTTGTTATATTTACTCGTACTTAAGGACCAAAAACTGTTTTGCATTAATACTAGTAATGATATAAAATACAATAAATTTGACAGATAGATACAATAATTTGGCAATATAAAGCAAAAGTGAATAGTAATTTGTAACCTGTGTAGGTAATACGTCTGATAATATATTTTAGCCCTTAGATTATTAATTGGTCTCAGCGCCTTCGACTAGATAGAGCGATGTCAAGAAATGACAGATTCCTGAATGCGGCAACTTCATATTGTAGTGTGTGTAAAACAATGCGCAAAGATTGTAGTGTGCATCTATAATTGTGTTGCCAGCTACTTGACTAGTGCCCGATCAATAGGGAAAATATTTCGTCGCTGTGGTGTGGTAATTTATCAATATTAATAAATAAAAAAAATCTTTAACATGAAATCATAATCATTTTTATGAAGGTTCTTCTTCTTAATCTTAAATAATTATTAGGCATAATTTTCAAAAGTTTTTATTTTAGTATCTGGGAGCACGGCAGTTTCCCCGCCAAGTCGAGCGCGAAGCAAACACTGCCGTACCATCCTTTTCAGGCACCATTTTGTCGCATTCTCAAGCCCCTATTTGAGAACCTCCGGATAAGACCAGAACGCAGAAATTTTGGTCATCCAATAAGCTAAAAAATCTGTCAATAATTAGAAATCCATCTGTCAACGGTGACTTATATATATATATATTTAAATCTCAGACGGCTTCGTGCGTCTTTTCAAACTCGATACTTATTGCATCTCCCACTTCTAGTACGATTTAAAAGTGTCTGCGAGTGAATATTGTTATTTTATTTGCTTAATATGATCTTGGTCGTAATTATATTACATTTAAACACGGTATGCTGATATTCGATTTCAAATAATTCTCGGTCACTTTTGACGACCTCTCTTATTGGTACTTATGTAGCACACTGTATATTATCGTATATTATCGTATATAACTCGCCTTTTTTGACGTCCACTCATACTGGTACTTATGTAGCACACTGTATATTATCGTATATTATCGTATATAACTCGTCTTTTTTGACGTCCACTCATACTGGTACTTATGTAGCACACTGTATATTATCGTATATTATCGTATATAACTCGTCACTTTTGAGGTCCACTCATACTGGTACTTATGTAGCACACAGTATATTATCGTATATTATCGTATATAACTCGTCACTTTTGAGGTCCACTCATACTGGTACTTATGTAGCACACAGTATATTATCGTATATAACTCGTGCATAGTACTATTCTTAGTACGACCATTCAGCGTGGTAATCAAGTGGTGTGCGTATATTATCATATATGCCTTGTGCATTGTGCTTTCTTGCTACGTCCTTTTTTAACCGTAATCATATGGCACATTATATATTTTCATTGATATATCCCACCGATTCTTCCTTTCTGTCAGCTAAATTAACTTAAAAACCACAACATTACTGTAGACCATTGCGTGTTATTTTTATTTAATATTTGGTAGTCTGTTAGATCAGCTCTATGCCGTTCTGCACGCAATTTATTTTCTATCTTAACCTAGCATTCATAGACTGCGAAACAACATTTAACCGCGTGCCCCGTAAACAAGATTTTAGAGCAAGAGCTAGAAGTCTAGGTCGCAGATCAGGACATGACAGTAAGCACATGTAGGTAGCTGTAGTATCTAGAGATTGCTTTCGTACAGGTACGGCCGAGCGGCAAGAGATGAGAGTAAGTACATGTAGGTAGCTGTAGTATCTAGAGATTGCTTTCGTACAGGTACTAGGCCGAGCGGCAAGAGATGAGAGTAAGTACATGTAGGTAGCTGTAGTATCTAGAGATTGCTTTCGTACAGGTACGGCCGAGCGGCAAGAGATGAGAGTAAGTACATGTAGGTAGCTGTAGTATCTAGAGATTGCTTTCGTACAGGTACTAGGCGGAGCGGCAAGATATGAGAGTAAGTACATGTAGGTAGCTGTAGTATCTAGAGATTGCTTTCGTACAGGTACTAGGCGGAGCGGCAAGATATGAGAGTAAGTACATGTAGGTAGCTGTAGTATCTAGAGATTGCTTTCGTACAGGTACTAGGCGGAGCGGCAAGATATGAGAGTAAGTACATGTAGGTAGCTGTAGTATCTAGAGATTGCTTTCGTACAGGTACTAGGCGGAGCGGCAAGATATGAGAGTAAGTACATGTAGGTAGCTGTAGTATCTAGAGATTGCTTTTGTACAGGTACTAGGCCGAGCGGCAAGAGATGAGAGTAAGTACATGTAGGTAGCTGTAGTATCTAGAGATTGCTTTTGTACAGGTACTAGGCGGAGCGGCAAGACATGAAGCGATAGTGTGCGCTTCACCTGCTTGTGCAATACGATAGCTAACTAAATATGATGCCTCCGTGGCCTTTTCATTGATAGTTTGTGTTACATGCATCATTTTTTTTTGAATTTCCAATAACTGTTCTTTTCTGCGAACAAAAAATGCTTTATTCTTGTCTCTAGACTCGGGGTGTACAGTTTCTAAATATCGGCAATTTGGCAGGTGCTATGGAACTATTAGGAAGCAGTTTACTATATAGCATGCAGAGAGGTGAGCCGTTGGAATCAACAAATCCGAAACTGATAAATGATTCATCATATTTCCTTTTTTTCGTCTTTGAAACCGTGGAACTTGACGTCGTGGCATCATCGTCTGGATCGGTAATTGCTGCATGCTCCGCGCGTACTGCTTTTGAACATTCAGCGTCATTAGAAGATGATGTTGCAACACGTTTAACGCCTTTAAGCCAACGTTCCATTCTTCTTTATTAATAATGTTACATCGTCAGGATGGTGGGGTCAAAATAATTCACAAGGTAGGAACTTATCGCTCCGAACGCTTCAACTGACTGACGAGGCGCGACGCGCGATCGCCGCTTTTATACTTAGTCCTAGACGCAATCTCGAACATTCTCAAAAATACTCGAGTAGGCGCCTTTGATAAACAAAAAGCGGAAATAAAAATACAAAAATGCGTTGTAAACAATCTCGACTTTATGTTTTGAAGTTAGAGCCGAAAGTCGCTTGTTCACAACTATAATGTCTAATTCAGAGGCAGCTTTTATCAAAGGACGCGCGCTCACAATTATTAGTAGGTATGCGCGTGGCGGCGGCGCGGCGGGCGGAGTCAAAACGTTCGACCAGATAGAGGTATTTTCATTTTTTTTTCTAAATTCTTACGAAACCCCTACAGGGGTTTCGCGGAACCCTAGGGTAGGGTAAGCCTCTCATATCTTGTGAGATATCCATATGAAAGTTCTTTTGAAGAAGATATGCTTATGTGTTCACCGCTACCCACAAACACTACCGGGGAAGAAATTTTTAATAAAATAAACATATTTTTTGAAGAAAATAATCTCAGTTGGAACGATTGCATTGACATTTGTACAGATGGGGCCAAGGCGATGACAGGTAAAACAGCAGGAGCAGTGTCACGCATAAAAAATAAAGTTCCAGCCACTGTATTCTGCATAGACAAGCACTTGCGATGAAGCAAATGCCGTAAAATCTAAAATTAATTATGGATGAAGCGGTAAAAATAATTAATTTTATTAAATCACGACCACTACAATCCCGATTGTTCTCATTATTGTGTGAAGATTATGGCAGCAAACATAAAACACTGCTGCTCCATACAGAAGTTCGCACTTCTGTGTCGGGGCTGTCTCGGGGTAAAACTTTAACAAGGCTATTTGAACTTAGAGCGGAGTTACGAATGTTCCTTTCAGCTGATACTTCTTTTAATTTGAAAGACCGTTTGTATGATAGAACTTGGTTGTTCCGATTGTCTTTTATGGCGGATATCTTTCAAAAACTAAACGAATTGAATTTATCATTGCAAGGTAAACAGACAACAGTGTTCCAGGCCTATAACAAAATATCTGCCTTCAAAAGAAAATTAGATTTTTGGATTGTTTGCGTTGATAAGAGAGAAATAGAAAGCTTTACGTTACTCAGTGAGTTTGTTAGCGATAACGACTCAGAAATGTTTCAAGATGATATGTTTAAAGAATTGGTCCAATATCTCACTTCGATGCGCGCATCTTTTGAAAAGTATTTTCCCGAAGAACAGAATACAAAAATAAAACTGAATTCATGGATTCATAATCCTTTTTTACCCAACTTGCAAAAGCCCGAAAGTATTTCAAACGAGATATATGAATCTCTTTTAGAAATGTCATCAGACATAAGTATGGAGTCACTGTTCAAAACGATGCCTCTCAAAGATTTTTGTGCAGAATTCGTAATGAATATCCAATGCTTGGCAAAATGGCTCTGAATATTCTTCTCCCGTTCCCAACAACATATTTGTGCGAAACAGGATTCTCAACGTATGCAGTAACGAAAACAAAATATCGCAATAGACTGGACGCCGAACCTGATATGAGACTGCAACTGTCTTTTATCAAACCTGACATCAACCAATTAATGAAAAATAAAAAACAGTTTCATACCTCCCATTAGTTAGATTTTTTCTTTTTTAATATCTTGTAATAATGTACTTGCCATGTGGCATGTTAAAGTAAGTAATAATTAGTAACTGTTACATTATACATACTTTTATTATCTTTATTAATAAAGAATACACTTTTAAAAACTATTATTTTATTGTAGGGTTCCGTCAAGTATTTTGCTTTCCAAAAGTGTTCCGCCACCAAAAAAAATTTGAGCACCGCTGGTTTAACATATAATAACAGTTTTTTTTTTCTAATTGAGCAAAACGACAAAAAAAAACTTAGAAAATAATAATCAGTCTTATAAAATTGCATACACTGCAGCGTCGTCACGGCGCCCGGCCGGCTAATAACTGTCGAGATACTGAAAACAAAACATTACCACACAACTCTCACCCCGCACCTTGAGCGGCCTCTCATCGATGCTGATTTGTTTCTTTTGGCGGACGCAATTAAATCCATCCTTTATATTGATTAAAACATAAAATATTTGTGATATATACGGTACCTAACCTTGAGCGGCCTCTGATCTCTGACGATTTGTTTCTTTTGGCGGACGCAATTAAATCCATCCTTTATATTGATTAAAACATAAAATATTTGTGATATATACGGTACCTAACCTTGAGCGGCCTCTGATCTCTGACGATTTGTTTCTTTTGGCGGACGCAATTAAATCCATCCTTTATATTGATTAAAACATAAAATATTTGTGATATATACGGTACCTAACCTTGAGCGGCCTCTGATCTCTGACGATTTGTTTCTTTTGGCGGACGCAATTAAATCCATCCTTTATATTGATTAAAACATAAAATATTTGTGATATATACGGTACCTAACCTTGAGCGGCCTCTGATCTCTGACGATTTGTTTCTTTTGGCGGACGCAATTAAATCCATCCTTTATATTGATTAAAACATAAAATATTTGTGATATATACGGTACCTAACCTTGAGCGGCCTCTGATCTCTGACGATTTGTTTCTTTTGGCGGACGCAATTAAATCCATCCTTTATATTGATTAAAACATAAAATATTTGTGATATATACGGTACCTAACCTTGAGCGGCCTCTCATCGATACCGATTTGTTTCTTTTGGCGGACGCAATTAAATCCATCCTTTATATTGATTAAAACATAAAATATTTGTGATATATACGGTACCTAACCTTGAGCGGCCTCTCATCGATGCCGATTTGTTTCTTTTGGCGGACGCAATTAAATCCATCCTTTATATTGATTAAAACATAAAATATTTGTGATATATACGGTACCTAACCTTGAGCGGCCTCTCATCGATGCCGATTTGTTTCTTTTGGCGGACGCAATTAAATCCATCCTTTATATTGATTAAAACATAAAATATTTGTGATATATACGGTACCTAACCTTGAGAGGCCTCACATCTCTGCCGATTTGTTTATTTGGCGGATGCAATTAAATCCATCATTTATATTGATTAAAACATAAAATATTTGTGATATATACGGTACCTAACCTTGAGCGGCCTCTCATCGATGCCGATTTGTTTCTTTTGGCGGACGCAATTAAATCCATCCTTTATATTGATTAAAACATAAAATTCTTGTGATATATACGGTACCTAACCTTGAGCGGCCTCTCATCGATGCCGATTTGTTTCTTTTGGCGGACGCAATTAAATCCATCCTTTATATTGATTAAAACATAAAATATTTGTGATATATACGGTACCTCACCTTGAGAGGCCTCACATCTCTGCCGATTTGTTTATTTGGCGGATGCAATTAAATCCATCATTAATATTGATTAAAATTAAAAAAAAAAACTGATATTCGGTATCATCAAACGCGGAGAATTGAACAGTGACAAAATCGCGTATACAATATACGCCGCACAAAGCGACCTCGCGGTGCGTGCGGCAAGTCGCTGAACTAAATTATGCGCCGGATTTTATTCCCGAAGCAAAAATACGTCCATGCCAAAATTTTTACCAGACACTGGTACAGTAATATGACGGCTACAGAAAAAAAATCAGGGCTCGTCAATCTTGCGTCCGTATACAGGACGCAGTAAATCGGGTAGACGCATGATGGTCGGTAAAAGCCGCCATGTTCGACGCAGCATAGGTAGTGGGATCTATATATATATATATATATATATATATATATATATATATATATATATATATATAATTATAGTTAATGTTGTGTGACTTGGCCGTTGACAGATGGATTTCTAATTATTGACAGATTTATATATTTATATATATATATATATATTTAAATCTCAGACGGCTTCGTGCGTCTTTTCAAACTCGATACTTATTGCATCTCCCACTTCTAGTACGATTTAAAAGTGTCTGCGAGTGAATACAGCCGTCTGAGATTTAAATATATATATATATATATATATATATATATATATATATATATATATATATATATATATATAAATCTTTCCTCTTTATAATATTAGTGTAGGTGGGCTTGGAAAACTATTAGCTACCCGGCTCAAGCACCAACGCACAACACAGAGTCAAAATCTATATTACCTATAAACACAAAGATATATTTATTATTTATTTTAGTGTTAACCAAGGTGTCAGCAAAACTCCACACCAAATTTTATAAAAATAGCTCGAACTGTTTAGACTTGAAGAAGTACTAAACAAACACACACACACTAACATTCGTCTTTGTAACGTGTGTGTGATAAGTTCATTCATTTCTCTACATTTTAAAATGAAGATTAAGGAATATCTTAACTCAGTATCGAGTAAACTAGATTACGATCCAGCCACAAAGGACTCAATTTCAAATTAAGACCTAAGCAAAAACTATGCAAATTCGTCAATCAGGGCTTTATGAAGCCGTCTTATTTAACCCTAGGGTTTCCCCCAACCCCTCCCTGTCCCGCCTAAGGGAAAATAATTAATATGGATTAAAGTATTTGAATACTTTACAGGGAGTGTTTTTGCTTAAGCAATTTGTATGCATAGCAGTTCTTACGGCAGTGTTCAATCACGCTTATAGTTTCAGTTCTGAACTTAGCTATAACAATATTTTGTTATATTTACTCGTACTTAAGGACCAAAAACTGTTTTGCATTAATACTAGTAATGATATAAAATACAATAAATTTGACAGATAGATACAATAATTTGGCAATATAAAGCAAAAGTGAATAGTAATTTGTAACCTGTGTAGGTAATACGTCTGATAATATATTTTAGCCCTTAGATTATTAATTGGTCTCAGCGCCTTCGACTAGATAGAGCGATGTCAAGAAATGACAGATTCCTGAATGCGGCAACTTCATATTGTAGTGTGTGTAAAACAATGCGCAAAGATTGTAGTGTGCATCTATAATTGTGTTGCCAGCTACTTGACTAGTGCCCGATCAATAGGGAAAATATTTCGTCGCTGTGGTGTGGTAATTTATCAATATTAATAAATAAAAAAAATCTTTAACATGAAATCATAATCATTTTTATGAAGGTTCTTCTTCTTAATCTTAAATAATTATTAGGCATAATTTTCAAAAGTTTTTATTTTAGTATCTGGGAGCACGGCAGTTTCCCCGCCAAGTCGAGCGCGAAGCAAACACTGCCGTACCATCCTTTTCAGGCACCATTTTGTCGCATTCTCAAGCCCCTATTTGAGAACCTCCGGATAAGACCAGAACGCAGAAATTTTGGTCATCCAATAAGCTAAAAAATCTGTCAATAATTAGAAATCCATCTGTCAACGGTGACTTATATATATATATATTTCTTGTGTGCGTGTGTATGTGACTGAACTCCTCCTAAACGACTAGACCAATTTTGATGAAATTTTTTGTGTGTGTTCGTGGAGATTCGAGAATGGTTTAGATTTACAATTGGAACCGATAGGTGGCGCTGCAGTCAGTATGTCAAGCAATTAATTAATAAGGCAATACGAAGTTTGCCGGGACAGCTAGTATATATATAGAACCCTGTTAGGCCATGCACTAAAAAGTATCATACAGGCAGTTTCCAGTGCTCAGTTAAACAAACTAATAGGAAGACATATGCCTCTGAAGCTAACACAGAAGTGTCATTTACACCAGTGCCCATGTCAATATACGAGTTTGATTTTGGTCCCACATACTTTTCTGGCGTATGGCCATTTCATCTGAAATTAGCGCGCAAACAACATTACATTTATCACATTAAGAAGGAGCGTTTACTTTACTAAAACTATTAATAAAGTAAACGCTTCTTCAGTAAATCCTGGAGCGCCATCGATGATGACAAATTTACTCCTTGCGTAATTATATGCCGATGGGGAATAGAAGTTTAAAGTCAAACAGATTTTTTTAAGTTCGTTATAATATTTCGGTATAATTTTCTTTTCGTTTTTATGCTTTTTGTATATATTATGAAACAAATCCGCTGTGACAACATTTTTACTAAGAATGTTATATATATCAAGGAAACGTTCATGATTCAAAATTTTAATAAGGCCTTAAAAGTCATGTCCTATCTACTAGTCAAATATCGCCCCCCCCCCACCCGCTTCTTTCCCTCCGCGAATCCTTCAGTTTTTGAGTTATAAATTTCGAAGTTTTATTTGCCACGCAAAATGCGCTGGAAAAGTGTGTTGTTTATTCTAGTTCAATCACCTATTTTCCTTAACTAGAGTGAATCGGGCAGAAGTCGATACGAACGAAATATACTTCCGAGTATACCAACATAATATAGGTATTATATTATATATTATGTTATATTATACTCGGAAGCAGAGGAATAACGCACAAATTAGACATTAGCTGATAATATCCTCCATCCGAGATGGCGAGTTGCGTTTCGTTTCACCTTTTCACATAATTAAATTTGAAAACTGTACTAAAGCATAAAGTTTACGTTCCGTTTCGTATCATTGAAATAATATTTGAATATTTTTGATTTGCCTGTCAAGTCGTAAACAATATGTTTCATGACATGACGTGGCAAACACGGGTAATCTGATACTAAATATGGTTAAAAATTTTTGAATACAAGGCAACATTGAACACAAAGCGGTACTCCGATCGGAGATTTTAGGATTATATTATTTGACTGTGTTTTAGAAGATTTATACAATACTTACTAATGGTATGTGATGCCAGTATTTTTCTTGTTTCATGTAGTATTATTTTTACATAGTTTGACTATGCAAATCGGCATTTTGCTTCGCTCTCACACAAATCTTTGACAAATTATCGAGACGTCTACTTCACTTTACGCTTGTAGCGCGACTGGCGCGGATACGCCGAATTCGGCGTATTATTTGTTGCCGCATTTTTCAATACGCTGGACGGTATCTAGTCAAAGCGACCAATTATTAATCTATGTTTTAGCCGTTTTGATAAATTGTCTGTAGTAAAAAAAGGTTAAAAGCTTTTCCAAATTACCGTAAGTGCTGTCGTATCGACTAAATATATTTTAATTCTAAAAGTAAGATTTTCCAAATAATAAGACACTAAAGGTTTTTTTACAATATGTAACCCCGCACGGTTTGAGTTTTGTTAATTATTATATAAGTTGCGCGGACTATTTAATGAAAAACCTACTTTAGCTCTAGTTACAATATAGTAAGCTAGCTTTTGCCCGCGACTTCGTCCGCGTGGAATTGCCTATGTCCTTTCTCAGACTCTAGACTATCTGTGTACCAAATTTCATTTAAATCGGTTCAGGAGTTTTAACATTACAACATATCTTGCTCTAAAGCAAGATAGGCAGAGCTACTTTCGCATTTATAATATTAGTTAGAATTAGTATTAGGATGATTGATTGCCTGATGGAACTTAATGGAAAAACCCTATCAATCACCCGTTTATTCAGATTTATTTAGGGTGCATTCTGTGGATCAAAATTTCTTTGTATATTTCAAGTACTATTGTAGCGATCTACTTTTCATTTAATTTATTTTACTATCTTTATTTTCTAATATTATTATTTACAAATTATATACAAACATATGTTTTCATATTAATATTATTTTTATCTGTACAGACACAAATTTTTATTAGTAAGTAGTTAGTATTGCAACGGAACGTGCGCGCGCAGTGATAGAGCGTCCGTTGCCTAGCGACGAGATAACAGAAAAAAGTAGAATGTATTAGAGACTTAGACTGGTGTTCAGTCAGATATTTTCGTTTTGTTTCTTAATCCTCTGTTACTCCTTCAATTTTAGTAGACTGGTGTATTTTCTGTTCTGTGTAATTCTTAATAAATATTATTCCTTATTTCTCACGCACTACAGACCTTTTTGTTTTTATATCACACCTTCCTACAAGTGGTGACCCCGACGAACATCAAGATGACTGAGGACAAACAAGATGTGTTCCGTGTGGGAGTACGTATTCCTCCATTTTATCCAGAGAAACCCGGACTATGGTTTAATCAAATGGAGGCGCAATTCATGTTGTCCAATATTAAATCAGACGAAACAAAATTTTACTACGTCACAGGCAACTTAGACTCTCAGTACGCGTCCGAGGTGGAAGACATTATATCCGACCCCCCACCCACCGGGAAATATGAGAAATTGAAAAGTGAGTTGATAAAACGGCTTTCGGCGTCACGTGAAAAGAAAGTGAAACAACTGCTTTTACACGAAGAGCTGGGCGACCGAAAACCGACACAATTCTACCGACATCTCCTCAATCTGGCTAGCCCGGGAGTACCGGAAGAGTTTTTGCGTACTATATGGACGAGCCGACTTCCCGCCAGTACCCAAGCCATCGTAGCTTCGCAGTCCAGAACTGATCTCGCTGAGCTAGCGGAACTAGCTGATAGGATTCACGACGTAGTTGGATCCCAGGTAGCGTCAACGTCTGCTGTAACGGCGACTGGTCCTCAGCAAACCACGACCATGCATGCTGAAATCGCCGCACTGACCAGACAGATGCAGAATCTGGCTTCTCAGGTCGAACGTCTATCTCGCCCAAAAGAGCGTTCCCGGAGTCATTCACGTCACCGGTCGAACTCAGCCAGGTCAGAATCAAGCTACCGAAAATATCCTCAGTGCTGGTACCATCAAAAATTTGGAAATCGTGCCCGGAGGTGCTTGGAGCCTTGCGACTATCATAAGTCGGAAAACTCGCGGGACAATCAATAAGTGCGACCGATGATTGTCCGAGCTCCGGTCGCATATTCGTCACCGATCAACGGTCGAAGATGCAGTTCTTAGTCGACACTGGCAGCGACCTCTGTGTCTACCCCCGATCGGCGATTTCAAGACGACTGGAAAATACTAGTTACCAATTGTGTGCTGCGAATGGGACACCGATATCGACATACGGTTTTATTAGTTTAAATTTAAACCTAGGGTTACGCCGCGACTTTGCTTGGCGATTTATTGTTGCTGACGTAACAAAGGCTATAATAGGGGTTGATTTTTTATCGTATTATAATTTGGTTGTTGATTGCAGAAATCAACGCCTCATTGACAACCATACAACACTTTCCGCCCCGGCGCTTCCTGCCCGTCGTTCGGATGATGTCTCTTCGGTGAAGGTGAGTCTTGGTGATTCCGCATACATTCACATACTACGGGAATTTCCTGACATTACTCGCCCGCCGGGTCTACATCGCACACCTAAACACAATACCGTACACCACATTCGTACAACCCCAGGTCCACCTGTATCATTTTCACCTCGCAGACTAGCGCCAGATAAATTAAAAATTGCAAAGGAAGAGTTTGAGGCAATGATCAAATGCGGTACCTGCCGCTTATCTGAGTCTCCATGGTCGTCTCCTCTCCACCTGGCGCCGAAGAAAAATGACGGCTGGCGTCCCTGTGGCGACTATAGGATGCTCAATGCACGGACCATTGCCGATCAATACCCAATCCGACACATTCATGACTTCGCACACAGTCTTTATGGATGTACCGTATTTTCACAGATTGATTTGGTGAAAGCGTACAACCAGATTCCCGTAAACCCAGCTGACATTTCGAAAACAGCAATCACGACGCCGTTCGGTCTTTTCGAATTTCCTTACATGATGTTTGGACTTCGAAATGCCGGACAGACGTTCCAGCCATTCGTAGATGAGATGCTCAGGGGTCTGGATTTTACTTACGCGTATTTGGACGATTTTTTGGTCTTCTCTAAAGACCAGGAGACCCACGAACTTCACCTGCGTCAACTCTTCGCCAGGCTGCAAGATTACGGTATGGTCATTAACACCTCAAAGTGTTTATTTGGTGTGTCGGAGGTTAAGTTTTTAGGCTACCATATATCAGCCAAGGGTACACGGCCATTACCATCCAAGGTCGAAGCTGTGCAAAACTTTCCTGCGCCCAAAACCGTAAGAGAGCTACGGAGATTCCTCGGGATGCTTAATTTTTACCGAAGGTTTATTCCTGAGGCAGCTAGGTATCAGACACCCTTAAATGATCTCCTTACTGGATCTGTAAAAGGTTCACACCCTGTACATTTTTCACCCGAGGCGCATGAAGCATTTCAAAAGTGTAAAGATAGCCTTTGTGAAGCAGCGCTTTTAGTTCATCCTGACTGCAGCGCGAAGTTGGCGTTGGTCACGGATGCCTCTGACAAGGCTATCGGTTCAGTACTGCAGCAGCGGAGTGCAGGGGCATGGGAGCCTCTTGCTTTTTTCTCGCGGAAACTAAGTTCAGCTCAGGTTAAATACTCGCCTTATGACCGGGAGTTGCTTGCCATTTACGAAAGCATTAAACATTTTCGACACATGTTAGAGGCTCGTGATTTTGTTATTTACACAGACCACAAGCCCCTAACTTTCGCATTTCACTCTCGTAAGGAAAATTGCTCTCCTCGGCAGTTCCGTCACCTGGACCTCATTGGTCAGTTCTCAACGGACATTCGGCATATATCCGGTAAGGATAATGTCGTGGCAGACACTCTTTCGCGCGTCGAAGAAATTTCCCAACCTGTCCCTACTGAAAGGATCGCTGCAGCCCAACTTGAGGACCCCGAGCTTAAGCATTTGCTCGCTGGTGGTACTTCTTTACGCTTACAGCTACTCAAGATATCAGGTTCGCCATGTCAGCTATACTGTGACGTGAGCAGCCCTGCCCCGAGACCCTACGTTCCCAAAGAATTGCGCATGGCCATTTTCAGCAGTCTTCATTCTTTAAGCCATCCAGGCGCCAAGGCATCTGTAAGACTAGTTACTGATCGGTATGTTTGGCCTAGCGTTAGAAAGGATTGCCGCGAGTGGGTTCGTTCTTGTCTGGCTTGCCAGCGCTCGAAGATTACAAGACACGTTTTTGCTCCGGTAGGAAATTTCAGATTACCTTCAGCGAGATTTGCCTTTGTCCATATCGATCTCATGGGCCCTTTACCGCTATGCCAAGGTTTTCGCTATTGTCTAACCGCCGTCGATCGGTTTACGCGATGGCCGGAGGCGATTGCATTAGCCGACATAACTGCGGAGACAGTAGCAAAGGCTTTACTGAGCGGCTGGATAGCTCGTTTCGGCTGTCCATCTATCGTTACTGATAGAGGTAGGCAGTTTGAATCTGCATTATTTAAAACGTTGTCAACGATCGCTGGTTTTCAGCATCGCAGAACTACTGCTTACCATCCTGCCTGTAACGGTCTGGTGGAGAGATTCCACCGTCAACTCAAAGCTGCGATCATCTGCCACGGAAATAATAGTTGGGTGGATTCCCTCCCACTTGTTTTGTTAGGCATCCGCAGCGCTTTAAAAGAAGACGCCCAGGCTTCAGCAGCTGAACTTGTGTACGGCCAACCATTACGTCTTCCAGGCGATTTTTTTCAATCTTCAGAATGATGAGACCAGTGATATGATATCCATCGCCTGCAGCTAGACACAATAGTAGGTTTAAAACTTTTATTTATAAGGAACTATCTTCCTCATCACACATCTTTTTGAGAGACTGCACTGCTGGTGGCGGTTTAAAACCAGCATACTCAGGTCCTCACAAAGTTTTAGAAAGAGGTGACAAAGTGTTTAAGGTTTTGGTTAATGGCAAGCAGGTTACCGTATCGATAGACCGTATTAAACCGGCCTTCATACTGAGTGACCTTGGCAACTTGCCACACTCACCACCTATCACTAACACTCGTCACGACACACCAAAGACTCTACCAAACACTAACACTCATCATCAAACTACATTCGCGGATAACCGGAACTTACCTCCCGCTGATGAGGACATCATCAAAAGGACGCGGTCAGGACGTCGTGTTAAATTTACCGACTATTATCGCCCTTGACGGTCTCTGGAGGGGGGTGATGTAGCGATCTACTTTTCATTTAATTTATTTTACTATCTTTATTTTCTAATATTATTATTTACAAATTATATACAAAAATATGTTTTCATATTAATATTATTTTTATCTGTACAGACACAAATTTTTATTAGTAAGTAGTTAGTATTGCAACGGAACGTGCGCGCGCAGCGATAGAGCGTCCGTTGCCTAGCGACGAGATAACAGAAAAAAGTAGAATGTATTAGAGACTTAGACTGGTGTTCAGTCAGATATTTTCGTTTTGTTTCTTAATCCTCTGTTACTCCTTCAATTTTAGTAGACTGGTGTATTTTCTGTTCTGTGTAATTCTTAATAAATATTATTCCTTATTTCTCACGCACTACAGACCTTTTTGTTTTTATATCACACCTTCCTACACTATTATTGGTCTCATTCTATGGCGATCTAATAATAATTAATATAATATACTCAGGGTTCCCCTATACATTGTTTTTACTTGATTAGTATCAAGAAAAATTTTCGTGAGTACCTTCATGGGTCGCCCAAGAATTTTTTGGACGGAACTCTCAAGAATAAATGATGTGGAATTGGTGACGATTATCCGAAAAAATATTTAACCTACAAAATCTATGGTTTGATCAAAGAGTTCTCTTGCCAACTTGTATTGATAACGAGGTCATCTTAAATTATTAGTAACCAGCTGATTTTCTTTTTATTACTTAGTTAGTATTAATCTAATTCAACAAACATAATTGTCCTACAAATTGCGTGGTACGTTATCCCGGTCCTACGCTCGAAAGTTGACATTTTTCGAAAGCTACCACAATCGAGAGTTCCATCCAAGAAGTTATTGGAAGTCTCATCAAATTGAAGCTACTCAAGAAAAATTTGCTTGATACTTCTCGTAATTAAGTGAAAACAATGTATGGGGGAACCCTGACTAATACGTTTCTTTGATACCAAGACAGTATTTTGTACATTGGACCCATATCAAAACTATCGCGTCTTAACACGATTATGTAAATGTCAGCCAGATATTAACACTTTTATGATTATGTAATGAATAAATTTTCCGAGTTGATTACCGAAGTACCGTAGAGTTCCGTGTATAAAGGCGACGATGAATGTCTTTCATCTTAAATTTTCATGTTAATAAATGATGTTATACAGGTTGATTCATGATTCATATAATAAACCGAATATAGTGTAAAAAGAATGATGCGTAGAAATTTAAGCCTAATTAGTAATGGCATAGCATTATGTAACAGTACTTTTTACAGTATTAGTAGTACTATATAGACACATCCCTACAGTATTATCACTAATTTATTTTACACCTTGTATAGCAAAAGTTTCAAACTTTTGTTATGATAGCGACATATTAATTAATTAATCGTCACATTAGCCTATGATATATCTACTTAATATAATATAATATAGTATAAGTACTTATTTCAACAAAGTTTAAGCAAAATGTTTATCAAGTGTAAGTGACAGCAAGTGTTTCTGTCACTCCACTCCACTAAATCACAAACAATTTAACCAAGGCGTGACTAATTACAAAGTTTTGTGGCAAGTTGGTATTGCCGTCTATCAAAATTCATGTATAGGGTACTTACTCACGAAACTAATTTCAATACCGATCCCAGACCAATTTAATTCTATGGTTGTCAAGTCATGAGCTACTGTCGAAAACAATACCGATTAGTGATTACATTGGATTAGAATAGTACTATAAATTCACCTCTTCCGCGCTGAGAAGAGGCTGCAAGGCGAGGTACCGAATTGGGAGGAGCTCTCGCGACTGCGGAAGCTGGGGCAACAGAGCTACGAAGGTGGGGTGAGGTCCTGGCGCAGTCTCCGTATGGTCAACATACGGCCACGGTACGGTGGATGCGCCGTATAGGCCCTCCCATCTCACGCCTAGTACGGGGCTCCGGGTAGAGGGATGGGTAACCTCCCCGGCCTTGTTAGTCTCGGCGCCGAGGAGAGCGCTTCAGTTTGCTGGAGCTCTCTCTTAATTTTGATGGAAGTCCGGTCCCTATAGAGGTGAACCGGCCGGTCGAGGGAGGAGTGGCCTGTGTTTTGACAGATCCAGGGACTCCACCCAACATAACGGCTGAAGGCAATCCGCAAGTGGTTTTAGTTGGTAAACCGGCCGTAGCGAGCCGGGAGTCCCACATACCCTTCGGGGGGTACTCCCGGAGGGATGCGTAACGCATTTCCCTTGCGAAATCAAAAAAAAAAGTACCATAAATAGACACTAATTATTAACACAAACCGAACTGTCAAATTCAAATGCAATCCATTATCAATTTCAAAGGACCACAGACTAGATTTAATACGTAATATAGGTATTATTGTTCCTTCCTTAAATAATTTAGAGCTTGGTTATCCAGAGGTCGTTTTCCGCCTTGAATCAACAAAATAATATGAAGTCTGGTTCAACAACGACAATGCAGGCTGATTGTCTGAAAATAAAGATGATCGATGCGTCAGACGGGCGTGTTAAAGTCGTTCTTGAGCCATCCCACTGAGTAACGTGAGTAAAATAGGAGTGAGTGCTCTTGTATATTGAATACACTCTTGGACTCTATAAAATAACTACGACAAAGCTTTCAATGATACAGTTCCGTGTAGAGTTTAAAGTGAAAGTAACAGAGGTACCTTAAAAAAAAGTATAACCGCCACAATTGTATCGGGAAAATGTTGGGGGCATTTCTCATACAAACATGAAAGTCAAAATAAGTCTTTCAGCGTTGGTACTTTCACAGTAAACTCTAAATAGGAGGCACTTACACACCCTAAAAATCAGTAATTTGTTTTACACCTTGTATATATGTATTTCACTTAAGCTAGTAATAAGACTAAATTTTCTGCACGAACTTAACACATTTTTAATCAAAAACCACGCCACGACAGCTCGCCGTAAGGCATAGTTTCGTATACATGTGCAGCACACTATGTACTCGTAATTACACGTCAAGGAGAGGTTTAAACCTACCGTGTAGTACACAGAACTCTATGTTCCCCTTTTTATTTGGTCTGAGAGTATTTATTGATAATTCTTATCAAATAGATATAGGTAGTAATATCCTAAAATATTTCCCCCGTGACTGAAGGAGCCCGCTGTTATCTTATCGTGCCAACGAACTTTCAGATTATTATACCTCAGTGACGCATGGGTTTTACGGGTTAGAAAATTCAATAAAAATATAATCTCAAGTTTGAAAGTTATAGTTTATCTTTTAACTTAAAACTTTAAGATAATCGTTTGAATGCTAATATGCTATTTATTTATACTCGTTTATCTTTATTTTAAGAGGTTACGTGTCGGTTACGGTCCGTTAAACTTAGCGTTAGTTCACACCAAAACGAGACACGGCGCTGAATTTTTAAGTTAGCTATTCATAATTAAACTTAGTCGCCTATACAAGAAGGTACACTTTTCATTGCAAGAGCGGGATAGTCGAACTTTTTCTTGCTATCCTAAAATGCAGCGCTGTGTCTCGTCTCGGTATAAAAGAATTTTAAAAACATTGTTATCAGTATATTTATGAGTCTATTGAATAAATATTTTGGGTTTTACTTTACGTTTAAATGTAGATCATTGTCATATAATATCTACCCATAAATCTATCTAAAAGATAACCTGTTTTCTCTTAAAAAATAAAATAAAATGTGTTCTAAGGGCAAGTTGTTGTCACAGCTCACCGTGATGAAGTTAAGTACAATTTGTATGGCATCAAAACAAAGCCCCTAGTAACAAATAATTTGATGTTAATTCCAGTAACCAATTTATTGTGAGCACTGACAAAAACTCGTACTTGGCACAACGTTAAAATGGTACTAAGACGTTTAAAAATGGCTGCGGTAATCGCCAGTCAGGATTATATGAGAGGAGCAGGTCCGGAACAGCCAGTTAACCTGAATTACCTTGCTGCCCGTTGATTGTTCTCTTAGGTATGTTCTAGTGCTCGAGTCCACTTGACAATGTACAGTACATAAAATAAGGAGCAATTCAAATGAGCCAAAAAAAAAGTAAAAAGTTTACGATCATCAACAATAAATACATTTCTTAATAAATTAAAAATATTAAAAAAAAACCCTACAAAGCGTGTTACATTTCTATCACACCTAACAAACGAAATGATGATCTTGAAGACCTTGACCGATTTCCACCAAATATAGCTAAGAACACTCTCGACTGATATACCTTTCAAACACAAAAAACCGAATCAAAATCGGATCATTCGTTTGGGAGCTACCATGCCACATACAGACACATACACATTTACACAGACACTTCAAACTTACAACACCCCAACATTTTTGCGTCGTGGGCTAAAATATTATTTTAACCCCATTTTAAAAGAAATATAAAATATTCGAATTGTGCCAACATTGAATATCGTCTTACATTGTCTTTCTCGTAAAAATATCGGAAGTGTTTAATAGAGATGGACCACTTAAATCTGAATAATATTTGTTTTCTTTTTAATATATATTAAGGTCTTAACCTTAAAGAAGGCATTAATATCACAGAAAATATTATAGTATATATTATATACTTTTACGGAAAATATGCAAAATGAGGTGTATGAAATTAAGTACATTGTGTTACAGTTAAAGTTTATTTGGAGTAGTAAACTCCACTAATTTGGAGACAACTGAAGTAATTTTTAGTCAGCCTAGTGTGTACCTCACTCCTTTTATTCTCGTAACCCAGTGGGACATATAACAAACAAAACAGGATCATGAATTTTATACAAGCCCATCCGATGCTTAGATAATAATCTTATCTTGTCAGATAATCGCTAATATAATAAAAAACGATAATTGACTGAAAAGAATCAATGAAATGTTACCAATTATTATTATTAACCGTTGCCTGCCAATTACGATTCAGTTACGATGGCAAACGATTCAATAGACTCAGTAAATAATCATATTTAGGTCGCAGTGATTTGAGCCAATCACGATATCACGCGGTCATCGTCTGTATGATATCTAATGTAAGGATTTACAATAGACATGGAAATAAAAAAAAAATTGGACGAAGATGCACCTGTGTTCTATCTACACAAATTTTATAAAGATGAAGAATCTATGTGTTTATTTGAACGTGATATTCTCAGGAACTAGCAGTCCGAATTAAACATTCTGTGTTGCATATCCCGTTTATTAAGGAAATGTATTGGGCTCTATATGTATTATCTCGCTAAAATAAACTGAGCGAAAATTAAAAATGAATACAGTTTATTTCGAGGAAATATATTTATAAAGCTAATATATTTTATAATATACCTAACTTACATAACATTTTTTTTTTGTTTTTAACTCATTGTAAACTTTGTTAAAAATAAATAATATTTGTGAAAATATTGTTACGATACGATTATTAGTTTCCGAGATGCTTATTTTAAATTATCGACGTCATTTTCCAAGACTTTAATTTTACAAGAATTTCAAATGTCTGTGAATTTATTAATATTGGATATTTTTCAAATAAATAAAAAGTAGTGTATTTGTATAGATACAATAAAAAGAAAAGTGACAAAAATATTAAGATATGACGTGCAGTTTAAAAAAAATGTATTTCAAATTCTCCATGCGATAATATAATCAAATTTCTACCACTGATTGACCTCTAGATATAAAACTATCTATATAAAACGTTAATAGCGGATATGCGTTCGTTATTCAAGAATTATTTTAGGATAGGTTGTCCTCGGTCCCGCAGTTGAAAATAAAACCAATGGGCTGTGTAAGCGCAGCATAACCTCACTCGTACAAACGACCAAAGCCGTTGATTTCTCATATCGTGTTGACTCAAACGCGCTGACAATCAGCTTCTATTCCGACGTCTTATATTTATTTATCATCGCCGTATAATCTCGCTGAGCACCACAATAAAACAGGCGCTACATTATCACGAACGTGAACTCAGTCAGACTCATTTTAAATAAACTCACAAAACCCTTCGTAAATATTTGGCCGGCTCCGACTTCACGAAACTGAACCTTACTGCGTCGTAATTGAGGGCTAATTATTTAGACTTTTTAGTCGTTTGTTTACTAAAATCACTATATATAGTGTGGTGCAGACACGTCTGTTTCAGTGGGAATGTCAGTGAATCTTGTGTGGTTTGTTTCAAAATGGTGTACACAATAACGGACAAAAACTTGGGCGTAGCGGAGGACAAGGGTTGCGTTTGGAAACAGTTCGGATTATGTTTAGCGGGTATGTACCTATGTATACGTCGCAGTCATCTGGTTGTATCTGCTATTTGATTGAATGACTAGTGCGTTCATTGAATTCTGTTTTTACCAACAAATTCAATGAATCCGAGACTAGGACAGCCATTTCAACTTCGAAATTTCGGAATGTGTACTATTGTAATGCACATTAAAGTTAATTTATTAAAAAATATATCAACACATTGCTAACTGTACGAGCTGTTTGACGCCAATAAATAACCGCACTAGTCATTCAATTAAATAAGCAGATTCAATTAGATGACTCCGACGTAATATATAATTATAATAATACACTAGATGTTGTAGACCGCTACTTCGTACTCGTAATAATATTATATAAACCTTACATTTTTGCTGCGATAAAACGTAGATTATGTATTAAACCATCATGTAAACTATAACTGTAATTAAATGTCAATAAATTAGTTTAACTATTTACTTAAAGTTTGGACTGATTACTTTTTTTAATACGATCTTTGTGTCATTGTAAAATTTATTTTAAAAAGAGTGGCGCTAGTTGCGGTTACTCCTCGCCTTAAGTAAAGAAACTACAGGGTCAAACTATGTAAAATTTTATGGGGAATAAATGGCAGATGTTTTGCGTCGAATTAAAAAAAAATCACGCAAATCGGATAATTAACGGTGTACGTACATAAAAAAAAGAAACAGGCCGAATTGAGACCCTCCTCCTTTTTTGGAAGTCGGTTAAAAATGTACCAAAATAATAAGATAGGTACTTACCTACTTGTTTACCTGTATACAAATACATAATTATTTACCAATTTAATTTCACTTTAAGTACAAGTGGATTCATTAATTATTATCAATTTCGTGACAACGTTAATTGTTAAATTGAAAACAATCAACGAAACTGTACTTGTCTCATTACTTAAATGATAATAATTAAGTAAACGAGTATACGCACGTACATTATCACGTATAATCGAAAAACCTGTTTCTTTTCATACCTATAGCAAATTATATTTTTAAAATTTATAATAATTGGTATATTTTAATATTATTATGAGCGTCAAAAATCATCTGTATATAATTAAAAATATTATTTATTACTTACTTATTTCTGTTGCTTAACTTTTCAATCAAAATAAGATTGCCAGCCAGGTGGACACCTTTTTAAATATTTTTTTTTAATAAAAGCAAGGTTCAAGCAATAAATATTATTAATATGCTCGACCTCAAAAGTGGTTTAATATTCCCTCCCTGGGTTTTCCCAACCAAACCGAGTTTTTATTTTATTTTCAAAGTTAAAATGCAAAGAACTTGTTACCTACAAGATCAAACGACAGATAGTGGTTAAGTTTATAACAATGCCACACTTAATATTGATAAACCTGTTTTTAGTTTTTGCGAACCAGGATGATACGTTATAATAATTTTATAAAATAATTACAACGCATTAACTTTTATTAGACTATGGTCGAAATTTGCCCAAAATATTTTTAAAATTTGAACATTAACTCAAGTACGTAAATTATATAGTCTGAAATTATCTAATAAAAATAATTAATAGTGTACAGACACACACTGGTGGGCTTGCTACGAGTACGTAATACTCTAGCAAGCCTGCGGGCTGCCCAGTACATCACCATCCTCTGTTTTGATCTGATTAATAATATTAAATTCGATTTAATTAATGCAACGTGTTTCACATTAAATAGGTTCACCATTTCTATTGCTTATTTTAATCTTTTTTTTTAGTGAAACTCTTTTTTGATCACATATTGATTAAGTAAGCTCGTTACAAAAATCAATTTTACCAAAATCTATTTCTGTTGATGCCACAACTTAAATGGGTGACATTTCTATTGGTAGCATTTATACTACCGTTTTTTCGGATCTTAACGAAGTATTTGTTATTTACCAACCAAGGAATCCAAATAATTTCATAAAAAAACATTTGAACAACGCTTTCAGTAGTGACACATGATATTATTTACCCTTGAGAGTATCTACTCTTATATTACACCGTTATACGGTGTATCTACCCTAGCGTGTTATTATGTCATGAAGGTTGAGTAGGAAAATACAGTTTATAAGATACATCAGATAAATACGTAATCATCATGCAACATACTTCCTTTGTACCAACTGTTAATAAAACCTGTTAAAATATTGAAAAAATATTGAAAAAATATTTCAAACATTTTGATCTAACAAGTGATTTTTTAATTTTTTGAAAAAAGAAAGTTTCCTCCATATTTTTCATAAAATTTTATAAAAAAAAAGCCGGTTACTCTCGACGGGCTAGTTACCGCACCGGTTGGGCCTCCAATCATGTAGGACAATGGAGAAGGTTACTAGGCATACAAAATTGCTTACAACTATTGTCCCTGTAGAGCTTGTATCTATACAAATACATTAGTTTTTGTTTCATTCAAAAATAATAAGTATTAATGAATCTAAAGTAATTTCAAATTCTTAAAAATTTCGCTGTCCGTTGGAAAATGACATTATCGCGTGTAGAATTTAAAATAAGTATCTTAGAACAACATAGCGTAATAATTTTTTCTTTCATGTTTTATTGTATCTAAACAAACACACAAGTTTTTTATTTCATTTAAAATATGTAGATCTCAGAAACTACATGTCATATCTTTTTTTTTACTCATATACTAGCTGTCCCGGCAAACTTCGTATTGCCTTATTAATTAATTGCTTGACATACTGACTGCAGCGCCACCTATCGGTTCCAATTGTAAATCTAAACCATTCTCGAATCTCCACGAACACACACAAAAAATTTCATCAAAATTGGTGCAGTCGTTTAGGAGGAGTTCAGTCACATACACACGCACACAAGAAATATATATATTAAGATAGATACTATACATCGTTCGCGTGTTTTTTGAGCGACTTTAACCGATTATGCAGCGCACGCAACGAAAGTCTTCACGTTTTTGCAACATTTCTCACTGACGCTTCGCTATTGGTCGCAGCGTAATGTTATATAGCCTAAAGCCTTCCTCTATAAATATACTACCCAACAAAAAAAGATTTTTTCAAATCGGACCAGTAGTTCCTGAGATTACCGCGTTTAAACAAACAAACTCTTCCGCTTTATAATATTATAAGTATAAATTATTTTCAACAAAGTTTTACGACAAGCTAAAAATAAAAATTAGCGAACATTTTCCCTTCTACCAAACACAAACACTTTTACAGATATATAATAGATTTAGTAAACATTATTGTAAGGAAGCTCTAGCAGCTCTACAGAATGCTTATTCAAGCGAGGCTTTAGTTCCAGATCGTGCCACAACTATTGAATATCGGTTTATACGTTATTTCTATAACATGAATAGATATTTGCCGCTTTCAAAGAAAAGTCCGTAAATCTGAAGCCGTAACATTAGGTTGTTTCAATGAAAATAAGTGCCCGAATTCAATGTAATCTCTACAAAAACATAATTATACACAAAAAAACGTGTATATTAGACAGTTTTACATGTTGATTTTAGTCCGTTGTCTAAGTGAATTTTTTCTTTGTAAGGAACTATAATTGGAATAAGTATGTAAATTTTAGACTAGTAGTATAGGTGCTACAGTAATAGAAACAAACATACATAGATTGCCACAACCATTACATCTACCCTTCCTTTTGGCTTCGCAATCAAGTAAAAAATAAATACTTTCAGGGTTGTATAAAGTTGACGTGCCTGTCTGTACCATCGAAGTTCTGGATAAACCGATTTTGATCTTGTTTGTTTTGTTTGTATGCTGCCGTGATCAAGATGGCTATAATTCATATCAGTTCGCTCACGGCTTTACAATTCGAGGGTACTTTAAATTATACGTTTTATATAGTAGGATACATAACAAATAGGTGTATGATAAGTTACAAGCGAATTTATTGACACCAAGGACAAAACAGCTGCCTTGCATACAGTGTCGCTAATCTCTATATCCCACGTAATTATGTTACATTATCTAGTATACACCGGCGACACGCACGTATTCACAACCGAAACGAATCTACTCGTATTATAGAGTCATCCGTTACTGTGAAAAGTCACGATAGTTCTTTTGATCCAAATTTATTTAAAATCAATCGCTGTTATGACATAATTGCCCGTATGATGTTCTGTTGGACATTAGGCTCCTCCAAAGTATTTCATGTCTTGTAGTTGCCTATATAGTTTTTTTTTTCAATCCGTATTTTTTTTCGATTTAAGAGGCTAAATAATAGAAAGAAGCAAAGGCAAAAGATAGAAGAATAGAATTAGTAATAATATACTGGCAAAGTCGCGACTATCCTTAGTCGGTTGTTGAATAGCAATTAATTATCTCTCTAGAGTCCCGTCCTCCTCCTTGCGTCGCAATCATAGGCGACACAGTTCTTTTAGGCGACAATTCTTTTATCTACTTACATTCATGCCACCAACTCCTAATAAAAATATTTACATACCTGATTGGCTATTCAATGGTCTGTCAAGTGACTTTTCCATCGTATCAGACAAAGTTATATCTAACTCAATTGTCAATCCAAATAGGTTGCAATGACATAAAAGCCTAATCAGCTCGCGAGGAAGATAAACCTAATACATATTTTTATCATACTCATGTCATTGGCTTTTATGTCATTGCAACCTATTTGGATCTATTGTGACTCTTCGTTATATCTAGTAACAGTACTATAACGCGAAGAAGTCACAATATACCTTACGCCACTGTAATAATAATAATAATAATAATGCCTCCCACACCAATTTTTGTGACGGTGGCCGTTTTTCATTAAAACCAGGCCCGCTACGTAGGAGTTATTTTAAAGTGCCCAAGTGATTGCGCAATACACAGAAGCACTCCCTCTTCCTTCACTCTCATAGCCCAGTGGGACGGATAACCGATACGACTGGCGGGAGACCAGGCACAGGTCCGACTTTTTACATGCCCTTCCGACGCATGGATCTTTTTTTTGTCAGACAATCAGGTGATCAGCATGCATTGTCCGAACTAAACTTAAAAACGAAATATTTTGTTGTTCCAACGAGTATGTATGTCACAGTGGCGTAACTATGGTTCCTCAATTCCATCAGCTTTACTTACCTCTTATATTTTTCAGACCCTCATCCAATTCCCTACTTATTCTACACTCTAGGGCTTCTAAAGGAGAACCAGCCTGCGCCACTGCTATGTCACTCATGTATTGTAAAGTATATTATTTTAAAACGCGGCGCTTTGAATAAATTCTGTACGATTTAAAAAGGAAAAGTCACATTGAGATAAAACGCTGATACTGAAGCCGATTTGTCACGATGAGGGATCTTCAAACAAGCGAATTTACATGATTCACTACGGAACGTTAAATGATTGCATAGAGATAAAATAAAACCAGAAGGCCAATTCGTGTATTTTACTTAATTTCAAAATAATAGGACTACATTTTACAGAGAGGTTTATGAAGATGGTTTTACAATTGTGCTATCATGTAATACCATCTCATAAACCTCTGTGGTTTCTTGATGATATTTTTATACTAATATTCTAGTTTAATTATTGTTTTAAATGTTAAATAAAGTATAAAAATATTGTGCGTCGTCATGGATGATGTCCACAACTGAACATGAGCCTCCTCCAAAGTATTTAATGACCCCTCATTGCCTATAGTCGCCACGCATGGCAGGCGGGTTGGTGAGCGCAGTTTTAGAAGAATGTCCGCTGAAACGCTGCTGTCCATTTACTGATATATGTATATTCCGCCTTTTGCGATGGGAATCAAGGACATAGGCATCAAGGCTGCTAAGCTGAAATGGGATTGGGTGGGGCATGTTGGCCGAATGCATCCTGACCACAGGGCAAAGAAAGTCACTGAATGGGAAAACTGGACCCGAAGATGGACGACGCGGCTGGCCAGAGTGAAGAAAAGATGGCGTGAATGTCTTGGATGCCGGGCTGGCCAGTGTTGTGTCAGGAAAGAGATAAGTGGAAGACCTTGGAGGAGGCCTTTGCCCAGCAGTGGGATAGCATAGGCTAATCAATAATTATTAAAATTATTTCTCCGACACCCCACAACTAGCCTATATTATTATTTTGTAGTTTAACATCACACATCTGTATTAGCTATAGCAACTACATGAAACTATTTTTATTTGTAAAATTGGTGTTATACATGGTATGTTATATCATGTTATGGTTCAGAATTAAATTATTATTATTATAAATTTTATTGAACGTAGTTATTCTACTACATTTTACGTCTATACAGCGTTTGACGCTCGTGTAATGTTTACGGGAATACCATTTTTCAGTTAGATGAGATAGTGATACCGAAACTGTATTTTCGTAAGATTGAAAAAATAAAAGATTTAAAAAAACTATAACCCGACTTCGCAAAAAACGTACCCGTACCCGCTATTGGGATTGTATATTTCAACAGCAGACGAATATTATAGATTTGTTTAGCGGGTACGACCACGGCTCTACCTTGACCATATCTGTACCTATGCATATGTGGATTTCAAATAGAATTATTTTCTTGTTTCAGCCTTTGTAGAGCCCTATTTTGCGAAGTCGGGCTATAGTTTTTTTTTATCTTTTATTTTATTTTACTTTTTTTTTGTTTCCATATAAACTATAACATTATATTTACACTAAACTAACGTTAAATTAACACATAGTAAGTAGTTACTTATGTTTAGTTAAACAACTCCTAGATAATATTTGTGCGACCGCATTTTAAACGTTTATTTTGAATTTAACAATAAAATATAATAATAATTTAAAATTTTAAATACATATGTGTATTGTGCTTGCTAAGACCTATCATTTGATACCAAATACGATATAATTATCTTAATTTAATTTTTTTTGGAGATAGTTTTTGAGGTATAATTTTCAAAATCCAAAATTTTTTCGAAAATTTTATAGCCTATGTTACTCGCGGGTCCACTACGAATCGATTGACACCTAATTTATTAAAATCAGACCAGTAGTTTAACCGCTACGAGGGGACATACATACATACAAACATACATACATACATACATACATAGACTGCCAAAATCATTACCCTTCCTTTTGGCTTCGCCAAAGTCGGGTAAAAAGCAGAATCGACCTTATTTGTTCTAGATAGACGCTGGTACAATTAGTTATTTTAGGATTGAAGTGGATTGGTACGTTTGAAGTGGTGTTAGGTTTACAAACGTTTTCGTTTTATATCTTGAATATTACTCGTGGGTATAATATTAAAATATTATATTTATAGATATTGTACAAATCGTCAAAAATATATAATATAGGTATTTTTTCGAAATAAATTTAACATAGAATACTTACTTGATATGACCCTAGTGAGTTATTGATGAGTATGAGAATCTCAATTCTCTTATCTGATTTAGACTTTCGATTTAGTTTTATTGAATTATAAATGAATCGTCTTGAAATCATAATCTGATTGTGGAATAAGATCAGCCAAAACGTGCTTGACGTTTACCGGAATATAATTTTGTTTATTTTAACATATACCTAAATAAATAAAAAAATATTTGACGTTATTATCGATGTATTATTGTAAGATTTAATTAGTAGAATGGACTAACTGATATGGCGTCCTTGCCTGGCAACAAAAGAACACAATATAATATCAGTGTTCAATTTCAACGTGCCGTTAACCAATTGCTTATCTTCTCAGTCCATTGGTTTAGAGATAGTTTACTGTAAGTGGTTCATCTTAGGAACTACTTACAAAATTTTCTGTATTTTTGTCTTTGGCATCGTGGCTACTAGTACTCTTTGGCTATTACGTTTAGTAGCTAGTGGTGAAGACACTTTCAGAGAAAATGCATATTATATAGATTTGTATTAAGATATTCAAAAGGTAAAGGGTAAGTGTAGGTGATAAGAATTCATTTAGAGGAATCCCACCGCAATGATAGCTACGATGTGGTTCTCTTCAGTAGAAAGCTGATGCAATCAGTGTTGCCGTATTTTTTGTCATACAACCGTACCACTATCATACCTCAGTGTGTACCGTACTTTTTTCGTACCTTATAAATTATACCTACTAGTAATTCATGTTTTTGGGCCATTTCAACCATTTCAACGTTTTGGCAAAACCGTACTTTTGAGTTAAAATCCGTACCTTTATAGAGAGACAGTCGTAATTTTTTGGAGAATCGTACTGGCAACACTGGATGCAATCAAAGTATTCTTAGCTGTAACTCATCTTTGTCAGCTCGCTAACTACTAAGAAAGGGGTTACTATATATTTAATAATTTCAGTGAGCCTGCTGTTCTTCACACATGGCGTCGAGAGCAATAACCTCACGATATCAACTCACTCGGGATACTTTATCTTTTTCAACGACGTGCCCTGGACCACCACCGCCCTGATCCTCGCGTCTATCCTCAGTGGAAGCTTGTTCTGTTGCTGCATCGACAAATTTGGACGAAGATTCGGTATATACGTCATAGTGTTGCTCCAAGGGGTAAGTGTCTAATATGATTCTGACGCCCACTATTATTGTCGATTAAAGAAAAAAACAGAAAACATTGTAGTCCATTGTAGGAGTGTTATTGTTGTTGGATTTGAGGCCCTTTGTAACCGCGGTCCGAGTGACAATAGGTCCACAATTGTGTTCTTAGAATAATATAATAGGGTACCTATATCAGGTTGTTATTACTTTCTTTACGGTGTTAAGTATAAGGTCAGGAGGTTGTATGGTATATTATACAATGCCTTTCCTTCCCCTTAAAATAAGATTAGTATGTGTGCTAATTGGTTTCATAGCCGTATGGCGTTTCAAAAACCGGTCTTTTTATGTAAAAAAGATCTATCTAGAAGATACGCTAGGCGCAGTAACATTGTACGGCGATCTAACTTTTCTAAATGATAGGTCGGTTGTTGAAGCGCGCCATCAGATGGCACCATATTGTATGTTTATTGAAATATTTTTCACTTTATATAAGCAACTAGCTGACCCGTGTCCACTTCGTTGAGCATACAAACCGTTTAAACCTAGGGAAGGTTTTTCCCTGGACTTCCACAAATATTTCAAGACTAAAAATAGCCGAATCAGTTCAGCCGTTCTCGAGTTTTAGCAAGACTAACGAACGAACAGCGATAAATTTTTTTAAACATAAGAATAGAAGAATCAAATCAAATCAAATATTTTTATTCAGAGAAAATTTTACAAAAAATGTTTTCTGAACGTCGTTTCTATATGATGCCTACCACCGGTAGAAGACCGGAGAATAGAAGATAGATATACCTACCTAAAATATTTGTAGCTGAATTTTAACAACTTTTTACCTAAAAATTTTTTGCAGGCCTCATGCGTTCCCCTTCTTTTGCCGCCATCTGAGATTGCCAACATAATTCTGCACGTGCTGATCGGAGTTTCAACAGCTGGGCTGTTTACCTGTGTGCCGGTATACCTGAGGGAGATCAGCACAGTTCAGAGCAGAGGAGCCATGGTCGGTTTGATGTCGCTCATGACTTCAGGGGGATACCTGGTACAGCTCGGCCTGTGCTCCGAGTCAATGCTGTATTTGACAGTGTCCCTCGTGATCCTTCAATTCCTGCTTTTGTTCACGTTAATAGAGTCTCCGAGTTATCTTGTTAAAGTCGGCAAAACTGAGGTGAGTTGACATTTAATTGCAAATAATTGGTATCTAATTTACTATTGCCGAATAGCGTCTTAACAAATTACATTGAATTTTTGATGAATAGACGATATTTTATTAGGTTCACGTTATAAGCAAACAATAATATTGTCCATTTCTTTTTCAAAAGACGAGTTTGATTAAAAAAAAATACATGGCGGACTATCGAAAGGAAGTATTTTGATCTGATATCTGGTATCGAGAATAAGAATTATATTTTTAAATAGCCCATTAAGTATGTGGTAGGTATGTATAATAATAACATAACCAACAGTTTCATCAGACCTTTACGAGTCAAAGCCTCGCCAATCCTTTCCATTTACACCTAAGTGTGTGTAGCTTTACTTTAAAACTTAAACTAACAATTTTTATTTTCTAAATAAATAGTCAAATTAATAAAATAGTGGAAAAATAAAAAGAGGCTTGTGATCGACCGTGACAGGACTCGAACCTGCAATCTTCGGATCCGAAGTCCGACGCCTTATCCATTAGGCCACACGGTCTTGTTGGGTCTTACAAAAATAAGGGTTACTTATACCCCGTAATGGATGGCATATTTAAGGATATGTGTTATTATATAACTTGATAGTCCTAGTTTTTACAGAAGCAAGCACGTTGTAAGTACCTTAAACTATTAAGTATCATTTTAAATACTGTAATAATACTATAGTACATAAACACTTCAAATAAATGCCATTTTTAACAAAATTGTTATTATTCTAAAGCCATATTTTATAGGAATAAACATTATAGTTAGTCAGGGTTCACCCATACATTGTTTTTACTTGATTAGTATCAAGCAAGTTTTTCTTGAGTAGCTTCATTTTGATGAGACGTCCAATAAATTCTTCCAATAAATGTATGTCTATTGAATTACATTATTATTTACTAAGTAATAAAAACTAATAATTTAAGATGACCTCGTTATCGATACAAGTTGGCAAGAGGGAACTATAGATTAAGAAGGACAAATATTTTTTCGAATAATTTAGATCATTTATCTTGAGATTTATCAAAAAAATATATAAATATTTTGCAATCACCAAATCCACAAACTTTATTCTTGCTATCTCTGTTAGCTACCACAAACAAGAGTTCCGTCCAAAAAATTCTTGGGCGACTCACCAAAATGAAGGTACTCACGATAAATTAGTTTGATACTAATCAAGTGAAAACAATGTATGGGAGAACCCTGACTATTATAATAAAACTACAACTCGAGTACGTAAATTATAATAAATACCTAGTACTTGTTGCCCGGGATGTTATTACGAATCTACAGACACCTTTATTTACGTGTGACACTATGGTAGTGGAACAAACATAACTACATACATAATAATTTCCCTTCCATTTGGCTTTGCCATAGTCGGGAGTAAAACGTTTACTGCAGCGTTAATAGATCGAGATTATGATCGTAATCTGTCCTTTGTGTAAAACATCCAATAAATCACGCCTACGCCGCAGCGTGGAGTACCACGAACCACGAACCGAAATGGCCTGAATATAAGAACTTAATTATTTTGAACCAAAATGGCCTGGATCAGTATTTGTGATTTCATTATTTTCATAGTGGCAATTGTTTCGTTAGGAATCTCAAAACAAAATCAACAAATATTTTAGCTTGCTAAGATGTATTACGTTATCATCGAGGTATTAAAAGTGTTTATTGATTACTTTGTGAATTTCGTATGATTCAAATTTTCTTAGCTGTTAGCAAGCACTAATATAAATATACAAGGTGTAAAATAAATGACTGATAATACTTTAGGGTATGTTTGTGCCTCCTATGTAGAGTTTTGCCAATTACTGCCATTACCAATGCTGAAAGACTTACTTTTGACTTTCATGTTTCTATGAGAAATGCCCCAACATATTAATTTATTATTTTTATTATATGGGGAAATTGAATAATATAATTTATATTATTAAATTTTCCCATACAACAATTTAAAAAAAGTAACTCTTTCAGTGCTGCTACTTTCAGAGTAAGCTCTATATACGGGACCCATGCATACCCTAAAGAAGTATCACTTATTAATATTACAGAAGAATGCTTTGTGAAAGATATATAACAACGGTTTTATATAATTATTATTGGCACTATACGGTATACACACAATATTTTATTATAATATATAATTATATTTAATACATATAATTATACTACCACTATTATATTTACTAATAACTAATCGAAGGAAAGGCACACTTGGTAGCCTGTGTTTGTTCCATTGCAGCGCATTATGGATGCGATTTTAAAGAATGAGTTATAATATAACAAATAATAATAGCGGGTAGCATCTATACTAATGTTATAAAGCGGAAGAGTTTGTTTGTTTAAACGCGCTAATCTCGGGAACTACTGGTACGATTTGAAACATTCTTTTTTTGATGGATGGTCCATTTATAGAGGAAGGTTTTAGGCTATATAACATTACGCTGCGACCAATAGGAGCACAGAGTCAGTGAGAAATGTTGCAAACACGGGGAAAATTATTCACATTTCATAGCGTGCGCTGCATAATTAAACTGTTTCGTTTACTCAAAAACCACGCAAACGAAGTCGCGGGCACAGCTAGTAAGTTATATAGTTTACGCTGTAAAGTAAAAGTGTATCCCACCAAAAATATTTTCATGTATAAATGTTGTCAAGATGAGCCTACACAGCTTACCCTGTGAAAAAGTTATCAGATATCGTATAAAGCCAAGCTCTACACTACACCTTAATCAAAATCTATCAAAAAGTGGCTCATCTTGACAACATTTTTACATGAAAATGTTTTTGGTGGGATTTCATTTATTTTTGTAAGCTGGTTAATGGACTTTTTTTAATTTAAAGATAACCGATTTTGACCCCGGGCCTTTACTTACGGAAAATAGAACAGTCAGCGCCTTAGCCTAGTGACGCCTAGTGACGTCGACTGATGTCACCGTCAATATTATACCGTGTATAAA
The DNA here is from genome assembly GCA_905187575.2 of Celastrina argiolus. Taxonomy (NCBI): domain Eukaryota; kingdom Metazoa; phylum Arthropoda; class Insecta; order Lepidoptera; family Lycaenidae; genus Celastrina; species Celastrina argiolus. The sequence goes on along the minus strand of LR994577.1, from coordinate 20,424,678 downwards.
CTTTCACCGCAATTTTTAAGAGGTAGAGGCGGATTTTCAAATAAATGTCTCGTCCATATTTCTTTATTTGTTTTATTATTATACTAGCTGTCCCCGCGACTTCGTTCGCGTAGTTTTTGAGTGACTTACGGCCGAATACTGAAACGACAGTTAAATTAATCGACGCTTAAAAGACACGCTATCCTTGACATTTCCCTAAAGAGTGACAGTGACAGCCTGCGAATAGGAGGACTCTTAACTTTAATTAGCGTTTCAGTATTTGGCCATTAAACCGTTTATGCAGCGCACGCAACGAAAGTCCCCAAATGTGAATAATTTTCCCCGTTTTGCAACATTTCTCACTGATGCTTCGCTCCTATTGGTCGCAGCGTAATGTTATATAGCCTAAAGCCTTCCTCTATAAATGGACTATGCAACAAAAAAAGAATTTTTCAAATCGGACCAGTAGTTCCTGAGATTAGCGCGTTTAAACAAACAAACAAACTCTTCCGCTTTAATATTAGTATAGATTATATATAAATATAAATTATAAAATATACATTATTTTACTGCTGGAGTGAAACTTCTTATTTGGATATCCTAGGATGCCACTAGTATAAATTTAACACTAATAACCATTCGAGAATTTGAGAATTACTTATATATACGAGGAAATTGCCTTTAATAAAGCATGTTGATACTTATTAAAATAATACAGTAAGTCTATAATAATATCGTGATGTAGACGACGGTCACCGCCATCTGTTGGTCATTAGAGGTAATAATTCTTGTACGGCTCTTATAAACTTATGCTAAGTGCATACACCTAAGTAACAGCATTTTTGAAGGAAAAAAAATGTACTTATTTTTATTTTTGAAAAATAGCTTTAAGGTTTTCTTTTGATTATGGCCATCTTTAAATGTCATGACGTGACGTGTTAAAAATCATATTATTATTATGTTAATAGTCATAAGATAAAGCACTAAAATTATTATTTAAAAAAAATATATTAATAATATCTAAAATTACTAATATACATTGATCGTGTAATATTTTCGTTTATTGTTATCATTATAACGTTACCGACTGTTAAATGTGTTGATAAATGTGTGTTTAGATGTTTCACAGTTCTAAACATAGATTGCGCTGTTAGCTACCTGCATCGCGCTATCGAAGTGTCGAACGGTTTTTACATAAGATTTTATGGAAGTTTAACATTGGTATATAAGGTTCCAATTCTCCCTCTATAAACTCCGTAGCTATCCCCAAAATCCGGTTTGAATATCACCCGGGTGATGTTAGGGGGGGTCAAACCTCCCCATCTACTCGCAGCCAAACAACTAGCCACCCGGCTAGTTATAGTCCGATACAGCTAGATCGGCTTTCATGCCATTAGTGAGTACCCTTTCGAAAAAAAAAAAAACCTCTATAAACAATATATGCTATTATAACATCAGCGGAAGCTTAGCCGGACCGATTTCAAGTGATCGACGTAATATTTTATTTATATACACTGACAACAAATTACTACTTGCTGCCTGTAATTCTTACCTAATTTTTACTTACCAAAAAATTAATACCTAATTTTAAATAAGTGGATAAAAACTAATTTTCTCATAGATATATTTTTCATTTACAAAAAGTCGGTCACCGATTAATAATCGGAATAAAATAGAACATACTGATTGCAGTAATGCAACGCACTCAAATAAATAAAGTCGGATAGAAAATTATGGAGCAAAAATCTGACCGATTATCGGTCCTACAAAGAGTAGGTCTTATTTTTTTTATGTACTTGTATAATTGTTTTTTGTTGTTGTATAATATAATATTTCTTTTATGTATTAAAGATCATATCCGTATAATAAACATACTAAACATCTATTTTGTACCGTCCACCATAATGGATTAAAAATGGCGGCATTTATATTTTAATAATTTTTTTTTGTTGGTTTTGTAGCAATAACAGCTAAGATAAATAATATCAGCTTACTAGGACTTCAGGAATTTTGATGATCTATAAATGAGTCAGTGACGAAATCTGGGGTTTTTTAGACATTGATAAAATCTTGTATGTTTCATGTTTTTACTGGTGTCATTATATGTTGAAATTTTCAACTATGTAGCATCATCCAAAGCAAAGTTATGAGAGTTCAAAAAAACGACGAAACCTTTCGAGAAAAGGTAGGTAGTGCCCTTGCGCTTCGCTTGGCTCGTCTTAAAGTGGGCACTCCCGTGCCCCCAGATCACGAAAATGTGGTTCCCAAGGGACATACACATTTCTTCGCATTACCTTCACAACCTCGTATCTATAAAACTACAACTTTTCAGTACAGTAAAATAACTTAATAATTTAAAATTCAATTATGACATGGATTTTTATTTAAATTACGTTCAGTTAAGTATTTTATATAGCTTGTATTAAACTAAAGTATATAAAAAATATATTTTTTTATTTTATATTATATTTATATTATCGAGAAAACATAGATTTTTTGGATACGAGGTTGATAAGGTAAAGCGACGATTTGCAATACGACCGTAGCAATGAAAAAGCAAATTGAATGTTTATTTAAGGTAGCCAGACACAACTTGGCGAAGCTGAAGTGTTTGGACGTGGGTGATGTGTACGTAGACAACGAGATAAGCCGCCTCCAGGAGGAGAGTGAGATGGCCAAAGCCAACGGCAACCTCAGCATACTTCAGATAGGTAAATACTCTCATTTATACTAATATTGTAAAGAAAGATTTGTTTGTTTGTTTGGCTCAGAATATACTGAATTTTAATATAGTTTTGCACAGTTACAGATTAGAGCATGGAAAATAGCATAGGATTATTTTTATGGCGATGAAATGTATATTCAACGGTTCTTTTCAGATATACATTTGCGTTCAGATACACACTATACAGTAGCAAGTAACGTCTAGTTACTAATATTTGTACATATTAAATTTTTTTGTGTGTTGTTCATAATGCTCAAGTTAGTGTGCTAAAAAACCGACTAAGTGCGTGTCTGAGTCGGTATATAATACTATAGTAAAAAAAAAACAAAATGCGAATCAAAAGTAAATACTTAAAACAAGTATAATATATTTATTTCAGTAGGTATTTGTTGTTATAGTCATAACATCATACATCACCCTAAAAATTATATGAGGATACTAGTGATAAGATGGACAGTAAAGTCTCAGTAATAGGATTCCGTTTTTTACCCCTTGGGTACGGAACCCATATAATATAATTTGTTTCACAACCTTGCCGCTTGGTGGGTTAGTTGCCATATATTTTGTTGTCCCGCTAAGAAAAGTTTAATATTAAAGTGTTCGTTGTGAATAAAACTAGTGTTGTCATATTAATTTAGGTACGGAAGGGATTACATGTAAGTTAGGTACATTATATTTTCCTAACGCAATATTTCTGGAGTTATAGTTCTTTTGGCGCATTAGGGAAAAAATATGAAAGCAAAACCAACCCGAAATCGGCTCCATAAAGTTAGCTAGTCAACATTTTAACGAACTAGTAACTATATTAACAATCATTTATTCAAGTTTTTTTCTGAACTGTAGGTTTTGTATTACTCCGAATAATAATTTCTACAAACGTAGGATAACGCGAAAATTTTAAGATTTTTTTTTATCAAATTACGCCAAAGCAGCATTACATGCGTACATAAACACACACTTTTTTAAATCCAGTAAATTGAGTATTGGTAATCTTTGGAAATCCCTAATTGAGAATGTCGTAGTCAAATGGCTTAGAATCTCATCGCAATTTCTTGCGAACAAAATCTAATGTAATAAGAGCTTCTCCTAATGGTGATGCGTGGTTAGATAAATAAGGCACACAGTTGACGCTTACCCTAAGTCTCGTGAAAAATAATCCCGCCTTTGGGGTCGAGTTTCGTCCTCGTGAGAGACACGTGACCTCTTGTGAGGGGCCGGAGGTCACGCCGGTATGTTTACTCTGACATACGTTGCTAAACACAATGCATATTGTACTAGCTGTCTCGGCGAACTCGTCTTGACAAACAATACTCTTAAGTCCCGATTTCACCAACGCATGTTAGTGTTAACGGCTTGTTGAAATATTATGCCTTCTTATTCGTTGATAGGAATTACGAGAGGAACAACATGACATTCAACGAAGGATTAACTTTAACATTGCTTGGTGAAACACGCCCTTAGCCTGTTTACGCAGCACAATAAAACGTGAAAAATCTTCACGAGTGCTCCGCTCCTATTGTTCAGAGCGTGATTATGTATAGCCCAAGGAAGGCTCCTTGATAAATTGGCTATCAAACACAGAAATATTTTTTCATGAATCGGACCAGCAGTTCCTGAGATTAGCAACTAAACAAACAAAGAAACCAAACTTTTAAACTTTATAATATTAGTATTTATACTATATATTTTTATTTTAAATAACAAAGAAACCAAACTTTTAAACTTTATAATATTAGTATTTCTATACATATAATAAATCTGTAGAGAGGTCATGTCTGTACATTAAAGATATTTAAGTGAAAATCAAAAAAAGGGGGTCTATGAAAGCCACAGACCCTAAAAATAACATTTTTGAAAAAAATGTCTGTCTGTCTGTCTGTCTGTCTGTCTGTCTGTCTGTCTGTCTGTCTGTCTGTCTGTCTGTCCATATGGGAATGTTTGTCGTCGCATCACGCTAAAACCACTGTATGGAATGAAATGAAATTTAGCAGGCAGGTAGCATACGACCTGAAGAGCATTATTGGAAATTGTTATCTCGAAAAACGAAACGGTTCCCGTGGGATCTTCAAAAAATTGTAGCTACCTATTTGACGGTATTTCAGCCAAACTACTCAACGTATTTAAATGAAATTTGGCAGGCAGGTAGCTTATGATTTGAAGAGCATAACTGGAAATTATTATCCCAAAAAACTAAAGGGTTCCCGCGGGATCTTCAAAAAGTTGTAGCTACCTATTTGACGGTATTTCAGCCAAACTACTCAACGTATTTTAATTAAATTTGGCAGGCAGGTAGCTTATGATCTGAAGAGCATTACTGGAAATTATTATCCCAAAAAACGAAAGGGTTCCCGTGGGATCTTCAAAAAATTGTAGCTACCTGTTTGACGGTATTTCAGACAAACTACTCAACGTATTTTAATGAAATTTGAGAGGCAGGTTGCTTATGATCTAAAGAGCATTACTGGAAATTATTATCCCAAAAAACGAAAGGGTTCCCGCGGGATCTTCAAAAAATTGTAGCTACCTATTTGACGGTATTTTAGAGAAATTACTCAACGTATTTAAATGAAACTTGGCACAAAGGTACATTGTAACACGAACCATATAACCATAACCAACACAATATTTTGAACTGACTTCCAAAAAAGGAGGAGGTTTCTCAATTCGTAAATATATGTTTGTTTTTTTTATGTTTCTTCGCGGGTATCTTTATCGTTTATGAAACGATTTTAATTATTTTCTTTGTGTTGTGTAGGGTATAATTTAAATTTGGTCCCATTGTCACCAAAATGGTGACCTGATGATGGGATCCGTGAGGAATCGAGGGAAATCCTCAAAATTTATATGGAATAATATATTGATTTTGATTTTTTCTGAAGTAGTCTAAGCATATGTTACCAAACAGTAAGGTTTTGCACCATATCCTTGATCTAAAAGTACTGAACAGAACTTCTGAGTCCTTAGAGATACAGGTTTGAAGATTTCAGCGTTGTTTAAAGGAATGCAAGCATATGCGTCGTAAGCATATACTACGTCAATTACAATCGAACTTGGTCTCATAGTTATCAGAGATCAGATCAGAGAAGTGGAGACCTGATGATGGCGTCGTGAGGAATCGAGGGAACATCTCGAAATTTATAGGGACACTCATAGTCATTTTGTATTTGTTTCGAGTAACATAAGCATATCCGACTAAAAACATAATTTTGAATCAATTATCAATGTAATACCACTACTACTTAGTCTTTGAAGATATACGTTTGGAAATTTCGACATCGCTTATACTGCAAGCATATGTCAATTACAATATATATATATATCAATTACAGTAGTCATCACTTCACCACCCCTGTCTTCACCAGATAGTAGGTATCCATATATACCATCATAACAATATGATGAAATAGGCAAGTTTTAAAAAAAGGGGAAAAAATAGTTTTAAGCCAAATAAAAGAATGTAAACCGACTCAAAATAATAAAAGAGTTCTATTATAGAACTCATAATATTGAGTTTGGCTGGTACCGACTTTAACATTCTCAAAAAGTTATGTCAATATAAGTAACATTTATGTTTTTCATGATATTTTTATTTATTAGTTTTCATGCTAGGTACGACTTGGGTTTTTTCTTTCTTTTGGACTTTTGTTATTTTGTCGTCTAAAGGAAGTTAGTACTTTAACCGTAAAGTCCCAAAGTACTACAGTTCATAAACTAAAAATGTATTTAAACTGCTGCCTTAAATTACTTTTCCACGCGGACGAAGTCGCGGGTACAGCTATATACTATATATTTTTATTTTAAATAACTATGTTCCGTCCATTTCGATGTGATCCTCATGTGTTTACATCTGGATAATATTTTTAATTTGTTTTTCATTATTGCGCGGTGATGTATTACAATTCGAAGCGTTAATAGCCGCCCTTATTGAGCTTTTTATTACATTGATTCGATGTGCAGCGTAATATACTAGGTGTAAAATAAACGAGTGATAATACTTTAGGGTGTATAATGTATATAGAATTTACTGTGAAAGTACCAGCGCTGAAACAGTTACTTTTGACTTTCATGTTACCATGAGAAATGCCCCAACATCAATTTTTTAAATTTTTTTTATATTTAAAAAAAATAACTGTTTCAGTGTCATCAATCATTGATGTTACACCTGTATAGTATTGGTTAGTTAAAATGCTCGACTATCGAAGTAAAATTATTTTATAAATGATTAAGACCTTCCTCATTTCGGTTTTAAGCACAACGAAAATATATAAATTTCGACAACGCGAACTGATTAACTTCGATAATTTTGTAACGCAATTAAATTAATTAACGTTTATCATTGGAATTTGGAACGCGAAACGAAACAAATGAAAGAGTGAAAATGACAGGCCAACCGACACTCGATCTCAATTTCTCAATACCAGTACACCCCACATTATAAATGTTGGCAATTTGTTTGAAATATATCCGAGGAGTTTGATGGGCACATTGGAAATTAATTCCACCAATCTGAGATTTGCGATTGAAGTGCGATTTCATTATTGAAATTATCTCCGAAGCGATCTGTCAGTCTGGGTATATGTCAGTATTTTAAATGAAGACCTGCGTAAAATTAGCAATACGATTAGGGCGCGTTTACCTTATATATAAAATTTCCATGTCACAATGTTAGTTACCGTACTCCTCCGAAACGGCTTTACGGATTTTTACCAAATTTTATATGCGTATTCAGTAGGTCTGAGAATCGGAATGATAAATATGGGTTGTGCATTAAAAATACATACAACCCTAAATTTTCACTCTTCTATCACCAACCCCTTTTCCCATTTTCTAATTTTTTTTAGTAATTTTCCGCGTGCGGGTTCCGCGTTGCGAGTTCCGCGTTGCGAGTTCCGCGTTGCCGGTTCCGCGTTGCGGGTTCCGCGTTGCTGGTTCCGTGTTGCGGGTTCAATATATTTAGAACTAAATATTCACAACGATGTAAATTGAGCTTTATCGACTAAGCCAGAACATACTCAACAATTAGGTCCGTAACTTGCCTAAACGATTGCGATGTGAGTACATTGTGGACTGAACAATAGAGCTCAACTTGCTATGAATAAAACATAGGCACTCAGCCTTCGCGTTCAAGGTATATCTTTTAATCATATTCGGGGTTATATTATAGGTGTGATATTATTTAAAATAATATTATATAGATAGGGGAAAACCTTGTAACAAACACAGTTTTTAAGAAGATTTCTATGCTTATCCATGGCCATCATAAGAACTAAGTACTACGTGCGTGTTAAGTGAACTCATTCAATATACAGGTACTAATTCTATAAAACGACTGTCATCACTTATCTCTTAGGGTCGTTTACGAAAGGGCCCGGATATTCGGAAGTCCCCTGACATTTGTACTTATTTGACCTTTTATTTTAGTGCGAAATAGAATTTGGAGGGACGAAATGAAAATAGGTTTTGTTCAATTTACAACTCTCGTGCTAAGTGGAAGTATAATATTCCTCGACCAGGACAAAGCCTTGATCCAGCTTAACACGAACATAGATCCCGAGAAGAAATTGGTGCCGATATGTCTATTCGTAGGAAGCGTAACGTGCGTCCTACTTCTGAGGATATTGGAAAGAAAAGTGAGTGAGTATACCCGTGAGTATTTAATATTCTAGTCAAATATAGAACATGTAAAATTGATAATTTTTGATTGATTGATAATTTTTATTGAAATAGAAAATTGAAAAAAAAAAATATAATGCATAATATTTATGTCAATGGTACAAGGGTTCATTTAAACAGTAGCACTGAAAGCTTTACTTTTGTTTACGCATTCCACCGGACTACCAGAGTCTAAGTTAGAGACATGATATCTAATACAGTTGTCCAATAACTATTTTTAACCGATTTTGGCGAAGCCACAAAGAAGGGTTATGCCTTTGGCATAACCCTTCTTATATAATCCTATGAATAGACCACGGGTATATCTATTGTCGTACCTATGCATTTTTAGATATCATATCAGATATCATTTTCATAATATATGCTACAGTTAAAACAAGTTTTTCGTTAGAACTTGTTTTCCCTAGTAAAACTAGTATTTACCTAATGTATTTGTTAAAACTAGAAACACCTAGTTAAAACTAGAAATACCTAGTTAAAACTAGAATTTACCACTGACATATTTGTTTTTCAGAAAAAACTAGTTGTCACATCGAGCTGTAGTTTAAACTATTACTAGATATCTAATTGGGATTGACGCCACGATAAAGTTTTAAAAATATTGATTGAAAATATCTAAGACACTGAGAATCGAATAATAATCTAACTGTAAAGGAACATTTTAGGGATAATTTAAATTAGTTGCCAATTTTAATTATAACTTAAAAAAAAATCAAATAAATCAACAGAACACAACAAAAATATTCCAAAATAAACATTGTTAAAGAACGTTGATTAACATACAATAAAAACTTATCAGTCAAATTTAAACTTAAAAAAGTATGTGAATATACTTGTTATTGCAAGACAAACTATTATGGCATTTTGATTTACAAAGATAACCACTTATCTTGCAGAGCCACCTTTTTGACATACATTCTTTTTAGCCTACGCAGCGCATAAATCCTGAATTTAGATGAAAGATAGAGACCCTGGTTGGAACAGCTTCAACTGACTCGTTTGGGAAAAGCGAGTTTTGTCTAGGAACTAATATTAATTTATATTCGATTTGAGCATTAGTTAATTGTAGTATTTAAAAAGACGTACATTAATAACTAGTCCTAACTAGGAAAAACGAGTTACAACTAAAAATAAGTTTTAACTGCAACATAAATATTTTCTTGTTTCAGCCTTTTTAGACCCCGTTTTTGCGAAGTCGGGTTATAGTTTTTTAATTCCAATTGGGACAGTTATACATAGTGGATACAAACTATAGTTCACGTGTAGAATCAGCATACTACTATTTCAAATATATTTTTCCATTTTTCAAATTCGGCTTTCTCCAAAATCGTATGGTTTGCGAATTTCATACTACTTTACGGATAAAATATTATCAAGAATCACACTAGTGTATTTCTTAAACGTTGTATATTTATACAACTAATGAACTGTTTGTTGTGTGTCGCATTCATATAACATCAGACAACTACATAATTAGATTAAGTGATAAATAGTCATAAAAACGCACCATTATTACCTGGACAATTATTAATTGTTTATTGTGTTTATAACTGTGGTTATATAAATTTAGCTTATAACAATTAAATACATTAAAATAACCAATGCCGTTACAATTGTTTTATTATATTGTAAATTCGATGACCTTTGTGATCCTGTCGTTAAGCACTTCAGTACTAAAGCGGAGGTCGCGGGTTCAAATTACCACAAGGGAACAAAAAAGTTTTCTGTGTTCCTGGGTTATATTATTTTGTAAATAGTAAATTTTTTCTTAAAGAATTTAGCACGGGATTGGTGTTGGGTAAAATATTATTTTATAATTTTTATTAATTATTATATTATGAATATTTTAATTTAGGTAAAGAACATTTTAAATACTGATCAACATACTACGTCACGACAACGGTAGAACTAGGTGACGAATTATTTCAGATTGAGATTGTGAAACGGATTACGTAAAAATAGCGATTAGCAAAAATCGCGCGATAGACATTCGCAATCGATTGCTGAACGTAAAAGTAATAGTGCTTATTTTATATATTTTGCTACCATATTTTGCTACGACACTAGCTCAAAAACAAAATTATTTAAATGTTACTTCAGACAAACATTGAAGTCAAATTCATTTTTCTAAATTTTAAAACATGTAACTCCGGTTTAATTTGGTTTTTGGCGCTTATGCCTAACCTATTAACTGTCGATAAAGTTTAAGAGCAAAAATTTCGCAATTGTTGCTATTTTTTTTAAATTTATAATGCATTTGCGACACAACTATAGCTTTTATTATGGTCAGTATAATCTTGTCTTCAGTCAGGTCAGTGCCAAACTTATAACATCCATCATCAAACCTCTGTTTATTTCAGTCAGTCGGGGGTTAGTAAATGCACGTCGCACTAAATAAGTGTCCTCAAACTTTACCAAAGTTACATCATTGGTTCACTAGAACGCGACATATTTGAAATGGTCACTGAATAATAAAATGTAAGTTACGTAGTTGGATTAATTTACAGCCGAATGCTACGTGAATTAAATTAGTTATTCTAGCATATTCTCAAGGGCACAGGGAATTTTAATTATACTGCAACCAACTTTGACCGCTACAAAAGTTTTATAACCAATTTTTTTTCGCTTATTCTACTCGAAAAAATAATATCTATTCCACGAACGCCTCTGGAGATTGATTCGTAGAAACCAGAAATTGGTTAAAGCGTCCGGCGACGAAACTTATATAAACACACTTAATTATTTTTTTTATTTAATTTTAACTGGTTCTTATCTATTTATTTGAACTAGCTTTTACCCGGAACCCTAACGATTTAAATCAGTACTCTTAAGTGGTATACTCCCATGGGACACTGTAGGAAATTAACGGAATCAAAAGTAACCTGTATATATTAGTGTGATTGTTTTTAACCCCCTATGAAAGCAGAAGGATGTTATAAGTTTACGGTGACCTGTCTGTGCCATCGTAGGTCCCAAACGGATAAACCGATTTTTATCTATTTTTAACCCCCGACGCAATAAGTTTGACGTGTATGTGTAAATGTGTATGTGTCTGTCTGTGGCATGGCTCCCAAACAGATGATCCGATTTTAATGCGTTTTTTTTAAGTATATCAGTCGAGAGTGTTCTTAGCTATGTTTGGTTGTAATCGGTTCAGGTCTTCAAGGTCGTTTGTTAGGTGTGATAGGAATGTTACACGCTAAGTCGGGGAGTTTTTTATTTATTTTAAATTTAGTTTATTTTCATTTAAAGCTGACGTCTCCTCAGCTAAAATTCTTCATCATCATTGAGAACTGATGACTGAACAATGAGAGATAATTATTACTTTTTTTTATTAATTTGGTTTATTTTATTTCCAGTACGTTCTAACTGCAGCGTTCTCCATAATGATCTTGTCTATGGGCACCCTGGCGGTGTTCACGCAGGCTGACCTCACCGTGAAGTCGGAGCGATGGCTCCCTGTCGTGGCATTGGGAGTGCTGGTCTTCGGCTATGGACTGGCCTGGGCCATACCCACTGTTATATTAACGGAGATATTTAATTTTGAGGTAGGTTGGTTTGTTAAGTGATGTCAGTTAAAGCATATGGGGTTATTCATTTAATAGATTTAATGCCACATATAAGTATGTTACGCTTGCTCTGAAGAAGTTCTTGAAAGAAAAAGCTAGTGTTATTTTTCCCCAAATAAAATTTAAAGTAGCATTGATAATTAAAAATATATATATACTGTAAGTTGAAAAAGACGGCGTACTTAAGGGCATCGTGACACGACAATGTCGTGCCGTTTTCCGTCACGGCATTAAAGTGAATTTTGCACGAGAGCCGCGCTAATAGATATAGTTTATTTTAAAGAATAGCCCAAATAATTTTCCAATTATATTTTGTCCTAATTAATATTATGTTAAAATTCATCTATCACTAAAACCAAGACTACTCCCGTTGTCACCAACGCATGTAAGTGTTAACAGCTTGTTAAATTACCATGCCTTCTCATTCATTGATAGGAATTACGAGAGGAACAACATGATATTTAACGAAGGATTAACTTTAACACTGCTTGGCGAAACACGACCTGTATCATTAAAAAGCTAAATAATAATTTAATGCTACAATCTGTCGACCGTGACAGGACTCGAACCTGCAATCTTCGGATCCGAAGTCCGACGCCTTATCCATTAGGCCACACGGTCTCAAGCCTTTCGTACAAATCAAAATATTATATCGTTCTTCCCTTGTCTCTTGCTAACTTTATAAAAAATTTTGTTACGAGTACTAACTGAAATGACTTTATATAAAGAGTCCGCCCTTGACTGAAAGTTTACTTCTAACATACAGAACCTACTTATTGCAGCCACGTAATGATAACTTTTTATACTTTTCTGAATATTCGTAAGTTCGGTAATTTGTGTAAAGTGTTTAGATAATTCAAGCATATGTACACCGAACCGAGCAGTGAAATATAGACATGGCTTAGGAAAAAAAATACCAGGTACCCTCATAAATAACTAAGTATCTTCTATTAATTTATTACTCGCACATATCCTTAGAATAATTACGTGTAATTATTCTAAGCACATATCATAAATATTCCTTAAGTAAGCGTTTGCAAAAGGTGTTGTTTGATGACTTGTCTGATTTTTTTTAAATATTTTGTGCAATACATCCAAACTGACAAGATAAAATAACGTGCAATAACATGTGAAAATTGTAAGGATACTTTTCATTATTTTATGGTTAGTGGTTACATCCGGTTACATTGAGTATTTTCAAACTAACAAAAATATGCACAATATATATATATACACAATAGCAAAAAATCTGTAATACTTGTTTTGTTGTATTAAAAACACCTTTGCTAAAAATTTTAGATAAATGAGTATTCTATTTGTGGCAACCGTTACTTTTGTTGGATTTCGTTTCGTTTAGTCGGAAAATCGACAGAAACAATACCCAATACAATTTTGTAAACGCACCAATAATATTTTAATATTAAAACACTTGAGACACAATAAATAGACCGTGTAGGTATTATAATATTCGGTATGTATATTGTTCCCTAGAGGTCGTAAGTCAGAGTGTGAAGAATGGCGTCGGTTTCCAAACGTAGAACCGATTTATTATACAGATAAATGAATTGCCGCAGTTTCTGAATTCATTTTTATGTTATTTGGGGTAAAGAGGGACGAGTTTTCTTTCCGTTTCAAGAGATACTTCATAAACGTCATTCTTACTATCTTTGCCCTATCTTCAAAACTTCAAAGCAGTGGGATCCACACGATTTTGACTGTGAATTGTACTGTCGTTAAACTAATTTAAAGGTATTTTCCATGGTTTGGCTTTTCTGCGTCACTCATCATATGGCAAGATACGTCATACCGCGCGGTTAAATTTAATATTAATATTATTATCTATGGATATGGATACTGTTATCGACATTCCAGCTCCATTTTTTTCGCGGTCCAAACTGCGGAGAAAATCTTTTGCTTTGTAATATCTACAGTCTGTAAAAGGAACAGTCACTATAACTTTGAGATACGATTATACTACCTTTCCTGGAAATGTTTTCTTTTTTTCAAAAACTAAAAATATATTTTTAAACTTTTTTTTTTAATTTTGTAAAAAAATACATTTCTAGAATGAGAAAAGGCAGTATAATCATATCCCAAAGTTATAGTGACTGTTATTTTTACACCCATTTTATACTGTAAATAATATTTGATTCCAGATCAGGGCGTTTCTCATCGGAGTAGTGTTCACGTACTCTCAGCTGCTGAGAATTGTCCATGTACACACGTTCCAGTATTTGGAGGACTTCATAGGAATATACACCTTATTGTACATGTTCTCTGGAGTCAACATCTTCGGAGCTATATACACAATATCAGCGGTTCCTGACATCAAGATGAAAAGTGTTAGACAAATAGAAAGGCAACTAAAAAGAGCACCTCTATTAGAATTTAAGGCTTTTAAGGCATAAAGACCAATCTGATTTTAGACAATGAAATGACACAAAAATACTGTAAAAGATAGAGATGTGATATTAAGGTCACTTTGCCGTCTGAGTTAAAAAAATGATTAAAATATTTTATATACTCGTTGTAATTGGATTTGACTGCTTTTAATTTATTGGTTAAATTTCATCACACCTAAGGTGTGTTTCACCAAGCAATGTTAAAGTTAACGCCATGTTAAATATCATGTTACCCTCTCGTATAATCCTGTCAATGAATGAGATGGCATGGTATTTTAACATGGCGTTAACTTTAACATTGCTTGGTGAAACACGGCCTTAACGCTTTAATTGTAAACATTTTAACTGTAAATGTATGTAAATTCCATGAGTAGAAATAGAATATTAAATTAAATGCTGCAAAGAAAATAGAAACAACTCTTATGTAGTTTTCAAAACATGATTATTATTTATTATAATATGTACTTTTAAGAATGAATGCTCTAATTTAAGTCTGTGTATAAAAAGAAAAACGAAAAGGTAATCTTAAATAAAAAAAAACTTTGTTTTTGTGTGTTTATTTTAAATATAATATTTTCCCATACAATAATTAAAAAAAAACTCTTTCAGTGCTGGTATTTTTACAGTACTACTAACTCTATATACGGGACATATACTCACCGTAAAGTATTAACACTGATTAATATTACAGCCTGTTTATTATGCTAATGAAGCTACCTACATTTGTTTAATAACGAACGGGGATACAAAATTTAAAACATTTCACTGATTGATTTGATGATTTGAAATCGCAAATTATGTCACATTTTTTTAAATTTAAATTTATATAGACATTGGGGCATTGTGACTCGTTCTGAATGTTCATGTTGGCAGTGTTATAAGTCTACTAATTAAAAAAAAATATTCGCCGCGACGGATTTTTTATGCCGACACGATATCTAGCGATCGAAGGTGTAATTACGCATTGATGGACAATACAATTATTTTTGACACAAAAATGTTTTAAGGATCTTTCATGGGAAATTTAATTAAATTTCACAGGAATCACATCAAAGGTCCTACGAATACTTTTAAGTTACAAACAAATTAAAATGTTATGTAGGCGATTAATGACGTGAGGCCTCCAAAGAAAAAGGGTCGGACTTGTGGGAAGGGAATAAAAAAAGAATGTTTACCTCTTGTTTGATAATAAACGGAGTGCAAATCTAAACAAACCGTTCCTACTTCCGACTTCGGAAAAAGCAAAAAGAAATCTCGTAAAAAAGGTGCCTTTGCCACAAAGAAAATTCGCAAGGGCGAACGATGTAGTTATAAGAATCAAAAGATAAAATGAATAATTCTAATATATTTGAATGGTTTTTTAAAACTGCTGTGTATTTATGGTATTTGGATATAATACAGGCTGATTCATGGGTCATATAGCAAGCCGAATATAGTGTGAAGAAACTGACGCTTAATATATATATATTTTTAACAAAAAAAATCAATTGTCTAAAATGACCACAAGAAGTGAATCTTACTATCCTGGGGCTCGAAGGCTCCTGAGACCTGACCAGGATTGAAACTCATCTGTTTTGTGACTTTTATGGAGATCTGTAATCGTGATTTGTCGCGTTATAGTAAGTAATTTATATGAGGTGCCAAAACAAAATATGCTCTACGCGTCCTTCTCTTCACACAATATCGGATTAATATATGATACATGAATCACCCTGTATAATCCTTATACAGCGTGTCAAGTTTTCGGTGCACAAAATCACAAATAATTTCAATATCTTGACCCGAGTGAATTCAAAAAGCGTTCGGGAGTTTGCGCCTCTGAAGAGTTTCAAGTATTTGTAAGTATTCTTTGTGAGACGGAAAGTTTGGACCATTGTGCAGTGCTATTGTTAATAGAATAGGTCACTGGTTTAAAATATTCAAGTGAAGCTCAAGTTTGTGGAAAACTCGTTTTTGTATTAAAATGTCAACGAAACTTTTGCGCTGAAATGTATTGCTTTTGTTTTCGTAAATATAATAAATTATGGTTATAGTATTTTCTCCATTAAAATTATATAAATGTTTATTAATTTAATGATTTCATGCGGAATGTATTTACATAACAACTTATTTTCGCTAATGTATAATATGCTATACATATGCAAATGATGGAATCAGTGTATATTAGTTACCATTTCTTCTACCTCTAAATCTATTACTTTACGTACTACGGTAAAAAACGTATTTAAAGGTAGAATAATTTAGGTACATACTTTCTTAGTAAATTCTATATACGGGACCCATACACACCTTAAAGTATTACCACTCATGAATATTATAGTCTATATTCAAAATAATAATTTTATAATATCTCAGAACTTTTCAAGCGCCTCTCTTATCATATCATACTTCTTTCTTATCATACTTAATTTGTTTTTCAGTAAAAAATTAGATTATAGAGCACAAGATACAGCTTTTATAAGAGGATCATTATGTCTCTCATTAAAAGCATTTTTATGAAGCTTGTTAAGAAAACAAGGACTCAGGCGATTGGTCTCATTTTTCCCACCAAGCTAACAATCAACAATATCACGGTAATATAAAATTATTTTGTTATTCAAAAGTAAAATCTAAATTACAAAAGTATATTTAAAGGTAAATACTTATTTAGCAGAAACATATTTTTGAAAGATGTGTAAATCGATAAAAGCTAGGTAGTGCCCTTGCACTCCGCTTGGCTCGTCTTGGCGGGGTCACTCCCGTGGCCCCAGATAGAAACGTTTTCGAATAATAATTGTTGCGCATGACAGCGCCAATACAATTCCCATTCGAAAACGTTCCAAAATGTTTCTGCTTGGCGTACAGAACTAGGATTTCACACCATAACTGAACTTTAACAAAATATTACGTTCAGAATTCATACTAAATTAAAATTGAGCGTCACTTCACACCAAAACGATAAGCTGCTCTATCCAGCCTGTTGCATCTCAATGTTTAATTTTGAATCGCTATCTTAACAACGTCTCCTTTTGGTTTGAACTGACCCTTTATAAAGGTTCTACAGTGTTAGAAATAGAATTTACCATTGGAATTCATTTAACGAAAAGCGGAAAAAGCTCTCAAGAGTGTAGTTTTATTGCGGATAGAGCGCCAGTTTAATTTTATTTTGCTCTGTTTAAAGTTTCTCCCGGCGTGCTAGAGGACAACGTGCCAAGTGACTTCAAAACGCTAAACTGGACCATAACGTTTACGAAGCAATTTCGTATTAAAATTTTTGACGTTGTAACGTCTTATAAATCTACGATTGTTTTATTCTACGATTATAAATCTACGATTGAACGCTGGCTGCACTTAAAAATTGCTTTACTTATTGACACGTTCCGCCTGAGCTGACCGTGCAAGCGAGAGCGCGATGCGTCTGAGTAGATGAGAGACAGTGACGGCCTAAACGTGTAGGCCAAGTAGCAACATGCGATATCATCGTAAAGTAAAGTTATCGAATGACCATTGTATGAAAAGCTTGACAGAGCCAATACAATTAACATTCGATTACTTTACAGAGCTTTCAAAAGTTTCTTACTTGGGCTACAGAACTTTTATGTGTCATCACATGAAATTATCGTCTGTAAGCCTACCTCATTGTGTTTTCTCAATGTAATTTACACCCGTTTTCACAGAGGCCGTGGTACAACGACAAGCGCCATTAGCGTCGAAGCATTTATGAAAACGTTTTTAATCAACATTATATTTTCCTCTCGGGGATCTCACTTACCGTTATTATCTCAATTAACTATATAAATTAACGGCCATTTTCTTTAATGGTGTGAAATGTGAGGAATTCACCAAAAATGGGTCTCCGTTACCAGTTACCACTATGTCCTTGTCATGTCCCCGCAAATGGTGATTGATGTATCCGGTTCGCTACGCTCGTACAAAATTAACAACATTTTCTTTTTGCTTTCGCTAATCTATCATTATAATATTAAATATGGACATTATTCTAACATCAAACAGTTGGAGGTGTGTGTCGTGCATTTTTATTAATCCGAGAACAAACAGTACCTAATGCAGATAATATAATCCAAGGCATCTAAGGACATGTACATATATGAGGGTTCTGTAATAATTATCTCATCAGAAACATAATTTGTAAAAATGCCAAGTCCTTCTACCGTAAAAAGTTGTGAGATCCATGTGATGCCAAGTTTTGGTTAGTAAGTCGATCTAACAACATCTTATATAGATAATATCAATATCAATACATAGTATAAAACAAAGTCGCTTTCGCTGTATGTCTGTCCGTATGTATGCTTAGATCTTTAAAACTACGCAACGGATTTTGATGCGGTTTTTTTAATAGATAGAGTGATTTTTAAGGAAGGTTTGTATGTATAATAAATGCATAATATAGTAGAGAAACACTGATAAATTTAAAGGTTTCTAATGTGATGTCGTAAATAAGCACGTTTTTTGCGCTTATATTGCAAACGCTGGCTGAACCCTACGAGATAGACCAAAATAATGTACTACAGTATTGTTCACCTTAAAAAGTTCAACAAAAAAGTCCGCGATTGTATATGTCTATCTCTTAGGGATAACCCACCATAACCATTTTTATCCTTTACTAAAAATGGTTACTTACGAAGTGATTTTAAACAATACAGCATTAATCCTTATCCAATTAAATACCTTAAATAAATTGTGCATTTATTATAGATCAATATGCTTTTTACAGCATGTAATTTAAGCGAATATTACCGAAGATATTACAAATTTAAAATGCAGGGTCGTAGTTTTTTGCGCCGCGGCGGTACCGACCCGCGGCCGGCCTGGGGTCGGGCGGCGTAATATATATAAATGAATTGCTGTTCGTTAGTCTCGCTAAACTTCGAGAACAGCTGAACCGATTCGGCTATTTTTGGTCTTGAAATATTCGTGGAAGTCTAGGGAAGGTTTAAACGGTTTCTATGCTCAACGAAGTGAGCACGGGTCAGCTAGTTATTAATAAATCTTTTTCTATATAATATATACTTTTTCGAGAAAAGGATATATAGTATGGTCGTGCTCAACTTGGCGGGATCATCATTTTTTTTTCAAACGAATTCAAGATTTACTGTCCTATTTCGCCATATTATATGTTTCAGCAAAGTTTCACAAGTGTGGTGCTTGGAGAACCACCAGACAAATAGCCGATAGACGTACGGTCAAATATATAATATATAACCCGGTTACAATATCTGTGGACCTGGCGTCGATGACGTCACGTCGCGTGTACTGTATGGTGTGCAAAACATATTGATATTAATTTTTTATACTTTTTTTTTCATCTCATAAAATAGCCAAATATCACGTCCTCAAGTATTGCTCATGTCTCACCAGTCACACTGTAGATGTATAATTAACTGAATGTCGTGTATAGTAATTATTGTACATGATAAAATGCTACTTTTATTAGTATGTATATAATATACTTACCTATAAGTAGGTACATACATAATATTATTATTTTATTATGATAATGTTATTTTAAACTAACCACTAACATGAATAATTATGTTACTTTGCTATCTGACGCTATATCAATAAATAGGATATAAACGATAAGATTTTCAACAAAAAATATGTCCAACGTTGCAACAAAAACAAAATAACAATAACAAATTAACAATAAAAGTCCAAACGTAACAATGCAGTGTTTAAAAATATACCACGAAAATAGGTTAACACGTATCGGCAACGAAAGTGCTAACCGTACTGATGCGCCAGGGCGAGCGCGGGGAGGTGGAAGGAGAGCGGGGAGGGGGTTCGCATTCCAGCGAGGTCCACAGATATTGTAACCGAGCAGTAGAATTAATGTAAATTAACAAATAAAGGGGGGAAAAAGTGCAAGTAGTTTGTGTTTTACTATATATCATTCTAATAGTAGGTATAAGTATACAGTTCTTTCTCTCGCTTCCAAAGTATTTAATAGGAGGGTAGTTTCTAATACTCGCCACGCTTAGTAGTGGGCTTGGCGAGCGTAGTATTCAGATAATAATAACGTCCGCGGAAACGCTGCTCCCTTTGTCGCCTTTTACGACACCCAAGGGAGAGAGGAGAAGAGGAAGAAGAAAGGTGCTATTTTTTCTATATTATAACCTATAGCCTTCCTCGATAAGTCGACTATCAAATACAGAAAAAAAAATCAACTCCTGTAGTTCCTGCGATTTGAGCGTTCAAGTAAACATCAGAGAAACTCTTTAGCTTTATAAATATTAGTATAGATATATTTAGAACGAGAATCGAATACTAACAGCGTAGTATCGAATACTAAGAAGCGTTTCTTGAAAAAAGAAGAATAATCATAAATGCCCATTCTATTTCTATTTGTTACAAAAATATAATATGTATTATTAAATTCTTGTAAGTCCTTTATTACTATTTAATTTTAATAATCACCACTGGAACTATATCAATATACTCACTGAGAAGTTTGTCACATTTTATAATTTATAGCTTCGAAATATCCAACTCGCTTTTAACAATAATTACGAAGTTCGTGAAACTTGTCGCACAGTATAATAGATACTTAATTAATTAATCGCAACTACTAAGCCAAGGAACAAAGGAGAATGCCGAAAACTGGGCTATTTTGCGTCACTCTTGCGTCTTAACCATTTATATATAAATATTCGTCTTTTGAAATATTATGTTATGTATATTAATTTTAGTTGTAAGCGAATGGGGGTTTAAAAGTTATAAAAAAAAAGTTACCATATTGAATTAGAAATTAGGGGAACCGCCATTTTGTATGTCAACCGCCAAATGATGCCAGTTTATTGCCAATACCAGTTTTTAAGTGAAATAGTAAGAATAGTGATATGAAATAAATGAAAGAAACCCACACCAACTCTATTTAACATAATGAACATTAGTCTAAGATTACTTTATAAAATAATGCTAATGAAGTTTTTCTTTTTAATTGAAAGTAATAAGAAATATAATAAAGTTATTTTTTCTTTTTCTAAAACTATTTTAGGCTACATATTTTTTTTTACTGGCAGCCCTAACCATATGGTACTATTGACATTTGTGTGACGTGAATAATGAATTTGACTTTTTGATAGTGTGTGTGAAAGAAGTGTTTTCTTTAATTATTATTCAAAGTGTTCCAACAAAGTGTATTAAAAGTCTTACTTCAACGTTGAGTCGTGCAATCCTCCGTTGATTAATTTACTATAAGTGTATGTCGTTAGATATTGCAAATTACTTTTGATACTATATTTTACACTTTTTAATGCATAACTTAACCTCAAAATTCGGAACATTTTAAATTCAGATTTCTCAAAACTCCCATCGAATATCTAAGTGATTTTTTTAAATATGAATCCTGAGTACATTTTCAATGTTTTACAGTTAATTTGGTTAAGACGCAACAATAGCCCAACTCTCATAGAAAAATCGGCATTGTCCTTTGATCGTAAATAAAAGTTATTTGGTAAAAATACATGTTTAATGTCTTAAACTTTTTGTTAAGTCAAAAACTTGAAAGGTAGTTTGCTTATTTTTATGGATAATCACAAAGTGGATAGTTAAATTTTTGTGACTGGCAAGTTTCAATAATTTTGACTGGAACTGTGTCTGTTTCCCGGCTGTCTCTATTCAAGCTAATCCGTGTCCATGGGGTGCCGTATAACACATTACGCTCAAACCAATAGGAGCGAAGCACCAATGGAGAACTATTCAAAATCGTTGCTTCATATTATATAACCTATGTTGCTTCTACAGTTACCGTTGAATTATAAATTGGTACTGACATCCGGCACCACCACTTTAGTACGGCACTACGTTTTTCGACGTTTAGTTTAATCATCTATAAGCTATATATAAAGCCTTACATTAATAATTAGTGGTAGCTCCTCACATGTACCTGAGAAATTCTATTTCCTCAAGTATACTCACCTACACCGCTCTTAAATGATAGCATAGCGCTCAGAGTTATCTTATGACATATAAACAGCCTTCTAAGCGTTATTCACGTTGATTCATTTCACGGGTAAATTTTGTTTGGCTTGTAGTCTAATATTGTTGATCGCCGGCGCGTTATAAGGTTTATACGGCAGTGTGAGGCTGATCGTCGCGTTCGGATGCATAGTGCGTGTCATCAAGAAATGTTAATAATCATGTAACTTCTTAGTTATGCCATGGACCAATAAGTTTTGTAACATTGTAGCTTAATGTTGGGTTAACTATTTCATTGCTGTAAACATTTACAATTATAAAATCGGACGGCGCCGGTAACTGACCACTGTAGTATTAATAGCTTTTACTAAAAACTGAAAATTTGACATTAAAAACAGACAAATCGATTGTGTTTATTTTTGTTTAGGTCGTTGGCGTAAAATGTTTGTTTAGGGAACCCGAGAGGCTGAGTACGTCGTGTTTGTCTCCGAAGATGGGTATATGTAGTTCCGTGCCAAAAATATTATATCTGCATCACGTTATTTCAAGTACCAAGTTTAATTGGATCTAAATAGGCAAAATACGTAAAAGTTTACATAAACTTCGACGAATTTAAGGTGTTTCTCGTCGTCATTTCTAAGATGTTCATCATTTCGCCATACGAAAATTTCTTTAAAAAAAGATACATTTTAAAAATTGCACAGTAATTCTTCGTGAGTATAGCGGAAACTATGTAGATATTAATAATTAATATATAACTACTTGTGACATAATATTTGCGCATTATATATTAATTATAATTTACCTTTGTACAATACGAAAGTTAAAACAATATTGAGGCTGGAATATGAAATAACAATATCAAAGGATGTACGTGTGGTTTCGATCAATTAAATCGTGACATTATTATTAAATTCCGCTAACACGTTCCTTGTGAACTATACCGGTAAATGTTTAATAATAATTAATGCACAATTAATCAAATTAAAAAGTGAAGACTGAAGTTTGCCAAACAAAAACTTGTATAGTAGGACTTGGGTTTGTTTTGGACCTAACTGTGGTTAGCAGAATCTTTACTTTTTATTTGGTCTGTTTTTTTTAAATCAATACACTATACAAACACAATTTTCAGCCCAATATTTGTAGCCAGACGACCTGAGGAAGGTGATGAAGGGAATTGGTGGATGCAGGCTGCAAACTACCGGTCTCACATTGGGGAAGGCTCATGTCTACCAGTCGACATCCCACATGAAACGACGACGGCCAAAAACAAACAACACGAGGTCACAAAATTGCTATAAATTTGATTGCAATGCAAATTTAGGACCTCGTAAAACACACACCCAAGGCGATTAATCAATTTCATTAGATGAAGTAAGAGGAGCAATCAAAATGACAT
This sequence comes from Celastrina argiolus, assembly GCA_905187575.2. Lineage (NCBI taxonomy): Eukaryota > Metazoa > Arthropoda > Insecta > Lepidoptera > Lycaenidae > Celastrina > Celastrina argiolus. Next base: position 20,401,011 of record LR994577.1, on the reverse strand, counting down.
TGGCCACAAAAATATATTTCGTCAGCGAGTGAGTTTTATGATGAGTTGGAATCCGCGAATTCTCTCGTAAAAGCGACTTAATGTTATTACCAATAAACTGTTTATTTCAGTGTAACATGACGTACTATGTAAGATAATGGCCTTGCAGTGATAGAAATAGAAGTAACTAGCTTAAATTCAAGGACTCATTCTCGAAGTAATGTATGTAGTAGTCTTTTTTACAGAATACGATGAACCTTATTTTTCGCAAGGGAACTCCAATGATATATATGAGGGACTCCCGGCTCGCTACGGCCGATTAACCCACTAAAATCACTTGCGGATTGCCAGCAGCCGTTATGTTGGTTGAAGTGCCCTGGATCTGTCTAAACACAGGCCACTCCTCCACCGACCGGCCGGTTCGGCTCTATATGGACCAGATTTCCATCAAATTAAGAGTGCGCTCCGGCAAACTGAAGCGCTCTCCCCGGCGCCGAGACTGACAAAGCCCTCCCATACCTCCCATCCCATCCCATCTCATGTCTATTACGGGGCGCCAGGTACAGACCTGACGCCCCGTAATAGACATGAGATGGGAGAACCGCTATGCGATGCCTCCACGCCGGCGTAACGGAATAGAGGATGTCTCCTGGACTGGAGGATGTGTCCACCTCTCTGTCCCGTATGCGTATTCGCAGAAGGAGACCGCCGCCTGCCAGGCCTCATCGCTCTCGAGCATGCAGCGAACCACACTCGAGAGCAAGAGGTCTCGTCCAATCATTGCCACAAGATTGTGGCGCTGCAATTCTAGAAGTTTTTATTCAGGTATCTTCAGGAGTCGTATTATGTGTGCAATTTGAAGTAATCTTGTATGTAACATTTATGATACGTTTACCCAATTGCGACAGTCTGGGTTAAATTAAATCCAAGTGCTAGCTTATAGTTTTACCTTATATTAAGGGGCTCAGCATTATAGCAAGACTTGTCGTGAGCAATAATTACGACATATTGAAAATAAGTTGAGGTATAGAATTTACAGCGTTTGTTTGATAAGGAAATTGCCTATGACAGATTATACTCACGTCTGTAGCTGCGGGTCATTACGTGGGCGGAATATTCTTTCATTTCCATATGGATCACATTTCAAAACTTTATTTGAATTTTCTTCTATATCAGATTTGAAACGAAAATAAAACCTAGCGTAAAAAAGTAGAAGTCAATTCGCCTACCATGCAGCTCGGCCGAGCATTCGCTAATATAATATTATATAGTAAAAATGTTAAAAAATACATATAAAATCAATGTTACCGCATCGTCTGCAGACGTGATTGAAGTCCGTACCTGCGCAAGAGTACGTATGTGTGCATACGATTCAAGCGTGTGTGCCTCAATTCAATTTCTGATAGAACTGCATTACAATATTTTTCCATAAATGTTTCATATGTTTTTATGCAGAACCATCTTTTTATTAAAACCATCTAACACAATATTCCAAACTTCATGTGATTATTTTTAGTATAATATAATGTAGTTATAATATGTCCATGAGATTGACGAATGTGTGATCTATGTGTGATGCTAAGTGTCAGATCGGTTATTTACTTAATATTTTGTCTCTTTCCCTTGATATAAAGTAAGCAGTGACTTGATACGAAGCTCTGAATAGCGACCCGACACTAAAATGATTGTGAAACAAGCCATTGAGAAAGCAAAATGATAGTAAGGGTAAAGACATAAAGCGACGGGATTAAGCGCATATGAAAACATATTAATATTTTAACCTGTACAGGTCTGTCTGGATCGTTAACCCGCCTCATTATGGTTTTACCCTTAGGCATCTACGTCTAGTTAGTTGACAGGTATCACTTACAGCGTTTGCTAAGATCTCTTCATAAACTTTAACCATCCGATCCGATGTATATTTTATCTATAAAATATTTATCTTCGAACAACTTTCTCGGGCATAACTAATATATAGTCTCGAGATTTAGTAGGAGTTGGCATAATTGATACGTTACAATATTTAAAAAGCTGGCCAAGTGCAAGCTGGTCTCGCGCACAAAGGGTTCCGTACAAAAAGAGTACAAAAAAAGTCATGTTTGTTGTATGGGAGCCTATTTTTAAATGTTTACTGTATTCAGTTGTTTGATATTTGTCGTTATTTTTATAATCGCCACCACTTCGCTCTCAACCGTCAAAAAACGGAGGTCGTGGGTTTGATTCCCGCGTTGGAACAACAATAATGTTGTTTTCAAGTTTTATTAGGACAATACAGGCTGATCACCTGATTGTCTGACAAGAAAGATGATCCATCGTCAGATGGGCATGTAAAAAGTCGGTCCTGCGCCTGTTCTCTCGCCAGTCGTGTCGGTTTACCGTCGCACTGGGTTATGAGAGTAAAAGGAAGAGTGTGTTTTTGTGTATTGCGCTAAACTCCTGCGTAGCTGGCATGGTTTCAATGAAATCGGCTACCGACACCGAAATCGGTGAGGGGAGCTATTATTATTTGTCGTTATATCGACAACATAAATACATTCTCTGTGAAAATTTCAACTATCTGACTATAAAGATTAATGAGACACCTGGTGACAGACGGACAAACGGACAGCGGAGTCTTAGTAATAGCGTCCCATATTTTAAACTTTGGATATTATGGAACTGTAAAAATGATAAATAGCTGCTCAATTATATTCAAGTGCTCACGTTTATTTATGGATTTCAGTATATTTTTGAATATCGTTCCAGAATACAAAATATTGCGGAGCGAGTATCATAGAATACAAAATTTAAAAGTCAGATCAACCTTTGTCTACAAAGACCGGTTGCGATAGCACTTGAAGTGAAATTGAAAAATTCAAAATGGAGCCGCGTGTCGTTGCACTTTCAGGACTACAAAATCATTTCGTCCTGAGTGCAGCAAATCACTGCGTTTGAGTTACGAGTAGTTCCGAGAGGCTGGTCCAAAGGTTTTGTCAAAGCATAAAAGAGTGTACATCGACGGTAGAAAGCGGAAACGTCGTATCTCGAAAAACCCATGTTTACAAGAGCCAAAAAACTATAAAAAAAATTAATAACTTGTATATTTATAGACATAGAAAGTTGAAAATTGGAATGTATTTATAAGTATCTAAGGCCTATATAATGGCTTTGTTAAAATTGTATTAAAGTTAGTATATCATTGTTTTTCTATAAGTTACGACAATTGATATTTTAATTTCAGGCAGCAGCAATGTTGTATATATGAGGAGAAATGTATAGAGAACTTAAAAATACATGTTTTTTGAGTGACGGATTTGTGGTATCTCAAATATGACAATGCCAATACGTATTTCGTTTAGCTGTATCTCAATTATTTGATTAAATGACATAAAACTTTTGTTGTAAGTACAAAATTGGTGCCAGACATTGTTAAAAATAAATGCTGTATCTTAAACCGAATGCATTGATTGGTTGAAAATGAATGTTATGATAACAAATAACAGTAAATAAACTTAAAAAAATAGGAAAATGAGTAGAATTCATACTTTCTAGTAATCAATATTTCAATATAAATAATTATAATAATTATAATGATTTTGAATTATTGTAATTATTTTATATCTTTTTTAAGTGTTTTTGTTATTTCACCAGTGCAATAAGATAATTTGGGAATTTTATAAAAAATATCATTTTCAGTAGAAATGTCAGCAGCGGAATTAGCAGTTTGTCGTATAGTTAGTAAGCAATCAGTATTTTCTTTATTTTCAGGACAATATCAAAATTAGATAATAGGAAAACAAGTAAATAAAACATTTTATCACACAAAAAAATAAGACTCTCTTATTGCTTAAAGCTATCTCTAGCATACAACCATAGGGTTTCGATAAATTTTAAATTTCCGAATATTTTTCTATATCCCCTATGAACAAAATTACTCGGATATGTTTCAAAATATGATAAAAATTATATAAATAATCAAACAGACGAAAATCTGTCTGTATCACTATTTATTATGATTTTAAAATACAAAAACTGATTTTAGTTATATTCCTGTAAAAAGTGTCAGTGAAAATTCTATGCGTAGAAAATATATTAGATAACATACCTCAAAATGTACTCAAGTAGAAAAAAATATTACTTAATAATAGCACCTCGTTACAGAAGTAAATACGCTTTTGTAAAGTTGTGAGACGCAGCCACAATCACGATTTCTCAAATCGACGCTTACACATGATTTGAAAGGCGGTCAGAACGGTGTATGAAGAGATCAGGTGTATGTACGCATGAAAAAACTCTATTTAACTTTATTTTTACAAAAACAAAATAATGTTTGAAATGTATTAACTGTTTCATATAAATGCATTTTAGCACTGTATAAATTGTCGTATCTCTGCCAATGATAGTTTTTAGGCGATAGAAATGTCGTATCTTATTCAAATCAAATTCCAAAGTAAATAAACAAAGTAGTAATAATTTATAGTTTCTGAGTTATTGTCGTATCTCTTTATTTTCAGAAACTGCAGTTTTTGCTCTAGTTACAACAATTTTTTTTTTAGTTCTGTGCCAAAACGTGAAAAAAACGTAGGTCGTATCGTAAAAAAAATGTCGTAGAAAGACGAGATATAGACCATTCGACGCGGATTTTTTTTTATGGTAAAAAGTGAATTTACGTAAAATTCAAATTACGACCTTTCCACTTTCTCCCGTCGACATATACTACATTTTGTTACAATTGGTTGAACAATTTTATCTTCTTATGTAAAAAAATGAATTGCTGTTCGTTAGTCTTGCTAAAACTCGAGAACAGCTGAATCGATTCGGCTATTTTCAGTCTTGAAATATTCGTGGTGGTGGGTAAATGGAAGGTTTAAACGGTTCATCATAAACTGTTTCTAAGCTCAACGAAGTGGGCATGGGTCAGCTACTAAGTTATAAACTATAATAGTCAGTTGAGTACTAAACTGTAATTTTTCTCATTACATAAGTGGAGTTTGAAGCATTTTTGGTAAGTGTTGGGAAAACGCTCCAAACGAAAGTCATAAAAATTTCATACAATGCAAACTGCAAAGTGGAATATAATTTTATGCCCCTATTGTGATTTGTGATACTATCTAAAAATGTGATATTATGAATATTCTACCAAAATTATCCCAAGTGTGGGAGGCATTCTTACAGTAAAACGTATTTTATTTGTATAAAAAGTTCCATCGACTAGTTTACTGTAATAAAACAGCCCTCGACTTTCAGTGCGGTCACATTAAAGGACATACTCTCAAAATAGTTTCAAGAGCCGTTATACGCATTAATGGCTTGATGATGGTTGGCAGAATACAATGTTTTTCGAGATGTTTTCTGATAATATTTTATACATTTCGGAATGAAATAATATGTTTTTGTTTTGCTAAATTTGTAAACTTTTTTATGTCTTTTAGATCTCGTATCTTATTATAAGCTGCACATATATTTTTTATTAACTAAATATCTTACCTACCAAAATATAAAGTCAAAAGTAAGTCTTTCAGCGCTGGGACTTTCAAAGTATACTCTACATAGGAGGTCGATACACACACTAAAGTATTATATTTCACTCATTTATTTTACACCTTGTATAGTAAACAAATAAACAAATTTTCATGCCTTGATTACCAGAGGAATTTCGACTACTTTAAACCAATCTCCATCTTGCTTCCCTACTACTACTGATTTGTCTGCTGTCTGTCTTGTCTCACTGTCTGTCGAAGCGTTATTTATACGCGTACTTCATTATCGTATCTGTAGTTAAGGTTTTGATTCGTACGTTTTATGAGGTATTTTATAGTTAAATTCAAATTTCTCGCTGACAAACCCGAGGGTGCGCGTAATACATTCGGAGAAAGTTTTTTTTTATACTTGTCCCCGACGAGTTTTATTAAGGTTTTATTACTACAAAGGGCATTTATATTTGAAGTTAAAATGCCCTTGTCCTCGCACGCTATATTCGTTTTGTTTAGTAATTGGAAAAGCATAAAGGTTCTGTCTTTTACTGTACAAATTTCGAAATTAAATTATTTTGCCAAACTTACTCAATCTTTTGAATTGTAAGTGAATTAGGAAATTATTTTAGGTAACTAGATCAAAGTATTAAGTAATAAGACGTAGCAAATTTTAAACTATTTACAAATCTCAAATTCTTTATGGAAAAGTATAAAGTTTCTGACTTTTATTTTATGACTTTCTAAATGAAATTATTTAGACAACATTTTGTACTCAATTTTAAAATTGATTTTTTTTCGTCGTATTCACAAATCCACTAACTAGCTAAAACGCTTCAGTAAGAAGAGTATTTACAGATGTCAAATAGTCTATTTCAATATTCAATAATAGCATAGACAATTGTTCTGCATGAAATATTTAGCAATATAAATTATTCGTACCGTTGTTTAAATACCTCCAGGCTCGTGCGGTCCACGTGGTCCCGAGTTAACCGTATTAGATCCCAGAGAATTCGATTTAATTATTTACCTTACACGTACACCTTTGAAGGTTATGATAACTGAATTCTCATAATATTATATGTTCTGTTACTATATTTGTATCGTCCTTTTGTTGTTGAAGTTAGTGGTGTGTGCTGAGTGCGAGTTTTTGTCACTGCTCGCTCAGAGAGTTAACTAAAATTCTATTTGTGTGTCAAAAATGTTAATAAAATGCAATTAACTATTTTTGCTACTAGGAGTTTTGTTTCGGGTTTGCTTCCTTCTCTAAGAAGCTAAGATTTACTGAATGTTATATTTTTGTAGTCACTTTGAAACCAGGGGCCTTAATCTCCAAACAGATTCGATCTTGATTCAGATTCGATCATGCCGCGTACTCCCGAATAAATTAGCGTTTGTATATTTTAATTCTCACTCGATTGATATGGTTGGGAGTACAAAAAGTTATGATCTAACGATTTTATTTATCCTGGTTAGTTTCATAGCAATTTACCAAATAAAATACCAAAAGTCGTTTATATCGAACTGAGTCGATTCTTGATTGTGTCGGGAGTATGTTGTATTATAGATCAAGAATATCCTGTCTGAAACAAAACCTGGATAAATGGTATTTAATGCAAGCATTTAACACCCTTGTATATTACTATTATTTAAAGAATTAGGATATCTTTGGAGCACACGCCCAACTTTTACATTTACAATAGTAAGATTCCATGTAAACTTAACCTTCACCTATTACGCTACAAGCTGAAGTAGCTCCAGGCACTCCCTTGGCGCGAATTAGCGCGAAAACGACTCAGCGTTAGACTAGGTTTAGGCCATTTGCAAGTCACATCTATTTCAGCAATCTGTGACTTTCTCATATTTTTTTATTGTTCTTTTTAGTTATAATTATTTATTGTAGCAGCAGAGACTTTATTTTAATTTTGTAAACGCTCGACTGTATGCGTCACGTATACACGTAAAGTATAATGTGCGTAATTCGAATTTGCAATTTGAAAATGGAGAGAGGGCTTGGTCAGTAGCGATGCAAACGCAATTCTGTCAATCGCGTTTGCAACGCCACAGAAGATCGACGATATCGCGTTTGCATCGCGTTAGCATCGTGGTGACAAGAGCGAGTGCACACAGCCGCGACGAACGCGCGACAGCATCACTATTACATCGTTGCAAAAAGTCACCGTATGTGAGAACCCTAATGCTGCACTAACATATTTATATCCCCGTACACCATAATTACTGATAGCCCTGCAATGTGAAGGCTTTAGTGAGTTTAATTAGAGATTAACTCACTTTGTAACTACAATCTTTGTGATATTAATATATTATATTATTAGGGTGGTGATACCTAACTACAGCACTACACAATATTATGCTCGCTGCTCCTTGGTACTGGATGATTTTTAAAATAATTCTCCCGTTATTTAAAAACACAAATCTATCTTTTTTATTTGAGTATCAATATAATTTATAACATTGCGTGAATCTTATACAATTCGATATGGCAGACGAATTGTCGTTTCTATAACAAAGGAGTAATCTTACTTTACCGAGTTATAAGATAAAGAAAAGAAAATCCTTGTAACGAACACGCACTGTCAGCATCCATTTAGCCAATCCTCCGAGACGTAATTACCGAACAATTCGTTTATTTGTTTGTGATTAATGCTAAAGTTTCTTTTCAGAATTATTAAAGTTTTAGATGTTGTAGTAAACTCTACCTCCAATACTATAAATAACTTATATGCCTTACTAAAGCCTGGGTAACCCATGTAAGGTAGTCGGTAACGAAGAAAAAAAAAAAAAAAAAAAAAAAAAAAAAAAAAAAAATATTTAGGAGTGCAAAGCTTAACTGAAATGTGCAATATAATACTCACGTGTGTAGCATTAAGTACAATTTTACGATATATTTATACAAGGTGTAATATAAATGAGTGATATAATACTTTAATATGTGCCTCCAATGTAGAGTAGGTATACTGTGAAAGTACCAGCGCTGAAAGACTTGCTTTCGACGTTCATATTTGTATGAAAAATGCCCCACATGATAAATTTTCCCAAAAAAAAATTAAAAAAGTACCTCTTTCAGCGCTGGTACTTTCACAGTAAACTCTATATACGGGACCCATACACACCCTAAGTTTTATCTTGTTTATATATATAATATTACAGCCTGTACATAATATGTATTTATATTTATGTATTTTTCTATACGTTGTTGTTGTTCTTCTGTACGTGTGTTGACGTGGCTGAACCTATTTGAATGAATTTTTTGTGTGTGCTAAGTCCAAACAACTAGCTATCCGGTTAGTTATAGTCCGATATAGCTAATTCGAGAATGGTTTTAATTCACAATTAGGATGTCAAATGTGCTCAACTTAATTTTAAAGCGTTACGAAGTTCGCTGGGCAGCTAGTAAATATATAATTATAAATAAAAAATGAAATATAGTTAAATATTATAATAAAAAAAAATCTTAACAAATAGGTACAGCAATAATATTAAAAAATTTCATAATATCTATTAAGAAACTTATAGCATACGTTTACGTGCGTTACCTGGAGCATAAATTGCGGTGGCGAATAAAACTAATTTTATGTTAAAGTGGTAGCATAAATCACATTAGCGAAGGATTCCGGATAAGGGGCTTAAATTTCCTAAGGTGGAGTGTATACTCGCTAAGGGATATTTGAGTTCAAGGTGTCAAATGATTGTAGTTTTTCCTATCTTTCATTTGGTGTGCAAATTATCTCGGTGCGCCTTTCGGTTCCCGAGATATTTAATTTTTTGTTGTTTTTATCTTGGGGCCACTTTTGTTTTACAACAATTGTGTAGGTCATCCATGTAGAACAGCACTGGTTGACAATTTGTCGTGGTGTTGTTTTGTGTGGGTGGCCCCCATCTAGGGGGGGTAACTTTTTTGTATTTATTAGGTTAGGCTTTTTTCATTATTATGGTGTAGGTTTTTCTTTGTTATTGGTGTTGGTTGTACTTTAATTATTAGTTTTAAGGTGTTTAGTGTTCGTGCGTGATTGTGCGGAACATATTTTGTTCGTCGCCTGCCAGTTATCTTCTGGTGGGTGTCTTGTGATAATATGTCGGAAGTAGAGGAAGTTGCTGAGGGGGGTGTCAGTGACGATGAGAGGGGGGGTGTAAGGTCTTCCACTAGGGATTTACAACTCGAGTTGGGGAATGCCGCGAGTATGGTGGAACCAAGAAGGAGTGCTCGTCTTCAGGGGTATGCCAGGGCTGGGATCACCTTAGAAGAGGTATTGGGCGATTGGTCCATGCCGTCTAACTCCGAGTCGGACGCAATCCGGGGAAAACGCCCTTTTTCGGAGGTTTCCGGCTCGGACACGGAGGTTGAGTTGAAGGCAGTCGCGGGGCGGAAAAGTGCTGCCAAACGCGGAAAGGCTCGTGGCATGGAGTCAAGACTCTCCAGTGCTCGTCGGGAGGCCGAATTCGTCGCCTCCCTGGAAAAAAGGTCTTACCTTAAGGCGGCCATGGAGTCGGCTGAGCAGGAGATCCCTCCTGGCCCACTGGACTTGGATGTAGACAGGCTAGGGGCAAAAGAATTGATGCAGGCAGCTGAGGCCAACCTGCAAGAAATTTTGGGCATTGCTGGCAGATCCACCAACTTGAAAGGTGGATATGCCAGCAAGATCAGGCGAGCGACAGGGACCGTCAAAACGGTCCTAGAAGCCTTGATGACGCGTACTGAGGCGGAGGAGACACGCAGACTTCGCGCTGATAATGGGAGGCTGCAACGGGAGGTAGAGAACCTCCGTGAAGAAGTGCGCGCCTATAGACGCGAATTTGAGGAGGCAAAAAAGGCGGCGACAAAAGCGCCGAAGGCCAAGGCATCGCCGGAGTCGGGTCCTATGTCTAGAGAACAGTTGGGCATATTGGAAAGTAACATCGCCAGGCTGGTCGGCAATCTAGTTGACGGCCGCCTGGCGGTATTGGAGGAACGACTTCCGCCTCCTCAAATTGTTCGCCCGCCATTGGCCGCGGACAAGAAAAGAACTGTGCGCGAGTCCGAAAAAAATGCTGCACCGCATGTGCAGCCGCCAGTTCGGGAGAGATCCCCCATATTAGGGGTGTCAAAGAGTCGGGACCATCCGGCTACAGAAAAAATGCAAAGAAGCCGTGGGGGTTCGCCAGCGTTGCCGGTTCGTCCTGCGGTGAGGCCGGCGTCTCGTTCCACGGCTTCCAAGCCTGCAAAGAAGAAGGGAGTGGAGTGGTCAAATTTTGGGCCTTCCGCCTCCAAGGCGCCTAAGATGCCTCAGGACGGAAATTGTTCGGTGGCGGAGGTAGGGCCAGGACCGTTGCCTGCACCTGCGGCTGCCACTTCAGACACCTGGACTGAGGTGGTGAGACGCAAGGCACCAAAGAAGGCGCAGGGGTCATTTGTAACTCCTACACCGAAGCAGAATAAGGGGGCCAAATTGGTCCTCCCCAGATCCTCTGCTGTGGTTGTCAAGCTGAAGCCGGAAGCGGCCCAGCAAGGGGCCACATACGGCTCAGTGTTGACGCGGGCGCAGCAGAGTATAAATACGGAAGAGCTCGGCATTGGCCCCATCAAGGTGCGCATGTCGGCGACTGGATGTCGCCTCATTGAAATACCAGGCCGTAATAGTGCACAAATGGCAGACGTCTTGGCAGAAAAAATGGGAGAGTTGTTGGAGGGAGTGGCGGAAGTGGTCAGGCCCGTCAAAAATACATGTTTCCGTCTGACGGGCCTCGATGAGACTGCAACGGCGGACCGTATTAGGTCAGCGGTCGCTGCAGAAGGGGGCTGCAGAGTGGAGCAAGTGTGGGTCGGAGGGATACACTTCGGCTCGCGCGGTTCCGGCTTTGCCCGGATGTCGTGCCCATTGGTTGTTGCCAAAAAGCTCAATCAATTGGGTGCAGTCCGTGTAGGCTGGAGCAAAGTGCGGCTCTACCATGAGGGTGCCCGCCCCAGGCACTGCTTTAGGTGCCTAGGAAGAGGGCACATGGCAGGACTGTGCCAATGCGCAAAAGATCGCAGTGGCTTGTGTTATCGTTGCGGTCAGCCAGGCCACAAGGCGGCCGGGTGTGAGTCAGCCATGCCACGCTGTGCAATATGCACAGACGTTGGACTAAAGGCTGACCATGTGATGGGTGGGCGTTCATGTAACCCCCCACCCGTTCGGGGAAAAAATTCCTCCTCTCCCAGAACAATGGGGAGGGGGTCGGAGGCGCCTGATGCCGAGATGCCTGAATAATGCCAGCACATCTTGGCATCCTACAGGGCAATCTCAACCACTGCGCCGCGGCTCAGGACCTCTTCCTGCAGTCTATGGCCCAGTGGTTGATTGATGTGGCGGTCGTTGCGGAGCCCTACTATGTCCCTCTGCTACCACATTGGGCTGGGGACGTCGCGGGTTCCGTGGCCATTGTGGTGAGGCCAGGTGCTGGCCCCCCTCTCATACCCAGGATGAGGGGTCCTGGATACGTCGTTGCCGCACGGGGGGAGTACATCATAATAGGGGTGTACTTCTCCCCGAACCGCAACCTAGCCGCCCTAGAACAATTCCTCGATGTTCTAGGGCCGCTGATTAGGAGGCTAGCCCCACTTCCCGTTATAGTGGCAGGGGATTTCAACGCCAAGTCCTCGGCGTGGGGTTCCACTGTCACGGACCCGAAGGGGAGGGAAGTGGAGGAGTGGGCTGTAGCCTCAGGGCTGTCCCTGCTCAATATCGGGACAGCCCTCACCTGCGTGCGGCGGACGGGCGGTTCAGTGGTGGACCTATCGTTTGCCACTCCCGCTGTCGCGCGCAGAGTGGAGGGGTGGAGGGTGGTAACAGAGGTGGAGACACTTTCGGACCATCGCTACATACGGTTCGAAGTGTCTCCAGTCTCTGCGTCGAGTCCGGCGTCAGAGTCCAGGGGGCGTAGCAGGTTCCCGCGTTGGGCGCTCACCAAACTCAACCGGGAGCTTGCGGAGGAGGCGGCCATTGTGGGCCGCTGGAGCCTACCGTCGATGGAAGGTATGGGGGTGGACGAAATGGCTGGCTATCTCGGCAACGTGCTCACAAACGTTTGTCGGGCAGCCATGCCCCAAGTACACGGTCCTCCCTCTCCTCGGCGGTCGGTGTACTGGTGGTCGGCCGAGTTGGCTGACCTTCGCGCTGCTTGCAACGCGGCGCGAAGAACGTACGGCCGCAGCAGGAAGCGCCGCCCCCAGGATGTGGAGAGAGACGGTCGGCTTTACAGGGTCTACGTGGCAAAGCGCGAGATCCTGAAGCTGGCCACCAGTCGGGCCAAAGAGCGAGCTTGGCTGGAGCTGGTAGAGGGTCTTGATAATGACCCGTGGGGTCGACCGTACAAGAGGGCGCGAGACAAACTCCGCGCCCAGTCGGCCCCACTGACAGAGACGCTCCAGCCAGAACTGCTAGGCGATATCGTCCGGGAGTTGTTCCCGGACCCCCCAGCAGGTTTTGCTCCGCCGCAGATGGCCCGACGGACGTCAGACTCGATGGAGGAGGGTGTTCCGCCACCCGTCACCGACTTAGAAATGGAGGCGGTTCTTTCCCGCCTCCGTAGCAAGAGGAGGGCGCCAGGTCCGGACGGGGTGCACGGGAGAGTCCTGTCAATCGCTCTCGTGTATCTCGAAGATAGTCTCCGGCAATTGTTCAACCGCTGTCTTCAAAGCGGACAGTTCCCGGAGGCATGGAAGGAGGGTCGGCTCGTCCTACTACCAAAGGGCGGGCGACCACCGGACTGTGCGTCGGCGGTGCGACCGATCGTATTGTTGAACGAGGTGGGCAAGGCGTTTGAACGCGTCATAGCCTCCCGCCTCGTTCATCACTTGGAGGAAGGCCCGGGGCCCGGACTGTGTGATGCACAGTTTGGGTTTCGGGCGGGTCGGTCGACCATCGACGCGCTGAGGCGCCTTAAGTCGGTGACGAGTGAGGCGGAACGCGGGAAGGAGGTGGTAGTGGCGGTGTCGCTGGACATCGCCAATGCCTTCAATAGCCTCCCCCACAGCGTAATACGCGAGGCACTGTTGTTCTTCGAAGTGCCTCCGTATCTCGGGAGGCTGTTGGACGCGTACCTCTCCGATAGGGAGATCGTGTTCGAGGATCGGTCGGGGTCCTTAGTGCGGCGGCGAGTCGAGTGCGGTGTCCCCCAGGGTTCGGTGCTGGGTCCGAACCTCTGGGACGTCGGCTACGACTGGGTCCTGCGGAGCGGCCTTCTTCCCGGGATGAGTGTCGTCTGCTACGCGGATGACACTTACGTCACATCCCGTGGACGAACGTACCAGGAGGCTGCGCGGCTGGCCGAGGTGGGAGTATCCCTCGTAGTCAGCCGCATAGAGCGATTAGGGCTTCGAGTTCGTCTCGAAAAGACCGAAGCCCTACTCTTCCGCGGGCCTGGGAGGAAAGGACCCCCACCGGGTGCACGACTTCTTATCGGAGAGACGGAGGTCAGGGTGAGCCCAACACTCAAGTGTCTGGGACTCACCCTGGATGGGAGGTGGACCTTCGGACCCCATTTTGAACAACTTGGGCCGAAGGTCATAAGGGCGGCCTCTGCGCTGGGCCAGCTCCTACCGAATGTGGGGGGGCCCAGCGATGCCTGCAGGCGGTTATACTCCGGAGTTTGTCGGAGTATAGCCCTGTACGGAGCCCCTATTTGGGCGGATTCCCTTACCGTCCGCAATAAGGCTCAGCTGCGGAAAGCGCAGCGGGTCACGGCGGTGAGGGTAATCAGGGGCTACCGTACAGTCTCGTGGGTGGCAGCCACTGCTCTGGCTGGAGATCCGCCGTGGGAGCTCGAGGCGTCGGTGCTCGCCGAAGTGCACCTCTTCCGCGCTGAGAAGAGGCTGCAAGGCGAGGTGCCGAATTCGGAGGAGCTCTCGCGACTGCGGAAGCTGGGGCAACAGTGGTTGCTACGAAGGTGGGGTGAGGTCCTGGCGCAGTCCCCGTATGGTCAACATACGGCCACGGCACTGCGCCCAGTTCTTGCGGCGTGGATGCGCCGTAAGAGAAAGCCCCTCACCTTCCGTCTTACACAGGTACTCACCGGACACGGATGTTTCGGTGCGTACCTGTGTAAGATTGCCAGGAGAGAGCCTACGCCAGCTTGCCACGCATGCGGCGCTGCGGAGGACACAGCCCAGCACACCTTAGAGGTGTGCGATAGATGGGCCGTGCAGCGCCACGATCTCGTGGCAGTGCTTGGGCGGGACCTCACGCTCTCGAGTGTGGTTCGCTGCATGCTCGAGAGCGATGAGGCATGGCAGGCGGCGGCCTCCTTTTGCGAATACGTAATTTCGCAGAAGGAGGCCTCGGAGCGGGACAGAGAGATGGACCCGTCCTCTGTTCCGCTTCGCCGGCGCAGGACGGGGGTGCGGAGGCGTCGCTTTGCAGCCCTCCCATCTCACGTCTAGTACGGGGCTCCGGGTAGAGGGATGGGTAACCTCCCCGGCTTTGTCAGTCTCGGCGCCGAGGAGAGCGCTTCAGTTTGCCGGAGCGCTCTCTTAATTTGATGGAAGTCCGGTCCCTATAGAGGTGAACCGGCTGGTCGAGGGAGGAGTAGCCTGTGTTTAGACAGATCCAGGCACTCCACCCAACATAACGGCTGATGGCAATCCGCAAGTGGTTTTAGTGGGTAAACCGGCCGTAGCGAGCTGGGAGTCCCACATACCCCTCGGGGACCCTCCCGGGGGGATGCGTA
The DNA here is from genome assembly GCA_905187575.2 of Celastrina argiolus. Classification (NCBI taxonomy): domain Eukaryota; kingdom Metazoa; phylum Arthropoda; class Insecta; order Lepidoptera; family Lycaenidae; genus Celastrina; species Celastrina argiolus. Next base: position 20,385,877 of record LR994577.1, on the reverse strand, counting down.
ATGCATTTCCCTTGCGAAATCAAAAAAAAAAAAAAAAAAAAAAAGGATTCCGGATAAGGGGTAGTTCACACCGGGACGCGACAATGCTTGAAGACGCTTTTTAACCTCCGACAAAAATACCGGTGTTAGGCCTCAGCCTCGAATTTTACGGGCAGCAGGGCGGGAGCGGCGGCGGCGCGGGTGCGGTACTGGCTACCCGCTCCCGCGCCGCTATTTTCGAGACTCGGTCCATTTCATTTTAAATAGTTAATGGAATCAGGCGTTACTTTGCGGAAATCCATAGCATAAAATTTAATTACATTATATCTAGCAATATCCCGCGATACAATTATAACCACAACCTGCAAGCAGATGAGTGAGTGTACGCATAGGCATGCGTTTAATGCACCTCCCTCCTCCCACACTGCCTATGCGTACGTTGCACCATGTAAGTCGTACTTAACGAACATTGTTTGCAGAGTCAACATCCTGAGGATGCTCCGGGGTCGGAGCGAAACGCGCGTCGAGTTTTGCAACCTGCATGGTGGTGGGACTTTGCACGATCGTGTTAACATTATTGCTTGTGTGGTGGTGGTGTTTTCACGTTTTTTGCTTGCGAGTGTACGCATAGGCAGTGTGGGAGGAGGGAGGTGCATTAAACGCATGCCTATGCGTACACTCACTCATCTGCTTGCAGGTTGTGGTTATAATTGTTTCGCGGGATATTGCTAGATATAATATATTTAAATTTCATTTCATTTTACACAAAAGTTCCTGCCGCTCCCGCGTCGCCGCCGCTCCCGCCCCGCTGCCCGCAAAATTCGAGGCTGAGGCCTTATACATTTCACGTACTATCTGTGTGGTTGTGTGTGTGTCATCGTAGCTCACAAACGAATTAATTGATTTTATCTAGTTTTATTGTTTGCGATTTGACGTGATCGCAAGTGTTCTTATTCATCAACATCAGTTCGCTCACTGCTTGGCAATTCGGTGGTTAAATTAGGTAAAAAAAATAATAAAAAAAAAATATAACTACATTAATTTATTATATTACAAATGCGTAACATGCAGCGATCATATCGCGTCGCGTCGCATTGCGTCCATCTGTGAACTGACCTTTATGTGCCTACTATGCAATATCTGTTTTAGCCGACATCAGAAATGGGGGTTAACAATTCCATTTCAACTTTTCATTCATTACGTCTTCAGTTCATTCAAATTATTTGTGCATATTGACTAATTTTCAGATTATAATTCTATAGACATTTAAAATGGACGAAACTTTTCGCAATCAACTTTTAAAGGGTTAAAAATGTATTTCTAAGAAATAAGAATACATCTGAGTTTCTTTATTATAAACTATTAAATTTGTGTTGAAATAGATTTAATTAATTACCAATTTTATTATGATTATTTTTCAGTCTATAACTCAAAAAAGCTTTATGTATGTTTGTTTCCACGCAGCCTTTAAACTACTGGTCCGATTTTAATAAATGAGGTGTCAATCGATTTGTAATGATGCCTCAATATAAAAAAAAATAATAAATCATTTAAACATATTCATGGTGTGATTGCTATCTGTTGATACCGAACACAAGACAATTTATGTTACTTGAATTTTTTTTTAGCTACTTTTGTGACTTAATTTTCATAATACACAACTTTTTAGAAAATTATAATACAGCGGCTACATTAAAGCCTATGTAACTCGCGCTAGATAAACATTTTTGCAATTAAAAGTTACTAGTTAAATGCATGTGATTTAATAGTAACTTCTTAGAGTTAAATGTATAGGATTTAATAGTAACACCTTAAGCAGGTTATGTTGTCTAGAGATCAACTGATAATATACCCAGACAGCTGTATAGCCTCTCTTCATGACATACCAAAGCAATAAAACGGGTAAACAGTAATGGATGAAACTATAACATGAAGTCATCAATTAACCCTTGCTTGCTGAGTTTCAGGACTTCACTTCTAATGTAAGGCCTGGGTTACAGTGTTAGTATATTCAACTGCTAGATATATGAATAGTGGCTAACTATCGATTAAGATAAAGAGGGTAAGAGAAAATTAATTGTTTAAAAAAAGGCGGCCTTTTGTTTCCAGCCTCATAAATTAAAATTAAATAACTTTAAATCTAGCATTTCACAATAATATAATAAAGAGTACCTGAAATACTATAATAATTAATTCGACCCGGAGTTAGACTATAACACTCCTTCATATTTTGGAGATAATTCTCGGTTTATTACACAACCCAGACTAGCGCAAGTGGGCCTTAGTAACTTGCAAATGTAAGTAAAATGTTAAATGGATGTAAAGTATTAATTTTGATAACTTGCGAAAAAGCGAAAGTAAATTGATGTAAAACATAAATTTTCACCCAAAGAACGAAAATCTTGGAAAGATAAGTGTACAATTAATTTTAGAGATCTCGGAAACAATTTAAGGTCAAAGTTGCAAGACACAGATATATTTTACGACCACGAGTATAATTGAAAATTCTTTATAATCCTAGAAGAATTTTAATTAAATTATTTATTAAATCGTTTCCATAATTATATAAATTTTCCTCGGATTAAATTAAATATAGAAGCGATACAATGTTTGGTTTTAACTTAACTCTATTGATAAAACTTTGAGTAATCAATTAGTTTAGCTTAAAGGTCAATGGTTACAATATAGTTATATAACTTTTTAGGCTTTTGTTTCAGTCTTCACCCACAGTAAATAGGTGACAAGATAGCTTAATAGTTTGTAGCTTAACATGTAATTATGAAACTCACAAATTATGTGGTTTCCAATAAGTAAATAATCCCACCAAAAACATTTTCATGTAAAAAGTTGCCAAGACGAGTCTACATAGCTTACCCTGTGAAAAAGTTATCAGATATCGTATAAGGCCAAGCTCTAAAGACTACACACTCTAAACCTACAAGCTCTACACTATGTACACCATAATCAAAATCTATGAAAAAGTGGTTAGATCTCATGTAGAGCCAAGATTCTTAATCTTTACTTTACCAGGCCTTATTTTACAAAACCTGATGCTTGGCCGTTTTATTTCACACACGATGAATGAATGCCTACGAAAACCGGACAAGTATCACGTTTTGACTAGCGAAGTAGTAGTAGGTAGATCTAGAGGTTACTATAATACATAATAATAATTAGAAATAATTCTTACATTTTGGATGCGGCTCTGCTTACATATATTCAGTATTCGGAAATACTTTTTCAGGGAATAAATGTAGCCTAGATGTTAGAATTAAAGTCTAGATGTTAAAATTAAAGTCTAAACTATACTATCATACTACATGTAAAAATCCTCTCAGTCGATTTTGAGTGAAATAATCATAAACATTCGTCTATATTATATCCTCACGAGCATTCACTCTTTGTGAGAATGGAAGGATAAGTCATCACTTTTTTAAAGTGGTAGGATTACAATAGTACATAGAAATTAGTATTACATAAATATTAGGAATATATCTATGAACGTTTTACACTATGTCAAGCCCCGTGATAAGTATCGGTACAAAATAATTTGAGTTTCAGGTACCTATGTAACACCAAAAATTTATTTAATTCGTCTAAGTATAGGTATCTATGCATATTTAAGATTTTTATTATAAAATACTAGCTGACCCGTATCCACTTTGTTGAGCATACAAGCCGTTTAAACCTTCCCTGGACTTCCACGAATATTGCAAGACCAAAAATGGCCGAATCGGTTCGGCCATTCTCGAGCTTTAGCAAGACTAACGAACAGCAATTCATTTTTATATATAAGAGATAATACCTACATAAAGTTAATACACATCCATGACTCAGGAACGCATACTCTTTCGTTTCTTCTCCATTTTTATGCGCCGACACTCTTAACCTATAATTAAATAGAATTAGGATATAAACTCGCTGGCACTAATAAATTTAGCCAACATACTTAGCATGAGACATAAACTATATTTTCGTCTTCAGTGTTGTAGGCTCATAAACATGGCGAGTTTAGCACCACTTTACCGTGCGTATAAAATATTTTAATAATCTGTGACAAACCTTCATACGTACTTACTTGTACACTCATGATGTTAAATAGGTGTTCTATTTAACATCATGAGTTAGGCACCACTCGCATCAAGGCGCAGAACGTCTTGGTAGAAATAGAAATCGTATATTTGCTCAAAGTACAGTACACTAATTAAATTTATAGACATAGTTAAAACTCCAATATTGAATATATTATGGAAAAAAAAATTACAACCTCCGTAGCGCGCTAGTGCTCGAGCGGGAGGTTGCAGGTTCGAATCCTACCGAAGGAACAAAAAGTTTTCTGTGTTCTTGGGTCATGGATGCGTATAAAATTTTTGTATTAATATAATAAAAATCTTAAATGTGTTTGTAGTATAAAAGTATTGAATATATTTTCGTTGTCTGGTAACTATAACACGAGTTATTCGGCTAGATTGACGTGGTGTGAAGCGATAGATAAAAAAAATGTTTTTTTCCCACATTCATAACTATTTGTTTGTTGTTTCCTTGTCATTACTTTAATTCTGGGTACCTTAAAGATGAAATTCGTTTCAAAACTGTCCTAACATATTTTAATTCATTGAGACTAAATTTCAGTATTATCTTACAGCAGAAGACAATAGACCTATCCTCGTAGTCTTGTGGGAAATTAGAGTAATATGTACGCCCCACAGCCTTTTCCTCATGGAATTAAGATTTGGAAATACAATATGAAATTTTGATCAATCTCACTTTATACCTACAACATGTGTAAGTATCTTGTTCATAGCGAGTTAAGAGAAAAATTACTTTAACATGTCTTGTTCCATATATTATAGGTACAAAAATTAAAAATATTTGAAGTGATTAAAATTTTCCGCAGCTTTAGCACCTTATACCTAAAATTACCACCGACGGCAAAAATACTCAGGTTCGTGATTGTACACACTAAAAATTGATAAATATCAGTAAGAATATAAGGGCTGTCTGGCAGATATAGGATTATAGTCATTATTGACTATAGAGTCGTAAAGTTTATTGTTACAATATGATGCCAGTGACCAAACCATCATGGTACAAACTGGATTAAATACTCAGTAGGTAATATTGATTTAACGGGTGTAAAAAGAGCAGTCAATATAACTTTTGTATATTATACTACCTTTTCTCATTTTAGAATTTTTTCATTCTAATTTTTTCTTTAAATTTTTAATATAATTTTTTTTTATAAGATAAGTAGATAATTTTTTTTTTTTTTTTACTTTTTGACATAAAAACATTTCCAAAATGAGGAAAGGTAGTATAATCGCATCTCAAAGTTATAGTGACTGTTCCTTTTACATACTGTATAGGTCGAACAAACGATTGATGATTGCACTTCCCTCCCTCGTTTTTGCGTTTTTTAACAGAATATATTTTATCGTTTAATAGAGAAACAAAACAAGATCATATTTTATAAAGCCAGTGAAGCGAGCGGGCAATAATAATCGGTAATAAATACTGACTGATAGCAATGTTGAATAATATTATTATTTATTAGAAATATTAATACGCGAAGTAATGAAAACTATTATACTCGTATTATAGTTATAAGAATTAATCTGAGTTCTGACTAGGGAAAAACAAGAAAGACAGAACACGATATTCACCATTAAAGGATTTATTCAGGAAGGAAATACAACAGCGACATCTACAATTCAATGGTTACTGCGGTATCGTTCATTTTATGAAATATATTATAATCTATGGGCTGCGTTCATTATTTCAACACAAAGCAACAACAGGAAGCAGCCTTTTGACGCCTCCGTGGTTCCGTTCAGAACTTGGCTCTTGACGTCAGGTCGCGGGTTCGAATCCCGCCGATGGAACAAAAAAGATTTCAATGTTCCTAAGTTATGGATTGTTTTATATACAAATTAATGTGGGTTAATATAATAAAAATCTTAAATATGTGTATTGTATTAAAGTATTTATTTCCGTTGTCTGGTACCTGTAACACAAGTTCTTCGGATACTTAGCACGGGGCCAGATTGACCTTGTGTGATGCGTCTATAGATATTATTATTAAAAATAACTAAGGTACATTATACTATCGGAGGAGTATAAAATTTGGCCCAGTAAATGTTTATGTACCTATATAATGTGAGCTATATTATACCGAACAATTTTTTTTAATGTAGTATAAAATATAATATATCTTTTTTAACAAGCGGGGTTGGAAAATCCTTTGGAAATTAGATATTTTTAGTAAAAAAGGACTTATGACCAGCCCCAATTATCCCCATGCAAAGCTCTTACCAACTCCTTGCTCCGTTGTTATGTGAAAAATAAAAAACCTAAGGGTCGAATAACAAGACAAAGTTACAAAACAAACAATTATTAATATTGTGTCGCCTCTTTTCTCCAGACACTTTTTATTTGTAATAGAAGTATTCATGTAAATTATTCCCATTAAGAAGTTATAACAAAAGTATAATTAAGGACCATAAAACAAGGCCACACGCGGAATAAAATTAAGAACCTCTACGAGGTATAAATTTCATCCATAAAAAGTTATCCTTGGGAGGATTCTTTATTCTTTATGATATTCGGGACACATATCATCGTGTTACGTCATACAAGATGGCGCCAATGAGTAAATTTATACTAAAATAATAATAATAGCAATAGACGCTTTCTAAGAACGTCAATCTGAAGAACAAGTTGTCAATAAATTTGTGCTAGATAGATACACATCGATTTTTTAAAAATATATACAATACATATTTTTACTATATTAAGTATACAGTATATGTAAACAAATTATGGCACAAGAACAAAACTTTTTTTTTGTTCCTTTGGCGGGATGCGAACTGTTATAGGGCCCTTTCGAAAGCCCTTTTTAAAAAAGGATTTTATTATTAAACTAGAAATGACTATAGGGAACAGCGGAAAGATATAACAGAACGCTACCAGATTGTGCACCACGGTGCTCAACCTATGACCTCTATAGCTTAGAGGTCATCAAGGCGACGGTTTTCAAAGTTATACTCGTATAATAGTATATAGGTAATAGGTATTAACGCCAAACAAAACTTGTAGCTGCACAGCCACAGACCATAATATTATGTACATTATTAATAATAATATACATAATATTATGATACGGAATACTGATGATATTCACAATCATAAAAAAAAATATTAATATACGTTTTAGATGTTAATTACTAGGCAGTGTGACATTGGATAAAGAATAACATTCGTTATCGTCTCCAAGATAATCTGAAAATTTTGGAATCAGGTAAAAACGAAAATGAACAGAATAAAGACAGAAATAAAAAAATACTTTAACTGTCCGTCTTTTAAAATTTCGGAAATTAGCAGGGCGGACTTTTAGTACGTAATCCTGAAGAAGATTATACAGTTGGATGAACTCTTTTTGTGTTTGTTTAGATATAAATTGGGTGACAATACAGGAAAAGGTGGATATTATCTTTTGGATTTTTTTATTCACGCAAACACATGAGTTCGCGTGAATAAAAACATTCTAATTATTCATAGTTAATCAGGGTATTTCCGTGTTCAACCACTACATTTTCAACCAGTCCTACATAATATACGTAAGGATACCGGTAGAAAATATATAATATAAGGCAGAAATATATATGTATTCCAACACAGAATAAATAGTCAACTAGTGCAGACTATGCGGAAATAATTACAGACATTCTTTACAAAATATTATTTAACTTCACTAAAATAGGTTACTTTTAAGATAAAAAGAAACTAGTACCCTTTTTTATACACGACTAAATAAACTATTTTATTATAATTAAAGAGATTTTGATAATAATATATTGTCTAAAACTGTTTTCCAACCACCTTCAATTTATAAAGGTTTTTCGAATAAAGCGTGTGAGTAATGTAATAATACAAGTATCTGTCAAGATGTACGGTTTCACGAAAGTCTCAGCCGGTTTTTCCAATCCCCACTGACAGCTACAAATATAGCGGCTGTCAAACGAAATTGGCTTGAGCGTCTAGGGCCCGTATTAATAAAACAATCTCAAACTCGGTCTCAAGAATTGCGATCACAACCGCCAGTTTCACTTTTTAAAATGAACTTTTGATACATACTTTAATTTTTTTCTTTTTAAACGTAATATTCATAATAATATAGAATATAGGAAAATAATTAAGTAATAATAAAAAAACGTAAAAATAAATATTATAAAATATGTAGGGTTTTATAATTATTTTAAAACTAGCTGTTCCAGCGACTTCGTTCGTGTGATTTTTGAGTGACTTAATCCGTTTATCCAGCGCACGCAACGAAAGTCCCTAAATGTGAATAATTTTCCCCGTTTTTGCAACATTTCTCACTGACGCTTCGCTCCTATTGGTCGCAGCGTAATGTTATATAGCCTTTAGGCTTTAGGAAGGTTTTAACCTTCCTCTATAAATGGACAATCCAACAAAAAAAGTTTTTTTTCAAATCGGACCAGTAGTTCCTAAGATTAGCGCGTTTAAACAAACAAACACACAAACTCTTCCTTTATTTAAAATAATGTTATATTAGTATAATATATATAGATTAAAAATAAAGAATATAAAATATATATTATTTTATAATCTAAGAAAAAAAAAGTAAAGTTGTTCATTTTTAAACATGAGACAAAACGTTGTTTTATCTGTCAAATAGGTTCTCAAGCAGCGGTTACGATGGCAATTCTTAAGACCGAGTATGAGACTTGTTTATGAATACGGGCCTAGGAAAATATAATGAACGTAAATCCTTACTAACATTTTGTTTTCAAACGGGTGAACGTAAATTACAGTCTTAGATTTGTGATCGTGAAACTGCGGGCCGGGGCCGCATACAGCCGTAATAGGGGTGCAGCAGTGGCGTATTTACTATAAGGCGTAATGAATCAAGTCTCGGGGCATAAACGAATTGGGCGCTATTTAATGTCAAATTTTTATTTTTATCTTCCTTTAATCTATAGATGATACAAAATATATAATCCAAAAATATGAGATTAAATGAACTATAATGCTACGAACATATTTAAATTTAAAAATAGTAAAAAATATATATTGAACAATATAAAATGTATGTGGCGGTCTCAGACTCAGACTTGCATTTTATTTTTTTTTACACAAAGTAATTATTTATTTTAGCAATATACAGGCAATATAAAATTAATGAGTAATAATACTTTTGGGGTGTGTATAGGTCTCGTGTATAGAGTTTACTGTGTACCAGCGCTGAAACAGAAACTTTTTTTAAACTTATTGTATGGCCAAATTTATGATGTTGAGGCATTTCTCATAGAAACATGAAAGGCAAAAGTAAGTCAGCGCTGGTACTTTCACTATACGTAGGAGGCACATACACACCCTAAAGTATTATCAGTCATTTATGTTACACCTTGTATAGCATGTTGCATAATGTCAAAAATTTACAAATAAAACAGTCAATATTGTCAATAAATGCTGTTTCACAACTATTATTAGTGTGTAGGAGAAAATATAAACATTGTTAATAGATTTAATGTTTGGTTAATGTAATCATTCTACAAACTGGTGGTGAGTAAATAAATATTTATTTATTTATTTATTTATTTATTAACACACACACAAATATCTATCATTACAGGATAACCTAATGCAATAGATAATTGAACATAATATTATAATAAAACATATATAGATATATATATAAATATATGAATATATATATAAATATATAAATAAATGTTTAACACAATATCTAGCCGCTATTCTGCAATCTTGGGGGACGGCGTACACAATGACGTTTTATAACACGTGCTACAAAAATAATTAAACTGTACAAAAGTATTAGCGCCGGCTGCGCTCTCAAATAAATATTATATAGGAATGGATAAATGTTCAACAATATTTATAAGTGTACACTTACTACGTGTTTAAAGGAAAAGGAAACATAAAAGTGGGAAACTTTGTAAAGTCAATTACGAGAGCACAAACTTGCGGAACAATCAAAATGTTACGAGTCATAAAATTTATGAGTATCGTTAGCCGCAGAAATTATATTCCATATTTTTGTCGGGCTTATTAGATCTAACTTGCACCAAGTTGTAAATAAGGAGGCAAGTTAGGTTAGTATATGTGATGTGGGGTTCCAATTCATTCTTATTCTCTCAACTCCATTTTTTTGAAGACCCTCACATATCTCCACCTCTCAACCTAAAAACAGGCTAGTGCTACGCTCTGGAGGAAATTAAATTAAATATAATTTCAGGCTGCATAGGCCCATATTATAAATACCTTACAGACTAACATACTAATTACAAAATACTTAAAAACAACATGTGTTGGCGACGCGTAGTGCGCGTCCTTCCGGAGTCTACCCCGGAACTTTAGGTAGACCACTCCTGTCGGCCAGAATTCCTCAGCCTCGAAGGTCAACAGTACTCTCACCATGAAGTTGTCCTTGGGGCGAGACTGCAGATGCTCAACCCTCAAGGGGAGAGACGTCTTCTTCCGGATCTAGTCCACAACGAAAATCTTGCGCCACCGCTGTATATTCATTATTCAGTTTTCCCAGTGCTTCTAGGTTTAATAAAACGCAACCTTTTTTTAAAAAATGATTTAATGACAATTTTAAAACTACTTAAATTACAATAACATGATCATATACGAATATGGCAACTTATTATTGAAACATGCAATTTGTTATTGAAATATCAGATTACGACTCGCTTTAATACTGCGTAGCCAGGAGCTTTCACCTCGTAGCACAATGGCTACGCCTGTCTGCGGCTCGTAGGCGAGACCTACGACGCGGAGTGTGGGCGCGACAGTATTCATTGATATTGAAATTCCAATATAAATATAGAACCAATATCTGTGCATAGAATGAACAAATGTATGAAATAAAAGTGTTCTAAAACATGCAAAAAGTCGCAAACATGACATGACACATTCGCTAAAATGTTTGGGCGTTCGAAGCGTTTCAGACAATAATACGTACAATGATAGAAAGGAAACATGCCACACAACAAAAAAATAATTACTTAATGTTATTTTATCTGTATCCATCTTTCCCTTGTGTGTCGTAAAAGGTGACAGAGTTATATATCCAAAACTAGACAGCAGCGTTTCCACGATGTTGCGCTTATCAACCCGCCTGCCGAGCGTGGCGAGTATAGGCAATTACCCCCCAATTATTTATGGCGGAAGCTTATGTCCAGCAGTGTCATAACTGAAATTATGAAATGTATCTTGTCTCCTAACTATAATAGAACGGGTGTAAAAAGAACAGCAACAACAACTATAAATTTCGGATTTGATTATTTCTTTTTCTCATTCTAGAAATGTATTTTTTTTATTAAAATTAAAAAAGAATGCTTTTTCGTTATAAGAATAACAGCGACAGTAAAATAAGAAGTGGTAATAAAACAATTTATTGTTTTCGAAAAAAAAAATTATACATTTTTTAAAATGAGGAAAGGTAGTATAATCGTATCTCAAAGTTATAGTGACTGCTCTTTTTACCCTGTATAATGAAACGTCAGTTACCAAAAATCTCTAAAATATATACTATCTAATGAAAATTGATTTAAATCAGACGATAACCTTGACAAGGACGCTAATTGAGTTGCCTTCACTCAGACATCCTTTTAGCTGGAGCGCGACTCACCGATATAACTTCATATGAGTATTGTCCCAATTTAATCATAAAACGCCTCAGAGACGTAAAATATTAGGAGAAAATTAACGAATATTAGAAAATATTACTGTACATTAATGCATAAGCAGGCAGGCAATATTCAGACAACGAACTTTTGTATCTTTTCTTAAGTCAATTTAATAATTACGCATATTTCTTAAATCTGTGTTGTTACTCTTAACTTTTATTTAGCTATATTAAATTTAATTCGGATCTAGACTAATGGTATTCATTAAAATTTTTATGTAGGTATAAAAAAAGCGCAAGTAGTTATTATTACTATATAACATAAATTTCTCTCCATGAACCTATAGTACATTCATAACATATTATTTATTATACTGAAAATCGATTATGAAATATCTTAATATAAAAGTCTGAATTACGTTTTATTTGATTCATTTTGTTTATTACAATCTAGACAAGATAATAAAATTCATATACATTTCAGGTATTGTAGGTTAAAGCTAATTTCATAAATTTTTTAAATTAATAAACATAATGTTTAAATGTTTTACCTCAATAATTTAACTTTATTTGTTTTCATTTATTTTGGGTAATATACGATAATATACGATCACAACACGTGTGTCCATTGTCGTTATTTTTATTGTATCTGATAAAATCATAATATTAGATTTTTAATAAAATAGACATGTATATTTTATACACGTATTATAGCAAGTAAAATTAACAGTTTTTGAATGATACGTTGACTTAAAAATACTAAAATTAAATTTGCCAGTTTTACGTAGCTACATAAATTCTGGATAGTTTCATAATTTATGTAGTTAAGCTATATTTAAAACGTATAAAATTAGGCTTATAAAAAATTATATAAAACGTATATGTAAATCAGTAAAAATATAACAAAATATTTGGTTTTTATGGAGTAGAAGTTTTGAACGAGCACGTATTACTAGATAATATTATTTACACACGCAATACAAAGCGGCTCGCAGGTGCGTCGTCGCTATCGCGTGAATTTTTCATTGTTCGGGCAACACGAAGCCGTGGAGGACATACACCACGCACTCTGGGAGTGCCCTCTGTATGGAGAGATGCGTAGGAAACTTTTGGATACGATTGAAGTCTCTGGAGAGGGCCGGCCGGCTGATTACGTAAAAAATAAAAGTTAAAAAGACTATATCCCGACATCGCAAAAAGGGGTCTAAAAAGGCTAACAAGAAAATAATTCAATTTGAAACCCAGATATGCATAGGTACAAAAATGGTCAAGTGAGCCGTGGTCGCAGCCGCTATTCGGATTGAATATTGCAACAGCAGACGAATATTATGATTTTTATAAATTTGTAGATTTGTTTAGTCTGACATACATAGACTGCCAAAATCATTACTGCCTTTTAGCTTCGCCGAAGTCGGGTAAAAATAGCAATTAGCAAAAATCGTGCGATCGTTTACTGAATGTTTCAATGCACATTTGCTTCATTTTTGTTACGAAACCAGTGCCAAAAACAATTTAGTGGCAATCATAGAAACTGTTATTTAAATGCTACGTCTAATAAACATTGAGACCAAATTCATTTTTCTTAATTTTAAATCTTTAAATTGGTTCTTGTTTAGTTTGGTTATTGCCGCTTATTACCTTTTAACAGTCGATAAGGTTCGAAATTGTGCAATTTTTCAATTGCTTTGCTTTTACAAGATATACGTAACTATCTGACCCGTGCCCACTTCCGTGTAAACCTTCCCGGGACTTCCACGAATATTTTAAGACTAACGAAAAGCAATTGATTTTTATAAAGTGATAATGTAGCTTTCTAATGAAATAATAATTATTAAAATCGATCCAGTTCTTTTTGAGTTTAGTCGTTACATACAAAAATACAAATCTTTCCTCTTTATAATATTAGTATTTAGTAGATAAGTTTGCCGGCCTACTGCTGCGACAACGTTTTCTCGGCGGCGCGCGACTATGGCACAAGATAAGAAGTGGACTGGAAAGCGAAGAACGGTTGAATGTAGGCAACCTGGAACTAGAAAACTAAGATGGTAGAACCAGGACGGACTTTTGGAAGACACCAAAGTCGTATCTGTATTGTCCGTCTCAGAAAGGTGAGGACTTAGGGACAAATAGAAAAATATTAAATAGCTTGTAGGAATCAAGAATTGGGCACCTGAAGGGAATAACCAAGACAATAGGGTAAGCATTACCATTTTTCGGCCGGTATAACCACAAATCGGTTGATGATTCCATGGTTTGGTGGAGTGATTTGTTCGGGCAACTACACTTCAGCAAGCACATCGTTGACTATCACTACGAAATACATTGAATATTATAAATATCGCGTTTACCGCTTTTACATCTAAAATTTCTGTTTTAAACTATTAATTTTTTTTTGTATGTTTAAATATAATCTGACGACCATCGTAGCGCAGTAGTAGAGCGCGTTGGTGCTCGAGCGAGAGGTCGCGGGTTTGAATCCCGCCGAGGGAACAAAAAGCTTTCAATGTTTCTGGACTATGGTTGTGTATTAAATTTGTATAATAAAAATCTTAAATATGTGTATAGTTTATAAGTATTAAATATATTTCCGTAACCAAGCTAAAATGCATACGTCACCAAGAGAAATGGTCGAGCTAGAATACCATTATTCTAGCTCTCCTACAAACTGACCCAACACCCAACTGTAAAAATATTGCCTTAGCAAATTTCATGATAAAGGTTGATCACGTTGCCACTCGCATTTTTTTTAGTTTTATCCCGGTCACTGGTATATACCAGTTATTTCAGTTAATATAATAAAAAAAATATGTATATAATAAATGAGTGACCCCATGTGCATGAATAGCTAATAACCGACATGCAAAAGATAGTGTATTTTAAAAATTGTGCAGTTAAGAAGAAACTGCACGGTTGAGAGATGTACAAAATAGGTATTTACAAAATCTATTGCTGTCTCGCAGTGCCTTAGCTAGCCAGCACTAGCACAATAGAGACAACTGCATCTCGAAGATAGACATATTTTTTCCTTATAAACTAATAAAAAGTCTTGAACTAGGTTCCTATTTTAATTTTATTGTATATTGTAGTAAAATTTGTTTCCTGGATGTTTAAACGCGGAAAGTCTAGCCATTTTTTTCGTTTTTTAAATAATTTATTTTAAAAAATAGGGACTTGCAAACAATGTACATAGATCTTCAGGAAGATAAAAAACATTACTCTAGCGGCATTTTTCCGGGAGGATACAGGGGTCGTGTAAGCCCCTATTTTTGTATGGAAAATTGCCGTTGTGTTTCCTTTTCAACTACATAATTAAGAAACGCGGTTGTGCCTGTCGATTGCCGGTTCAATGTGCATGCATAAAATACCACGTAATAATAGTAATAATAATAATAATAAATCCTAAGTAACAGACCTGATATAACCCTAACAATAAAATCTGAAAAAAATACTTACCTTGTAGATATAGCTGTCCCGAACATCAATAATCTGAAACAAAAACACAACGAAAAAATCCAAAAATACATACCTCTTGCAGACGAAATAAAACAAATGTGGCGCCAAGAAACTGTAAAAATCATACCCGTTATCATCTCTTCGACCGCTGTCATCCCTAAAACCCTTACTGCTGCTCTGAAGTCACTAGATCTTAATAAAAAGACATACATCCAGATGCAAAAGTCCATTGTCATCGATACCTGCTCATTAGTTCGTCGTTTTCTTAACCCCTCCTCATCTTTCTCTACGCCTCAATCATAACACTTGTTTTCACTTATCACGAATCAGGATACTTGGCATCAGCCCGTACCTGAGTCATTCATCCGGCAAATAGCCGAGACAACGATTAATTCAAGATAATAATAATAATATAGCTTTATTGAATTCCATACAAATTAAATTACATATTGTGTGAATAACAAAATAATGATAAGGATTGATTATGATTTAACATTATAATAAAATTACAAAATAATAAAAGAAAGTGAAATATTAAATACAAAATAGAAAAATATGAATGAACAAAAAAAACATAATTACACTACAATATTATCATAATACAATCCTATGTTAACATAAAAATTCATTTATTCTGTATGGACCCCCTTCGGGTAAAAGCCTCCTCCAAAGAATGCCACTTCTCTCTATTTGTAGCCGTGGCCAGCCATCGTGGTCCTGCCGTCGCGACTATCTCGTCTGCCCATCTGGCACACGGGCGGCCTCTTGCTCTACTGCCTTGAGGTCCGGTCCACTCCACTGCTCTTTTGGTCCATCTTTCATCCTTATACCTAGCAACGTGACCTGCCCATCTAAATTTTTGTCTCAGTGCAAATAATAGAGCGTCATTTATCACCACGTACCGTAGTTTTATTCATGTAATCTCGAACTACCTGTCTTACTCATTTTATATTAATACCTACATTAAGCAAAATCTTTAGCTGAAGTCTTAAACGAATTGTTTCATGCACACACACACACATACGCTCAGAAACACAAATTCATATTAGAATTAATAACTTATAAGCTAAAAGATATGTACCTAATTAAAATTTAGATTCTTTTTTATCTACAACGATTTGTTTTTTCTTTAGATTAAAATTTTGAGTCCGGGAGGACGAGAGCCTGGTGATCTGTAACACAGGTACATCCTAGCACAGACATCAGTCTC
This sequence comes from Celastrina argiolus, assembly GCA_905187575.2. Taxonomy (NCBI): domain Eukaryota; kingdom Metazoa; phylum Arthropoda; class Insecta; order Lepidoptera; family Lycaenidae; genus Celastrina; species Celastrina argiolus. Next base: position 20,369,558 of record LR994577.1, on the reverse strand, counting down.
TCATCACATGTTGTCTGCTCAAGGAAACTGTATTTAATTTATTTACTTAAAATGTATGTGAGTGAGAGAAAATAAATAAATTATTGATTTTGAGTTTTGAATTGTATGAACAGAGAATTGAAAAATTTTACAAACTTAAAGTGATGTCTATGGTGATATTAAAGTCAATATTATACAATAAAAGATAATCTACAGGCTGACTGGTGAGACATATTGTGCAATACTTACGGAGAGTGCTCGGTACTCGATTCCCATTATAAATATGTAATAAAATTAGGTATTTAACTTTTTGGCTAATTTTCCTTTAAATATTTGAATCATGGTTACTATGAAAATTACGCAGATAGGCAAGTAGGCATACCTATGCAGACGCCGCGGCGCGGCGCGGCGACGTGCGACATCAACGTAGGTAGTACGTGCGCGTACCCACGCGCGGTGTCCATGCGTTGGGTAAATAATTATTGAAGTATTACATTTACTCAGTGATTAATTGATTTTATTTTTTTTCATCTCATATAATAGCCAAATATCACGTCCTCAAGTAGTGCTCATGTCTCACCAGTCACACTGTATGATACAAAATGTTCTGTCCGTACTTCAAAAGGAAAAGACGAAATCTTTTTCTCAGGAACCCTTGCTGATTATTAAGCTGAAATCCATATCAAATACTTAAAATTGAGAATTTATAATATAAACTAGCTGACCCGTGCCTACTTCGTTGAGCATAGAAACCGTTTAAGCCTTCCCGGGACTATCCACGAATATTTCTAGACTAAATATATCCGAATCGGTTCCGCCGTTCTCGAGTTTTAACGAGACTAACGAACAGCAATTCATTTTTAAAAATACTAGCTGACCAGTGCCCACTTCGTTGAGCATACAAACCGTTTAAACCTTCCCTGGACTTCCACGAATATTTTAAGACTAAAAATAGCCGAATCGGTTCAGCCGTTCTCGAGTTCATTCTAAATTTAAGAAGATGATAGTTGAATTTCGGCTACAGGGCGACCTCTCGTATATAAAATTAAAAGCAGTAATTTCGCAGCTGTGAAAGTGACGATTTGGTTGTTATGGAATTATGGTGTTTGATGGACGGTGCGTTGGAGCGTTGCCAGCGTTACCTTAATGCCCCATAATTCCCTGACTTCTCTGTCATTTCGTATTGGCTATCCCATTTTCAGTGAACAAACAAAAATATTTACGTCGTATTTTAACATTACTTAATCGCCCTTTATATTAATTTGTTTGCATTTCGAATAAAAGCTTTATTAGGCTTTACTTGAAACATTTGGACGTTTGAAATATTTCGACGTATTTAATTAAAAAAATGTAGACATGATAGCGATAATCAGTCAGACGTAAAGTTTCATCAAACTCTCTAAGTTTAGTATTTAAACATAGTTTCATAACACCTAGATATATAGTCTTCATAATAACTCATATATAGTTTGAAACAACTAAATCCATGTAGCTGTAGTGGAAAATACATTCCCCGACTGCCTTTGTTTAAACAAACAAAAGGGCAAAATATTATTACGCATAGAGTTGTTTATTCGATGTATACAGGCTATAATATTAATGAGCGATAATACTTTAGGGTGTGTATAGGTCTCATATAAAGATAATATATATGCGTAATGAGAGTTTACTGTGAAATTACCTGCACTAAAAGAGTCTTTTAGCGCTGGTACTTTCACAGTATACTCTACATAGGAGGCACATACACACCCTAAAGTATTATCACTCATTTATTTTACACCTTGTATAATAATTGATATACCTTAGATACTACAAATCAAAGACCACCATACCATGACAGATGGCTACTAGTTAAGAAAAAACTTAACTAGTAGCCATCTGTCATGGTTACTTAATATGACTGACCAAACTGAAGGTAAGTATGTACCTGAATCAAATCAAATTTTAATATCCAATAGAATTATCATATTTTTTATAAAAAAATACATATTACATTAAAAACTATTTAAAGTTAATTATTATCTAACTTTTTATTGTTGTTTTGCGTTGTAACAATATAATACTAGACCTAGCTTAGCGTACTACCTTTTAAGTTTATGTACAAACTTTAGAACATGACACGAGCATCCATTACTTATTTTTAATTTTACTGGACAATAACGAAGCCAGCCCATGTATCCCTTTTGTTATTCTTAAATGAATACGGGGACAATAGTACTCTGAATATGACAGAATATTAATTTTTCATATTATATAAAACATTCAGCCTCCAATTATTTTCGTGAACCGTTACAAAGTAAAAATAAAAGTATCCTTTGACCGATTATACTTTATCTTTTTCAATTGCTTAGCGATAAATACTTTTCTTTACTATTCAATATAATATGTATGTAGATCTTATATAAATTACAAACCAGCAAAGATTATTTATTTTATTACCTATAGATAGTATTATTGTAAGTATATTAAGATTTTACACGACACCGCGTATAGTATAAAAATATTAAAAATATTTCCGTTGTCTGGTACCTGTAACACAAGTTCTTCGGATACTTAGCACGGGACCAGATTGACGTGGTGTGAAGCGTCCATAGATACTATTATTATTATTTTTATTATAAATTTTTAAAAACATTCAAAAGACTAATAGCTTTGAGCAAAAATGTGGACCCACGCGAGTTATTTACGTTAGTTTTCTAGCTAGTGTCTAGTATTTCATGTATGACAATTCTAAAATAGATTTCTAACCTATTTGTTGATTAAAGATTTTTCATTTTAATTGCGGTTCGTGTGCCAGTCTGCGTTCACCTTTAGTAATTGTTGTGATTTAGCTGGCACCGCGCCAACACTTTTGAGTGATGTTTAGCTAGCGGTGGGCGACGACAATGTGAGAGAGGTTTTATTTAAAGTTACATTATAACCCAAGACCCAATAATTCTTCTTCAAGGGATTAGGTTGAAACAAACTATACAGTGTAGGTGTAGCGTAGCTTTTATAAAACTTTTTATATTTTGTACGTTTTACTCTATGCATATTAAAAAAAAACATATATACGGTCGAATTGAGAAACCTCCTCCTTTTTTGGAAGTAGGTTAAAAAGAATTTTTGACATGTTTACGTTTTGACGTTTGTCAATTTTAATGAATTCGCGATATTGTCGGCTCTGATTTAAGTGTGTAATAAATAAGTTTTGCTCGCAACTTGAATTTCTCTCGCCTCAGCACCTTCTTATAATTTGAAGTGGGTAGAACACCAACCCCCCGCTTTATAGGTACTGTATAAAAAAGCTTCTTAATTTATGAATTCCTCTATTACGATAACGTTCAATCATTAATTCGTTCCTTCGTATTATAGGCCATATTTTGCCATTCAATGATAAATAAATATTTTCTTATTTACTTGGTATATTTCTTAATTAGTATTATTGTCTAGTAAACATTTATTTCGTCATGGATATTTAGACACGCGTTATTTCGTAATAAGATGATATGACGCGTTACCGACTAAATACGAATTAGATTAGTTGTTACTAAATACCTTCTTAGAAACAATAGTGTGTTATTTTGATTACACAACGCGTTTATGAAAACGGCAATCACCACGTTTACTTCGTTTTAATTAAAGTTATAATTCTCTCATTATCTAAATTCACTCGTACATTTATTAATTTATTTTTATTATCAATTTGGCGTCAATGTTTGTTTGACGTGACACGTATCAAGATGAAAGGGTTATAGTTCCTATGATTGCCACTAAATTTACTTTGGTGCTAGTGTCGTAGATAAGTATAAAAGTATAAGGCACTTCTAATAGACATGCTAGAAGCGCCTTTTAGATGATCGGTCAGAGACAATAAAATTATGAAACTTTGACAAGTTTATATGATTCTTAAACTACTGGTTCAAATTGAATTAGTTTTGAAACACATCGTGTTTATATTATGCCCGCTTAGTTACTGAAAATGCATGCTTTTAGTGCCCCCCTATAACTTCGTTGAGAATAATTCTGACAAAGTTACAGGGGGCCAAAAATGGCCTGAACTGTTACGAGAAAATGATAGTACGGCCATGCTCAACTTGGCGGGAGCGTGGTGATTCCGGTGGATGATTCCTGCAGAATTAATTTTCACTGCTATACAAAACAGCGACAAATTATAAATATTACCTACTATCAGTATCAAGTAAGTTATCGGTCACTTTAATGTCAGTAGATACGAAAATCACAGCATTTATATCTTATCTGATTTTACTGAGATTGATTGATTTAAAAATAAAACCTAAAACAAGTGAAATATACCTTGTGATCAACAATGACATGAGAAAAATATTTTTTATCACCGACCAACGTGTCCACTGGTAGAGGCCGCGTTTTTTTCGAAGATTAAGAGAACAAGGAAGATTAAGACAACAACTGCGACTTGACAAACTCTTGCGATGCTATTTTCTAAACATAAACATTTTAAACTGTTAGTAAACTGACTTATCTATAGTTTAAAATGTTTATGGATAAGATGTGTTTTAAGTCACTGCGATTTATTGGCGCTGTTAAGCGATTTTAATTTCATAATTTGTCTCGCCGCAAATTGTCCAATTGTATATTTGTTCAGGTAACGTGGGATCGAACCTGCACCATCTTTAGTGCGGATCAATTATCCAAGTGGTAAACCTAATGGCCAGACGCTCTGTTCGTCTACCATGATAGTGCCTACCTAGAAGTATTATTTATTTCATTACCTAATTAGATTGAAAAATCACTAAATTGTCTTTCCTATATTTCCCAGAAAATGTTTTCATATTGATCTTATAAATCTGAAATATCCACTGAAAGTAATAAAAGTGCATTAAATCCAAAGTCAAAATAACTCTTACGGTACAATCAAACAACATATTATGCGCTAAAATTCTGATTTTATAGATGTTAAATCTGCTTTCATTATCAAATTATTACAACTCATAAAATGAAATCTCACAGGAACATACTTTTTTTTAGTAAATCTCTTTTATGTTAATCTTATTTATATTAATAACGCCAGCGTGAAAATGACTTCAGTATTTTAAGGGCAAGGCTCAGAGGACTATCGTTTTAGTTTTTGAAAATGTTGTCTCTAAAAATGTTTAAACTAGTTTTTATACGATTCGACACGGTCCGGTCGGCGCGATACCCCTTTCTCGCCACGAAAAAGATCAGTCGTTCAAGGTCATTGGGGTTATACAAAGCCTTCAATGAATTATAAATAAATCACTTTCATACCATTATCTGATTTTGAAGTCAGTTTGGACCAATCAAAACGTGTAACACGTTTTATGCGACGCGCTTATGATTTTTGCTGTTTTATCATCGAAACTGTATGAAATTATTGAAAGATTTAATTAGGATTTATCAAAATCACTGCGAATCTAACAAAACTAAATGTTTTTGTAATAAGTGCGATTGAAACAATTACTATGAATTTAAATTATTGTATTTGATCGATAAAACAGCAAGTGCAACATCACGAATAAAAAAGATATAAAGTTGAGGCCCGGCTCCATAAAAATGCTAATAAAGTAACACATGCAACATAAAATTGGTTTTAGAATCGCTTCAGGTGAGCTCCCGTTGTAACTTTTTACCGTTAGCCGGAAAATAAATTTCATGCCTATGTATCTGGGAGAGAAATAAACGAATCATAAACATACTCCGGTCCAAATCAATGTATTATAAATGTTAACAAAGAAATGAAATTCAACCATGTTGTGATACCACGGCTAAGAAGTTTGATAAGGTGCAAAATAACGATGGACCTTAAGAGGAAACACCACGGTTGAGAGAAATACAAAATAGGTATTTATAAAATCTATTGCTGTCTCGCAGTGCCTTAGCTAGCCAGCACTAGCGCGATAGAGACAACTGCAACTTGGACTGAAATTACCTATTAAAAGTACCAGAAATCGACGTTTAGGGGATTCCTGTTTCCTCCTCCAAAACTTAACCGATTTAAATATTTTTTTCTGTATTAGCTAAAAAAAGAATTGAGCTAGGTTCCTATTTTTTGATTTTGTTGTTTATTGTAGCCAAATCTGTTTCCTAGATATTTAAACATAGCGGACAGTCTGGCCATTTTTTTTAGGTTTTTAAACGTCCATATCTCTTTAAATAATTAATTTATTAAAAAAAGGAAAAAATAGGTACGTACAAACAATATCCATTACTATTCAGGAAAAAAATAGTTACTCTAGAGGTATTATCCAGGGAGGAAATAGAAATCCCCTAGACCTCTATTTTTGTATGGAAAAAAATTCGTGGTGTTTCCTCTTAATAATACTAATAATAACATAACACATTTTCGACTATATTTGTTTATCTTAAATTAATTCCTGTTCGTTAGTATCGCTAAAATTTTTAACCGTTTTAAACGGTTGGAAATTATGGACCCTATGGATGATTTTGAAAACAACAATTTCATTTTCCCGTAATGAAACACAGTAACTATTTTACAGTATGACATTAAAACATACGAACAGCTAATAACTTACAGCGTAAACTAATTGCTATCCCATAAGCCTGTGTAAGTCACTGGAACCTCAAGACTGTGGTGAGACCCTCGTAATTCTGTCATGTCGGTCTGTTTATTACAACCCATTTATTAACATTATAAAGACTATGTCTGCACAGTCTGTAAAAAAATATGTACCTACTTATATTATAAAAAGAAAGTTTGTTTGTTTGTTTAAACGCGCTAATCACAGAAACTACTGGTCTGATTAAAAAAAAAATATGTTGGATAGTTCATTTAAAGAGGAAGGCTTTGAGCTATGTTATTATATCATTACGCTGCGGCCAATAGGAGCGAAGCGTCACTCGTCGGTGAGAAATGTTGCAAAAATGGGGAAAATTATTTACATTTGGGGACTTTCGTTGCGTGCGCTGCATAAATGGTTTAAGTCACTTAAAAACCACGCGAAAGAAGTCTAGTCTAGGGCACAGCTAGTATATTATTAACAGTAAAAGCAAAATAGAAAGTCTATACGACCTTCGTAAGTCTTTTTGTTCACTTGCTTGTATAAAACACCAAATAGCACGTAGCGATAGGTTTTACATTGTAATTAATCGCCTGCAAGTATTATAAGCAATCAAAGGCTTTAGACAAGATTACACCTTTTATAGGAGTTGTATTTAATCTATGGCGGCATATTTCAGAGTTGGCCGAGCGCGGGAAAATCAGTTCTATTCCACTTACGTACCGCGCTGCATGGCTGACGTGACGCGCTCCGCTAGACGTTCGAATTTCGAAGAACACAAGTGTTTTTTTTTATTTAGTGAAGTTCAGTGACAACGATTTATATTTAAACAGTTTTATAAATATTTGTGAATTATCGAGCCAACATTAATTAGTGTAAGTATATTTCTTTATGAAGGAGATAAGATTTGGAATTCCAGACGAAGCATAGATAAAGTTTTTTTTTCGTAATAATATTTACTTACCATATTAACCTAAAATTAAAAAAATAAAGCAATATAAAATAAAATAATAGAATAAGTACTTACCAATATTATAATATTCATACAAGTTCATATAACTTAAGTAACTTTTAAAATTATGCAATTTCACTGGAAACTCAAACAAAAAAAAAAGTTTTGTTATATTTTACAGGCGCGAAATTTTCCTAACTAAACAAAAAACTAAAATTATGTAACATTGTCTCTTTAGGAATCTACGGCGGTCCTTCATTGAAATTTGTAGGAGGATAGATAGAGTTTTTAAAATATTAAGTTTTGTTTCTAAAATAGATATAGAAAATTATTGAAATTTTTTATCTTGTATGTTTTTATAATTACATCTACTTGCTTGTTGCTATACTACAATGAACCAACATAACCTACCTAACAACAAAAATGTAAAGAGGAACGACAAAATATCGCGTACATTTATTATTTCATTCTTACTCGCACCTGTCACACTTTTGTTAAATTATAGCCCATTTTGCTCTTTAATCGGGAACTGAGTCAAATGTACAGTATATTTATCGCTACTTTTGACATATACGAGCAACGGATAAACGGTATGTCGTAACAACTTTCGATCCAGCGCAGCAGTTCAAAAATTTACCCGGGCTTAATGTTCGAATTCTCAAACGCCACTTAAAGTAACATTACAGACCTTAGTGTCCAACATGTGGCTTTTCACTTGGGTCTGGTATATAACGAGGCTGTGGACGGCTTGGCAAGAGCAGCGGTTTCCGATAGTGTACCATGCTGGTTGTATCCGGTATACATATTATATTGATTTTATTGGTGTATACTGTATAATCAACAACCGGTGTTGTAATAATATTACTTTGGAGGAGTATTTATAATAACTAGCACAGACAAAAATCTGCGTAAAGTCAAGCTTTTCTGCTCTACAAGGCTTAACCTCTTACTTTACTTTACTTCTTATCTTTGGCATTTTATAAATAAAAAAAATTAAATAGGTACTTTTAAATATTATTTTTATCTGCTCAAGAAGGATGCTAAAGGGAACACGCAACAGCATACCGGCAAACCCCAAACGAGAAAGCAATAAGGACGGCATATAAATGCTGTTCTATTTCTCGAAAACTTTCCTCCCATATTATTGGTTTCTGTATTATTGAAAACGATATATGATGATCGCCAACGATATTGTTTTACAGAAATAAATCCAGTTCAGTCTAGTTCCATCGTAACAAAATGAGGGGCCCGTCTTCATAGGAATTACAAATACGTTGCCAGTAAATTGCTACTGTCATTCGTAGGTAATTTATAGGTTTAGGTATAGGTATTTGGCAAGCTAATAATAAAATAGCTCAAAATTCTCTCTTGATGATACAGATGTTGTAAATAAACCAAATTTTTGTCGCAACGACAACAGACTGCTTGTTGTCATTTGACGCAATTTACGAGTAGTTAATGTTCTTGTATACATACCACCTAATAATGTAACATACTATATCTGCCCCGCAGAGTACAGTTACCGGACATATATTAATTATAATTATCATTATCACTATAATATGCGTATTTTGTATCTACATGTACGAACTTACTTTCATTTGTATTAATAAGTGAACGATTTGCCGCCATTTTAATTATTGTAAAAGAAAGATTTAACGGAAACCATTATTATGCATCTTTATCGTAACTAAATAATATGGTTCAGCTCGTATATTTATACCAATTAGTCTTCTCAGAATCCCGGCGGTAAAACATGTAAGTACTTTGTTTTTCTATAAATATACAGTCGCCTTAGTGATAACATGGGTTCTTAAATTATATTAATGAATATCGACTATTATATTGTGTGATTTTTATATAGCTATCAATAACACCCGTGAGGATAAATGCGCACCACCTATTAGTAATTATTGTTTATTGTTTACAATAAAATGTAATTGTACCCAACTTTTTCAGAAACACAAAATTAACGTTACGTTATAATGAAGTAAATAATGTTTACATATTATTGCAATTTGACGAGTAAACATAATCATTGTTGGTGTTTACTATTAAATGAAAAACTGTCGTGTCCTTTATTATGAAAGAAATTGTACGTATTCATAATTTTTAAACACTTTGATGGTTACATTATTTTGAATACAGCGCGGTGTACATATTTTTGAAATATGATACGGAGACATAATATTTTTATGGCAAATTTGTAGATGTCTCTACGACATTGCACGTTCTAATAGGTAGTAGGTTACTACCTATTAGGTAGTCGTTTAGACTCAGTGAAGTTTCCAAGTAATAAAATAATAATAATAGCTCCTTCACCGATTTCGATGTCGGTAGCCCATTTCATTGAAACCAGGCCAGCTACGCAGGAGCTATTTTATAGTGCCCAAGTGTGTGCGCAATACACAGAAGCACTCTCTCTTCCTTTTACTCTCATAACCCAGTGGGACGGTAAACCGACACGACTAGCGAGAGGTCAGGCGCAGGACCGACTTTTTACATGCCCATCCGACGCACGGATCATCTTTCTTGTCAGACAATCAGGTGATCAGCCTGAATTATCCTAACCAAACTTGAAAACAACATTATTTGTTGTTCCAACGCGGGAATCGAACCCACGACCTCCGGGTCGAGAGCGAAGCTCTGAACCACTAGACGACGGAGGCGTTAATTCCAAGTAAGCGCATATTACAAGTTAAGCGTCTAATTACTACCTAATAGGTTTCACAAAAGAAAACAAAGATGCAGTAGCCTTTTTTAAATGCTTAAAAAATGTTAAGCGTCTGTAACTCCCGAACTTACAAAGTTGCTTAAGCCAGTATAGTTTTGCTATAAAGCTATTACATGTTCTACCGTCAAGAATTATTTCAGGATTTTTTGGTCCAGCCGTTTGATTTTTGGACGGAGGGACTATTTTAACAAAAAAAAATGAGTTTTAAAATTGAATGTATCGTAACATTAATTTCAACCTAAACCCTATCAAAAGTTGCTAAGACGTTTTTTTGGTATCCCTATACCAAAAAAATCGTCCAAGCTACCCGAGTGTTTTTTAAACACCCATCTTATGATAGCTTATACTATAGGATACTTGCAAAAACCCCCACTTTATGTGTAGAGGACCCTCAAAAACCACAAAGTGACTTTTAGTTTCGTTAAACAGTAGGGTCTAGAATGTTTATGAATACCTGTTAAGTATTCACTCAACACGGACTGTGTTGAGTGAACTAGACGGTATCAATGTAAAATCTTAGCAGGTTAATAATAACTTTTGTAAGGCTTATTACGTAGGTAGGTCAGATTTTATCTCGATATGTGAGTTTCCTAACTCAATATTCAAATGTAGAGAACAAGGGATAACCACAAGCGGGATAGGTACTGATATAGATCGGCAATTCAAGATACGAATGTGGGGCATAATTCTTAGACAATAGAGAAAAGTACATTTTCGAATAACATATTGTATTCTAACATCTATTTTGACAACTACACCTACTTTCCATGAGAGAAGTTTTCAAATCGCGCATTAAAAATTTCTGCACTAGGCAGGACCAAAAAGTTTTGTGTCCTGCTTCGCGGGCCGAAAATTCCTATACATTTTCAAATTACTTTTTAACATAGATTTATTCCATATTTATTCCGATTGCTCTCTCCTATGACTTATTTTAATATGTCAAAAGCGCCAATAGTTTGTGAATAATTAGAAATCCACAATGTAAATAGTTCCAGTTAACGCCAATTGACTTCGAATTTAAAGGTCTGGATGCACACACTTTGGTATGTTAATACAATACCTTAAAATTTTATTCGAATGTGAACATTTCTCTAGTGTCTCAGAATCGTGCCTCAGAGCGTCTGAGTCATAAACGTGAATGTTTGTATGTATGTATATTTGTGATATTTTGTGACTCTTTAATGCAAAACCACTGAATGGATTTTGATTAAATATGATTGGTATAGAAGTCGTTTAGAATCAGGATTAATACTGTTAATCCAGCAAAATGTATCTACAGTCTCGCGTCATTTCTTTTTGCGCTCACAAAGTCACCAGCAACACGTACAAGTCAATAATTGTATTATTATTCTTAGATCATAATACAAAAACAGGAAACAATAAGAAACAATAATTATTTCTTTCCTGTTTTTATTTTGAGACTGTCAAAAGCTTTGTGTTCAACAGACTTTGCCGGCATAATAATATATTAATTGTTTAACTGTATTTATTCCTGTTAATATTTCTAAACTATTATTGAACGAAGATGACCGGCGATCTGAATTGTAGTTCACCAAAACCGTGATGGACTTAGACTACTGGGTGGTCGATTGCGTATAAAAATGTACTTACTATCTTTTGGGCTTATTATGCAAAAAATCTGAAAGATTTAGGATATTTTTTAATTTCCCAATAATATTAAGGATAAATATTAATTTTTGGCCGAGCTCGTCGGTGCTCAAGCCGGAGGTCGCGGTTTCGAATCCTGCCGAAGGAACAAAAAGTATTCTGTGTTCCTGGGTCTTGAATGTGTATTAATATAATAAAAATCTTAAATATATGCATACTATACGAGTATAAAATATATTTCCGTTGTCTGGTACCTGTAACACAAGTTCTATAGATACTTATTCTAGATACTTAGCACAGGGTCAGATTGCCGTGGTGTGAAGCATGCATAGATATTATTATTATATTATTATAATTTTAATAAAATCTGGTACCTATTACACAAGCTCTACGGGAACGTACAATAAGAAATCGTTGCACGCCCAAAGCGTTTAGCCTTAGCTTAGCTCACACACTGCTAAAGTGATAAGGCTTAGTAGTAAGCACGGGGGCAGCATACCGTGGTATTAATCGTCCAAAGATATCATTATGAGATAATCTTGTAGCTGGTTCAAAAATACAAGATATTTACTTTCAAAATATTTTGTTTACAAATTGCAAGTCATAAGTTTTAAGTATATTGTATACTTAGTGGGTGTCAGACGTCTTGCCGCGCGTATGAATTGATAGCCGAGTCGGATTAAGCGTATCTTATTTATATTAATAACCTTTTAAACGTATAACCCATGAATAAACAAACATTACCACTGCAGTCTGAAATTACCTCGGTATTCTAATATCGGCTTATCATCGGATAAAATGAAGCTTCGCCCAGAGTAATCCTCGTTTTAAATTATAGCATAATAGTATGAGTTTTCGAGAAAATATTCATCCTCCTTCGTATTTTAACCCACGATACAAAAAGGGGTGTGTTACAATTTACCAGTTTATCCTAGAGTGTGCGTATCTATATCAAGATCAACTAGTTTGGCCTAGTCTAAACTGGTCAATCCTATCAGGCTTAGGACAAATTAGTTTGGACTATGCTATACTGGTTAATCCTATCGCGTATAGGATGAACTAGTTGAGCCTAGGCAAAACTAGTTTGTCCTTAAATCGGGTGTCGCCGGTAACATATATATAATGCGTGAAGAAATTAACAAATGAAAACGACATCTTAAAGCAACAAGAATATCATAAGTCTATTATTTTCGCGAATACAGGTATGTTTTTTTAATACATCGTTTTCAATGTACACTGCTTGTTATAATTTTTAACCCCCGACAAAACAGAGGGGTGTTATGCGTTTAACGTGTATGTGTCTATGTCGCTGTCGTAGCTATCAAACGAAATTTGATCTAGTTTTTTGTATGAAAGCTGACGTATGGGTATATTCATCATCATCAAATCACTCACTGCTTGACAATTTGGAGGTTATTTAAATTAAAATTTTGTTTATAGTTATTATATTTATTTCTATTTTTATAAACAAAATAAATGCATATGCAAAGCACTTTTTCTGAAAAGTATTTTATAAGACACAAAATAAATGAGTGATAATACTTATAAACGAAAGTACCAGCTCTGAAAGACTTACTTTTGACTTTCATGTTTCTATGAGAAATGCCTTAACATCATAAATTTCCCCATAAAATTAATTAAAAAAAAACTAACTTTTTTAGCGCTGGTACTTTCACAGTATATTCTATATACAGGACACATACACACCCTAAAGTATTATCACTCATTAATATTACTGTATAAAACTCTGGATTTCCCGCACACATCCTCAATAGCTTAGATACATGTCGTGATCATGATAACTTAACATCTCTACAATCTAAGACATGTTGAATAATATACCCCCATCCGATTTCTATCATAGACATTGCTAACACATAGCTGTAGTGTATGAAATTTGACGGCGCGCTTTGAACATAATTCAATACATCAAAGGCTTTCACACTAATATTTCAAGCGGATATATTACGTTCACTAATTCCATAAAATATATAGGGTGTAATTTTTGACATGGGACTTATTAAAACGTAATGTAAGGATTCACTATAATGAACGCAATGGCAATAATATATTAACAAGATTTTTCTTTATACCATGATTAACTTTCTTTAAAAATATCTGGTTATTATTTATATATATAGGTATACTAGATGTCGCGTAGTTTTTGAGTGACTTAAACCGTTTATGCAGCGCACGCAACGAAAGTCTCCAAATGTGAATAATTTTCCCCGTTTTTGCAACATTTCTCACTGACGCTTCGCTCCTATTGGTCGCAGTGTAGTGCTATATAGCCTAAAGCCTTCCTCTATAAATGAACTATCCGACAAAAAAATAATTTTTCAAATCGGACCAGTGGTTCCTGAGATTAGCGCGTTTAAACAAACAAACAATATTAGTATAGAAGTATAGATATTGTGCGACTACTTGCACTCGGCGACGGCGCGGGTGGCGATAGGATGCAATTTAATAAACGATTTCCTCTACGCCGCGGTCGCTTTGGACATTCAAGTGCACTGTGTATAAAAAATATAAAATCCATAGGATAATATGATCAAAAATTTAGGTCATATGCTATATAGGTAAAATAAAACGTGGAAGTCCGAGAAGAACTTTTATGGACCAACCAAAGGAGAACTTTCTCCTTTGCTTTGCAGGAGGTCAAGAGAAGGGCGGAGTGCAGAGAGAAATGGAGAAAGCTCCACCGACAATAGCGAAGCTCTTAAGTTAGAAGAAGAAAAAAGCTATAATATATTAGGAAAGTGAATCGAATGATCATCACGCTCGTTCAATAAGTCCCCTGTGTAAGATTACATCCTGTATATGAAGTTAAGAGTTAAAATTATAAGCTACTCCTAAACAATTCCTAATACATTCGTACTTAGGTTTCTTACACTAACTACGATGCATCTAGTATTTTCCATAAAATAATGTTAAATCCACCTATCCCATAAGATACCAAACAAGAAATGGCAAATCTTATATTTAATTAAATCGGGCGATTTTATTTACGGGCTATTCCTACAAATAGTTAAATACTGGTCTCTAATCTTTTATCTAGATAAGATTTAGTTCCACTAATTTCCGTGGGACTTCTAATGAGAATGTTAATAATTTGAATAATATTTGAAGCGCAAATATTCCCTTAAATCATTTAGGCACTGGACAATGGGTGCAGCTTAAAAATGAATTTAAATAATGTCGGACCAAAATGTCTGGTGATTTGTAGGATTAGAAACAAAATTGGTGCGCTACGAATATAGCCACTGGGAGCTGCCCATTTTTCCTAATGTTATACAATTCCATACATAACACAACCATAAACCGTGTCATCAGATATACGAGCCAAGTTAATTAAATAAAGGAAGTGTTATTTTGGGGGCAGTTTTTCTGGACTAAAAAGCACTTTATTATTTTGTTAATGATAGTACACCCTGGGAAAAAGGTGGCCACTTTCGAGGCTACTTCTATATTATATAGTAGGTATATATAATTTTGTAAATTGTAATTTATGTTAAGTTATAACATTGTTTTATAATATATATTTTTTTTTAAAAAGAACAATTTTCCCATCCTTTTGCTAAAAGGTGGCCCCGAGCGAGTTTCTTACGCCGGTTTTTCTCGCCGGGTTAGTCCCCGAACCGGTGGTAGGTCATCATGTAGGACAATTCTAAAAGTGTTAGTAACTAACCTATTTGGAAATAAAAGATTTTTCATTTTTTTTTAATATTCATGCTACTGAATTTCTTTTCGTGTTTATCACGCTTTTACCTAATTCTGTTACGTATAGTTTTATTGCTCTATATTCTACAGTCTACTTTATACAGTGTGTAAAAATAGCAGTCACTATAACTTTGGGATACGTTTATATTACCTTTCCTCATTTCGGAAATGTATTTTTTTAAAATATTTTTTAGTCAAAAACTAAAAACAATTTTTTTTTCTCTTTACCATTTCTTATTTTTTTGTTGCAAAAATAATAATAAAGCCAAAAAATATATATTTCAAATTTGTAAAAAAAAAATGAAAAAAAAAATACATTTCTAGGATGAGAAAAGGTAGTATATTCATATCCCAAAGTTATAGTGACTGCTCTTTTTACATCCGTTATGTATGTACCTTGCTCCTTTAATAATGTCCCCACGCCGATTTCCACGGCGGTGGCTATTCAGGAGTTATGTTACTGTCCCGTGCCCAGGTGCTTGTGCAATATAAAATCACCCCGCGCGAGACTGTTTCTGTGCCCATATTTCTTATTGGACTATCGAGCGGCTGATTACGTAAAATAGCGATTATCAAAAAGCGCAATCGATTGCTAAACGTCAAAATAAACTTAATTAAAATTAAAAAAGACCTATCGTAGGATACGTCTTTTTTTAAAATTTTAATTCGACTTAGGGCCGATTTTTCAATCGTCAGATAACTTTTATGTAAAGAAAAAATATGTGACTTTGGCAGATTTTGTAGTAGGAAGAAAATATCATGTCAAAGTCACATGTCAGGAAAAATCGGCGCTTAGCGTGTAAAATTCCTATCACACCTAACAAAAGACCCGATGACCTTGAAGACTTGAACCGAACTTTGAAACAAAAAATCGCATTAAAATCGAATCATCCGTTGGGAGCTACGATGCCACAGACAGACACAGACACGTCAAACTTATAACACCCCGTCGTATTTGCGTCAGGGGGTAGAAATAGTGATAATCGCTCGGTGTTATTTGACATTGTACATACTAATTCATTTTTTATGTTAATTTTATCTTTTTCTGTAGCTTGAATTCAAAATTAGATATTGTATAATTTTAATATTTGTAAGTTAACGGTAAATTTGTATATTTATTGATAATTCACACACCGTGCTATCATTAGAATGGACCTATTTTAAACTTTACCACCTGCATAGCTATGATATAGGTACATTCTGTGAATAAATGATTGTATTGAATTGAATTGTTTTTTAATGCACAATTGCTTCATTTTTGTTACGACACTTGCGCATAAAACAATTTAGTGGCAATTATAAGATTTTTTAATTAAGTGTTACGTCAAACAAATATCGACGCCGAATTCATTTGTCAAAATTATAAAACTTTAAACTGCTCTACTATTTAATTTGGTTTAGGACGCTCATCAACCTTTTCACCAACGATAAAGTTAAGAGCAAAAATTGCGCAATTTTTGCGATTGCTCTGATTTTGCAAGATACTCATAATAAGCATCTCGATAATCAGTCTGCACTAACCTAACTAGTATTTGTAATTTCAAGGTGGGGATCGAAACCACGAACTCTGGAGTCGAGTAGCACTAAATCTAGACTGCAAAACTTAAATGAACTAGCAATTCTGGAAACCTTAAATAGGTAAATAATCTAATTACTGCTAAAGAATTTAGTTCTATAAGTTTAGTGAGTGCAAAGTAGAATTTATAATTCTATTTTTAAATACTATCCGTACAATAAGGGAAACAAAAATGACTATAAAAAGTTGAAAACACAAACTTTCGAATTTATGATTGTCTGGGGATAACCATTTTAGTATTGCTACAATGTTCGTTTTTTATTAAACTTTTACGTTGTATGTATTTTTGTTATATCCATCTGGACACTATGAGACTGTTTTTAACCGACTTCCAAAAAATGAGGAGGTTTCTCAATTCGACCGTATATATGTTTTTTTATAATTAAAAGCTGCTCTTATGACCCTGGGCAGAGGATGGCATCTACACTACACATATACAGGGTGTAAAAAGAACAGTAACTATAAATTTGAAATACGATTATACTACCTTTCCTCATTTTCAAAATGTATTTTTTTATATATTTTTTGGTCCAAAATAATTTTTTATTTTTTACCATTTCTTATTTTTTTGTCGCATGAATTACTAGATACTATTTTATTATAAAAAACCCATTTCTAAAATGAGAAAAGGTTGTTTAATCATATCCCAAAGTTTTAGTGTTGTTTTTACACCCGTAATATGTAATATTAAAAATTTAATATTAATTTAATCCAACATTTAAATCGTATGCTTGTATTTAAAAAATAAAGTGAGTCAAATTATTTCAGATGAAATTTTCTTCCGTTATGAATTTCCTAACGGAGTAAAATAGTTGTGAATTCCCAAACGCAGGCGAAAGCTCTTTTAGCGGATTTCATTACGTTTCCACACTGTGTAAATCAAAATTTAAAATCCAATTTCGTCCCTTTTACTTTGAAAATTAAATTGCGCGGATATGCATTTTCCTGCATATTCGTGTGTAACACAACATTTTGGTTTCCGAAAATAT
Organism: Celastrina argiolus; assembly: GCA_905187575.2. NCBI lineage: Eukaryota > Metazoa > Arthropoda > Insecta > Lepidoptera > Lycaenidae > Celastrina > Celastrina argiolus. The sequence goes on along the minus strand of LR994577.1, from coordinate 20,351,500 downwards.
TCGAGTGTACAGCCAAAGTGCACTTCGTGGGGATTGTAAAGGAAATTCCAGAACAGAGAATAGATTTTATAGATCCAATCCACTCAAAGACTCAAGCCTCTGGACACTAGCACTTTCATTGGCGACAATAGCGTCATCCGTTCACTATAAACGAAAATAACCACAATTTTTATAAAGAACTTTAACTCAACTTCTTAAATTATATCTATATGTTACCTGGGCCCTTAGTCTAGATACCTTTGCTTTTAAAGGTGCGATTCCACCGGTGTTCTGAACTGTTGCGAACATTGTGCATAACAGATGTTTGTTCCGGTGGACTCGCTAACGCAACATTAACAAATTGGCATAGCTGGAATTCTGGAAAAATTGTTGGCTAACAAATGTTCTGAACAATATTTAGGTGGAATCGTACCTTAACAATTAGCAACTTTTAAAACAAATTGTTATGGTATTTGAAATAACTTTCGCTAAGTGACTTCGTATGTCTCTTAGCGAAGCATATGTCGAATTCCATACATTTTCATTATCCCACTTCTCAAGTGAGCTGATATTTGCCGAGACAGTTATATTGTGCTGACAGGACATCTAGCGTATTGTTGATCGAAGTGTGGATGCGAATGTGTGACAATATCGCTACTGCATCGAAGTCGCCATGGGCGAGGGCCCTTAGGAGTTAAAGATTTTGAACGACATATTACAACAGACAGCCGTACGTGGCAAGTATTTATTGCACATTGAATTCAACTGATGTGTCAAATTTAACATCTATGTCCCCTCGTCAACTGCTACTTTTAGTAGCGATGCAGTCGCGCGTTTATGACGCGCACGACTACATCACTACTAAAGCAATTGCAAAATTTGCAACGCGATACAGTAGTAATGCTAACGCACTATTGCATCCATACAAACGCGCGACTGTAGAGCGGAGAAAGTGGAGGGAGGGTAGCGTTTTTATTTTCATGTCGTTAGTAAATCGCGCTTGCATCGTGACAGAAGCGCTACAGTATTGCGTAAGCATCGCTCCTGCATCGTGTTCAGGTGGGCGAGGACACACAGCTAGCGACTGCATCGCGACTGTATCGATGCAAATACGCGACAGTATCGCAATGGGCGCGCGGCCTATAACAACAAAAGTTATCATATAATATTTTTATTGCTACGATGAAGTCATATATTATGATATCTATTTTTAGTGTAAAACTGGACAACTTCCAGATATACACTGACCAAAATATGATGTACAAAAGTCACATGGCGGAGTACTCATTAATTCTATATTTAATTATAATATTCTTACTTTTATAAATTTTCAACTACGTTAATCCATTTTAACCCTCTGACGGTGACTAAACAAAACTCTTTATAATGAAAACGCTCAAAGAGCTGTAGCTGTATCAATATTTTCTGTGTAAGCAAGAAACGAGACTTAACTCGATAAGAATAATATTCGAAAATAAAGTGTACCGGTGTACCCGGTTATTTATACAGATGATTTTGTAATTATAATAAATATAGGATATTTATTAATATAAATATTCGCTCCTATATACCTCAGAGAAAAGTTGCCTGTATTGCAGCCTTAGGGGTATAAATTATAATAAGATTGTTTCATTAAAGTTTAAAAAGCTCACATTCATAAGGTTACAAAATTATAAATTGATGAACGTGTTGAATTATTATCATTTAATTAATATATAAAATGACAAAAATTCAACACGCTCATCAATCTTATTCATTAAGTTATTAAAAATGAATTGCTGTTCGTTAGTCTCGCTAAAACTCGAGAAAAACTGAACCGATTTGGTTACTTTTAGTTTTGAAATGATCGTGTAAAGGTTTAAACGGGAATGTTTAAACGGTTTCTATGCTCAACTAAGTGGGCACGGGTCAGCTAGTATATTATAATTTTGTAACCTTATGAATGCGAGTTTTTCTAATAATTAAAATCACAACTTCACTAAATAAAGTGCCGCATCCCTCTGACTTTTCACTTATATAATTCTGGTTTAGACCACAAAATTATAACAGAACTGGTAGGAAAAATTAATCAAATATTGTCCAGAATTGAGTCCGCAAAAACAAGTTGTTAAAACACACAAAAGTGACCGAACCTATTTGCTTTATTGGTTTATTTGGCTTTTTGGTTAAGTATTGGGTACACAATTATTCTTTGTATTTACCCAGTTTTAGGACTGTTTATATTTGACTTAAATTGCTTCTGGCCGTCGCGTGGTTAAATTAATAAGTTTTATACCTAATTTAAAATCACGAGGAATATATCTACTTATAGTGGGGTCAGAACTTCTTTACGTGAAATCCGCCGTATAGTTTTATGATAGGATTTAGATATAATACTGGCATGCTGATTATTTAATTATTATAATTGTGTACAATATTGCTCTCAAGTGTTTGTACGTTTGACAGCGATATTGTAAACAATTGTACAAATTACGCCTGTCGAATTGCTGTTGCAAGATAATATAATCAGCCTAGGGATCAAAACTACGTCTTCGTTTGTAAGCTTTCAACTTCTATTTTTATAGTAAAAATATAAAATTAACATCAGTAAGTTATGATATGATGAAAGACTTCGAAGGAAACAAATATCAATAACCGTTACATATAGCTAGATAATTGAATGTTTTACACAATTTGCAAATTTTTACAATTATGTTCCCTGATAACGAAAAATTAAATTAAAAGGAATTAAAAATAATATTTAATAACTAGCTGACTCGTGCCCACTTCGTTGATCATAGAAATGAAATTCCATAAAAAAGGAAACAAAAACACGCACCCGGAACTTTCAACGCGGAACCCGCCCTTTATTTCATAAAAACCTTCTCCTGACCATAACAAACACAACAAAAAAATAATTGGCCAAATTGATCCAGGCGTTGTTGAGTTATGCGCTTACCAACACATTATGCGATCCATTTTTATATATAAGATAATAATACCTCCCACACCAATTTTGGTGACGGCGGTATCATTGAAACCAGGCAAGCTACGCAGGAGTCATTTCATAGTGCTCAAGTGTGTGCAATACACGGAAGCACTCTCTCTTCCTTCACTCTCATATCCCATTTGGACGGATAACCGACACGACTGGCGGGAGATCAGGCGCAGGACCGACTATTTACATGCCCATCCGACGCATGGATCATCGTTCTTGTCAGACAATCAGCCTGCATTAACCGAACTTGAAAACAACATTTTTGTTGTTCTAACGCAGGAATCGAACCCACGACCTCATATACATCCATGTACGGACCATTTGTGAGCACGTCCGGGACTGAGTTTTCTTTGATAACCTATTGAAAAGTAGTATCTTTTTTTGTCTGTAACTAACATGTCACTAATCTCTTGAACGCACTTATGACACTATCATGTTCACTGAGCCTGACCTTCCACTCTACCAAGTTCATCTCCCTTAGATCTTTGTACGGAACACATATTCGTGTTTCAGTATAACTAGATAACGCCTTCGAGGTTTAGATTCTGGCTCTCGACTCGGAGAGGGTTAAATGCTCGTGTTAGAATAACTAAAAATGTTGTTTTCAAGTTTGATTAGGACATCCGATTGTCTGACAAGAAACATGATCGGTCGGATGGGCATTTAAAAAATCAGTCCTGCGTCTGATCTGCCGCCAGTCGTGTCGGTTATCCGCCCCACTGCGAATTGAGAGTGAAGGAGGAGAGAGTATTTATGTGTATTGCAGACACTCTTGGGCACTATAAGAATCACGTCTCATTCTCCCAGCTGGCCCGGTTTCAATAAATATTCTTTGTTTTACTGACGTAAATAATAAGTATTTTATTCATACAGACTATAATAACAGTTATTTAGTGGCAGACAATTAATTATCTACGCGAATAATGTATAAAGGCCCTCGCCGATGGCGACTTTTTGTATCGATGCAGTATTAGCATTTCGTAATAGGTGTATCATTACTAACGTGCTACAGCATACGCGATACAAACGCGCAACGCGCAACAAGAAATAATGGAGGGAGAGGTAATGAATTGCGTTTGCATCGCGATAGAAGCGCGACCGTATCGCGTGAGTGAGACTAAATCGTGGTTAAGTGAGAGGACATATAGTACGCATCGCGAATGTATCGTTACTTACGCGCGACAACATCGCGACTGTATCGTTACGAACGCGCGACAACATTGCGACTGTACGTTACGAACGCGCGACAACATCGCGACTGTATCGTTACGAACGCGCGACAACATCGCGACTGTGTCGTTACGAACGCGCGACAACATCGCGACTGTATCGTTACGAACGCGCGACAACATCGCTCTATGTATAGTCACCGTGGGTGAAGTTCCTTACAGAAATGCTAATCAGCAACGTCGATGTTTTCCTATCGGTAGGTTCAGGTTTATTCATTATTGGCTATTGAATTTGTGATTTCTCTTTTTATACAAATACTTTTATTTGTTTTACAAAAGGCATTCTTTTTATCTATTGTTACGAGCTATCAATTGCTTAAAACAACCCAATTATGCCCTGTTACTTATCCATATTTTGTAGCTGATATTTATGCGTGAAAATTAATATGTATCGATTTGTTACTCACTAGAATAGCCCTAATGAATATAATATAAAGTACGGACAAAATACAGTTCTGGAGCCGCGGTATTATTTAGAGCTTCTAGTTTCATAACAAATGGCTTTATTTAGTAGAGCATTTCTTTTAAATGGATAGAGTCCACCATTTATTCTGTTAATACCGCGATGTGTCCTCGAGATTAAAATGTCGTGCTATGGCTGTACTATGGCTCTTGAAACAGTATTTTCTTTAAAATCATTATAAAAATCGAATATACCCATATCATATACCTACCTAATAAACTTGGGCGATCTACAAAACACGAAAATGTTTTGTAGTAATATTTTTAAACAATAAAAATATGTTTTTTTTTTGTTTTGTATACTTTACCGGCAATCTGCATAATGCGGTATTCAATACAATATCTAGTCAATGTAAAGATACCTGGGGCAACCTGTGTATGGAATACCTGAACATAATATTCAGCTTGCAATAATAAAGAGGTGTATGTATAATATGTTGAGTTTACTATGAAAATACCAGCGCTGAAACAGTTACTCGTTTTCAAATTATTGTATGGGCAAATTTATGACGTTGGGGCGTTACTCATAGAAACATGAAAGTCAAAAGTAAGTCTTCCAGCGCTGGTACTTTCACAGTAAACTCTACATAGGGGCACATACACACCGGAAACTATTATCACTCATTTATTTTTCACCTTATATATCACATTTTTATTTTGTAAGCGTCGTAGCTCCGGCGCGGGCGGCTCGAATTTGCATGTATTTCGCGGCGATTACTAAAAATTACATACAAATGGCGTCACGTACCAAGAATTTTACATGAACCCAAAGATTTTGTTAAATTTAATTGCGCAGAAACAATCGAAGTTTACTTTCGGAATGTTCAGCTCATTTTCTTATTCCAATACGAATTTTCTTTTATTGAATTCGAATTTACAGCCGAAATTATTTAGCGACCTCAATTTGCAGGATAGGGTAATAATTGTCACGTAGAGCAGGCGGTTTGCGCTCACTCGTAATTGGATCATGCCGGGCAGCTGTTTATCGAACTTTGTGTATTTCCTCGCAAATGGTCGACATTTCATACCTGGGGTTTTGACCGGTCACTTAAACCTTTAGTTAATCAGTTTATGCTTGAGTTAATTGCACTACATAAGCTCTAAAATGAGCGGTTGATTGTAGTTGTCGCGCGCTACCGCTACTCAATATATTTTGAGTTGCCATGGCTCACGCTTGCTTACACATATTATAAGCACGTATTTTATGTATACAGATGTTAGGTGGGAGTGACGAATACTGGTCACCCATAGCCAACTTAGGCAAAGATTTGAGATGAGCGTGTTCAAAAGGTAAAGGGTAAGTGAAAGTAAGGACTTATAGAAACCCCATAATAGGCGTGCTTAGCCTATTACTCTATTACGTAGCGGTGTACAGCGTGTAAAAAGAACAGTCATTATAACTTTTTCTATAGCCTTTCCTCATTTTGGAAAATTTATTTTTTATATATTTTTTCAAAAACAATTTTTTTTTTAACTTTTCATCATTTCTTATTTTTTTGTCGCAAGAATAACGAAAAATCAAAAAAAATATTTTTCATTTTTGTAAAAAAAAAATACCTATAAATATATATGTTTCTAGAACGAGAAAAGGTAGTATAATCATATCCCAAAGTTATTGTGACTGTTCTTTTTACACCAGTTATACTACGCTGCATAATGCAGCGGTGGCAAGCCGCTAGAGAAATGCGAGTAGCATCCATTGGATTAATATTTTACGCCTGATTGACGAACTCGATTATTTTACGCGTCAACTTACTTCAAAGGTGTCGTTATGATTTTTATTTTCGCCCGAACTGATTGTTCCTCATAATTAATTAAGTTTCAGGGTGCCTACTTAACTTTTACGCCGGAAAACTTTGCCTTGTCTTTGACAAAACTTTGCGTCACCAGTCCGCCAGTCACTCATCCGCATTTTTATTATTAGCTACTTATTATTAGATGAGAATTATACAACATTTTTTAACAATCTAATTAAACATAGTTTGTAAAATATTATAAGATGCAGCTTTTTCCCGCAGCACCGCGAGGCGGCGTAATCATCCCATTGGAATACCTGATGTACTATTTCCAGATCAAACGCAGCCTATGTGTTATACTTTGGTGTGCACTTCCAAATATTATAAAAAATTATCCATCCGTTTGTGCGTGTAGAAATAACAATTATACACACAATCACACACTTTTGCCTTTTTAACATTAGTGTTAAACAAAGAACCATCTTTGGATATAGCAAACTATTGCTTACGACTTCTTTCGAGAAGATAATAAATGTGTTATTGAAACCTCAGAATCATGTTATATTTTACCGCGCTTAGACCCAGTTTCTAAAAGGCTGATCAAATCGATCAGCTAACATTTGAGTTAGCAAGCCATCCTGAACACTCATTGGTGTACGTAGCGAGTGAGTGTTACGAGTGAGTGTTACGAGTGATGTTTACCAATGAGCATTCAGAATGGCTTTTAAATCAAATGTTAGCTGATCGAAGATTTGAACAGCCTTTCAAAAATCGGCGTTCACCTATCAGAGAGTACATACTTAGTACTTAATAAAAGAGAAAAAAATTAAAAGTACCTGCTTTCTCTCTACTTTCCTTTTTTACCCCGTTCTTCTTGCCGGGCTAGATTTTGTTTCCGATCTGCTGGTATTTGTATTATTTACTTTTTAATTATTTTTTTTGTTTTATTTTTATTGTGGCTTTCGAATAAATATATTTTGTATTCATTTCTTATATTATGTTTTTTTTTAATAAATATGAATATGATAAAAAGTCTATTCAATTACTTTAATGCTTTGTGGTTATCTAAAAACAAATACATCCATGCAAAAGGTTTATATTTCATTCAAGAGCAAAAAGGGTATTTCTCTGAGATAAGCGTGAGCTAAACGTTCCCTTAGGGTAATAAAAATGTGACCCCTTTCTTAAATTATTACTTATTAGTTATTACTGAACCATCTGTTTTCTTTATTTAAACATGATGATATTTTGATTTAGATACCTACTTAAATTCTTTTAATTTAAAACCAAAAGCTAAAAACTACGAGTACTACTAATAACATACAACCCGTCTACGCACATTGTGAGCTATGTTTCTCAAACCATTATTAAGAAATTAAAAAGAAAGAATCTTTGATAAAGTATTGTTTATCGAAGTTGACAACTCATTAAGTAAAATGGAATCCGTAATTCGGTTGTTTTGAAAGAAACCAAAGTGGAAATGGGCCGGCCATGTAGCAAGGTTCAGATCAAAGTAGGACAAAAAATTATTATTAGGCGCTACGAAACAAACATGCAAACATACATGGATTGGCATGAATTACAACTTTAGGCTTAGCCGTAGACGAATAAAAATACAATATTATATATTCACCACACATACAGAGAATTATTTATTTTATGTAAAAATATTTATGAAACCAAATAAAGTGATGCCAAAATTTTACTTTCCGTTTCTACATCGTGGAAACGATATTCTCAACAAGTGAAGTGGAAAAAGTATATTGAACTCAATAATATACAAAATAATTTAGTACAATTTCTTTTATTTTCCTTTTAGGAGATATTTTTTACGCGTCGTTTGACATTATTTTTCCGCTAATTTGAGTGTGTACAATAAATACGTTTATGCTACAGGTAACTGCAGGTACTTAACTTACAATTGTACTGTTTTTATACGATATTTTCCTTATGAAGTGACGAGAAAATCTTCAAAGAAAATAAATATATTTTACAACCTTGTACACATAATTTATATTTTCCAATAATTATTAAACATCATCAGGCACACATCACAGGTTAGGTATGTCAAGGGTAGTTAATGAGTAATTGTATTACGCTAGCCTTTCATTAGGGTAATTGTATTACGCTAGCATTTCCTTACGTAGAAATGGGACCCTATTACTGAGACTTAGCTGTCTTTCAGACATCATGTTATATCTCGTGAACGTAACGTTGAATTTTTCACGCTAAAATATTTCTGTTGCTAGTATACCTCATGACAAATGCTAGAAACAGTAAAAACAAACATTTAATTGAACATAATGTACAACATTCGGGCCCGTTCGCACAATTAATGGAACTTTCGTTGTGTTTCTTTCGTCGCTTCAAATTTTAGTAAATCATTTATTTGTCGTTTTGAACGGAATCGTTCGTGCCCGAACTTGGCCTTTTTTTACTTAAATGAGCATAAAATATCTTATTTAAGAAAAACATTAAGTATTTATTTTTTTCTTAAAAAATAAAGTGTGAAGATAGTAATGGAGGACTGGTGTTCGACGTAGAAAATGATTACCATATTTATTGGCTGCGTCGCGTACATCAAGTATTAACGTCTCCATAAAATATTGTGCAATGAACACGCCCAGCTGGTAACACTATTATTTCTTTGTTTTATTACGTACGGTCACCATTCTGGACCTTGTTTCCGGCCGAAGTAATAAGGTCGAATAAACAAATTAAAAATTCTAAGTGGCCAGGTCAAGCAGTAAGCGAATTGATAAAGAAAATTCTCGATCACGTCAAACACGTCAAACTTTACCCTCTCTATTTCCGTCGAGGGTTGTACACCGTAATGATAGAGATCTTACTAGCGACTTGTAAAGCACCTGTGTTTTAAGCAAGTCATAAAAAAGTCAGTAAATTTCAAGTGTCTAAAATAAAATAAAGTCTATATAAAATTCACCTATAATTCACATCTACAACCTACACCTACAAACTTCAATCTACACCTACCTACACAGACACGTGCATTACACCTTCCATAAATACCTACACAAACACCTGCTAGCTCATTCCACCTACAATCCAAACGTATTTACTTACCAAAGGTTATAATTACATAATAGAGGTTTAGTTTTTAAAAATCCTTACTAAGTGGATGCCTTCATCAAGAGCAAAGGACAGTTTGTAACGACCTTATAGGTCAGCAACTACAGGTGTTCTTTAGCTGACACTGACTCTAAAAAGAACATTAATTATAACTATACTAGCTGACCCGTGCCCACTTCGTTAAGCATACAAACCGTTTAAGCCTTTCCGGGACGTCCACGAATATTTCAAGACTAAAATTGGCCCAATCGGTTCAGCCGTTCCCGAGTTTTAGCGAGACTAACGAACAGCAATTCATTTTAATACATAAGATTATAAAGAATATTATTTTATACTTCTTAGTCGTTGAAGTTGGTTTTAAACGTATTTTTTTTTCTTTTTAGTGTCTCTAAATTAAAGAAAACTACAGTAGATATTATGATAAATCCGTTTGATAACTACGCTACAGACAGACTGACAGATACCACACACTCCATATTTTTAACACCACCTCATTTCTTGAGTCGATAGTCAAATATAAATGCGAAAGTAAAAACCTCCTAAGCCGTACTGAAACAACGTCATAATACATCGTCCATGTAAAAAATGACCATGAAAAGTGAAAAGGGTTTATAAAATAAAAACTACAAGCAAACTATGTAAAACTTTTAGGAGACAAAATGGCAGCTTCTCTGGGTCAAAAAAAATCACGCAAATCGGACCACAGAGTAATCGGTGCACATATTATATAAAGAAACAGGACGAATTGAGAACCTCCTACTTTTGTGGAAGTCGGTTAATAAAATCGTTGTTTGTTCATACTAATTTGCACGTTCCTTTACCCCCTTTGAAGTTCAGAAAACCATAAACAATACTTCTTTGTGGTATTAGTATATAAGGTAACAATGTGGGTTGAAAATATATGCTTCACAATTCAAATAAACGGACTAGAAATCAGGTAGAAGAATGTAGGTAATTGGTTTTCATTTAATTTATAAATGCCTCAGGTCTAAGTGATTTTTGGTCTTTGTTACACATTCGAAAAAACATTTATCTTAAATACCATTGATTACAATGTTGATACTGAATTCTTTTATCCCAAAATTGATTGTTTCTAAAGGAATTCTAATATTACTGGTTAATAAATTTCAGTATAGTCCGAAGCGGCGCTCTTTGATTTTACATTTATGTAAGCAAAACAGAATGAACAAATTATTATAATTATGGCATCCTTTTATGATTACGTACCTAAAAAGGAAAAAACCCGAACTCTTAAGCGTGTTTCACCAAGCAATGTTAAAGTTAATCCTTCGTTAAATATCATTTTATCCCTCTCGTATTTCCTGTCAATGAATGAGAAGGCATGGTATTTTAACATGGCGTTAACTTTAACATTGCTTGGTGAAACACGCCCTTAAGGAATCACTTTTTTGTCAGTATAAAAATATATTATCATTTTCGACACTCGCGAGGAAATAAAAACGTACAGGGTACTCAGAATCTTAAAAAGTACAAAGCAACTTCATTTGAACTGTGATCAGTTAAAGAAAAAAATGCGAATGCAGAAAAATTTTTGTTGCAACATGTAAAAAAAATAATGTTTTTGGCGATTTCGTCGTGAACGATTAGAGATTAGAGAGATTAGATTAAATTGAAATTCATTTTTAAATAATTATAATAATAATAATATAATATCTATGGACGCTTCACACCACGTCAATCTGGCCCCATGCTAAGTATCCGAAGAACTTGTGTTACAGGTACCAGACAACGGTAATATATATTTAATACTTTAATACTATACACATATTTAAGATTTTTATTATATTAATACACAAATTTAATACACATCCATGACTCAGGAACATTTTAAAACTTTTTGTTCCCTCGGCGGGATTCGAACCCGCGACCTCCGGGTCAAGAGCCAAGCTCTGAACCACTAGACCACGGAGTCGTCATTATGTATATTATAATACATTTATTGTAATATAATATATCGCAACACCTTACAAGTAATACGTAACCCCCGGTTCGCGAGTGCGATTCGCACTTGGCCGATTTCTATTTATTGTGCGGTAGTGGCATTTACAGTAGAAGCAATTATACAATTAATCGCCTCCGTGGTCTAGTGGTTCACCCGACCCGGAGGTCGTGGGTTCGATTCCCGCATTGGAACAACAAAAAATGTTGTTTTCAAGTTTGGTTAGGACAATTAAGGATGATCACCTGATTGTCTGACAAGAAAGATGATCCATGCGTCGGATGGGCATGTAAAAAGTCGGTCCTGCGCCTGATCTCTCGCTAGTCGTGTCGGTTTACCGTCCCACTGGGTTATGAGAGTAAAAGGAAGAGAGTGTGCTTCTGTGTATTGCGCACACACTTGGGCACTATAAAATAACTCCTGCGTAGCTGGCCTGGTTTCAATGAAATCGGCTACCGACACTGAAATCGGTGAGGGGAGCTATTATTAATAGAAGCAAAGTAATTTCATTGAATCGGAATACAGTTGCATTATTTAATAGCAAAAGCTACAACTTATAAATATATTTACGATTTTCGTTACGATTACAATAAATGAACGCTAACATGTCATTGTTTTTCTTTGTGTACTATACCTATATAGTAGTAACGTTGTTTACCTTAAAAACACATCGAAACGAAATATATAGCAAAAGTTGTAGTGAATTTCAATACGGACCTTAAAGATTAGCTTTTTAAGTGCTGGCTATAGGTTATAGTAAGAAAAACTTTTAAGCTGCTATTCTGTAACAGAAGTGCTAAGCTGAAGCGCAACTTGACCTGGTTCGCAAGAACTTCACACACAATAACTTCTCATTACAGACCTTCCAGGGGCAGGATATTTATTTTGTTTCTCATTTTGGAAATGTATTTTTTTAATATTTTTTTGGTCAAAAACCAAATAATATCCAATAATTTTACAGCAATAAAAAGTAGCCTATGACATTTCTCGTGGTCTCTTCTATATCTGTACCAAATATCAATAAAATCGGTTCGATAGTTTCGAAACCAATTCAATTCAAACAAACAATCAATTTATCGTTCTTCTTTATTAGATTAATTATTATTGCAATTTGCGTAAATTTTCGCCTTTATTATTTCAATGTCATAATTCTATGTATTTCTGAAAAAACGTGATTTGGGACCCATCTGTTTTGACATCTCCGATGTTGCTTTCCAAAGACACGTCATCTCATCATCATCATCTTAGGTAGACCCAAGATACCCTTTGAAACAACAAGATTCTCAAGTTGCTGACCTAGTTCAGCTAAGATTGTTACAAACTCACCTTTGCTGACACCGACTTCAAAAAGAACATTAATTGTAACTACACTATAAAAAATATTTTATACTTTTTAGTTGTTGAAGTCGGGTTTTTTTAAGTATTTTTTTTATTTTCAACTTTTTAGTAGGTATGATAAATAACCTAAGAACTTGCGTTACAGGTTACAAGTGAAATATTATATTTAATACTTTTTGTTCTATACATAAATTAAAGTTTTTATTCTATTCGAAACAAAAATACACATCCAGGAACGCGGCTTTTTGTTCCTTAGACGGGTTTCAAACCCGTGACCTCCACCGGCGCACTCAGCCCCTGTGCTACAGAGATTGTTATGATGTATACATATAGGGTATCACATAGTTGTATCACCCATACTAGAACTTTGGATACTAAATTAATTCTCTTATTGAATGCGAGAAGAACAATAGGCCTTTTTTCTGGCCTGACAATACGTTTTTCTAGTGAAATTCCTGTGGAAGATTACACATACTAGAAGTTGGCCTAGTAAATTATTTCCCATATTGAGTGCGAGAAGAATAATATTCCTTTTTTTGGCCTGACAATAAGTTTTTCTGGTGAAATGCATTCGCGAAAATTTCTCCTCAGACGACAGAGCCGGAGCTAAGTGGGTGATTAGGGGCACATATTGTTATGTTCATTAGCCAGAGGGAAAGCACTTACAGCGGAATTTATGTTTTCACATGAAGAACATTTTTTACGCATCTTTTTCTTATGATCTTCCTAAGAATAAAATGCGTAAAACATGTTCTTTCTTTCTATTTACTTACAGACGGTTTTTACATATGTTATTGAATGTACTGTAGGTTCTTGATGGAAATACGCGTTACACAGTAATAATACACAAATTACTTACAAATACACGACCTGTTTCGACTAAGTCATCATCAGGTATCTTAGTCGAGACTTAGTCGAAACCGGTCGTGTATTTCAATGAATTTTATGTTTAACAACTAATAAAGTGGAAAAGGTGCAAGTAATTTGTGTATTATTACTGTATATATAGGTTTTTAAACAACAATAATATATAAATAAGCTTTTAAGTAACTCATGTTAAAGCTAAGAATATCAGAGATCACGTTAGCATTAAAAAAAACTTTTCGTTCGGAAACTATAATGCCACATATTTATAACACCCCTCTGTTTTCATCGGGGGTTGCAAAATAAATGACACAATAATCACAGGCCAACGCAATGGATCGTCCTGGCTTCCGAAGCGCGCGCACGTCGTTACGCTGCCCGATCGCGCCGCGTTTCCGTTCCGTGTCGCGTCCGTGCCGACCACCTACCTTGGAGCAGCTCCGAACACCACCTTCTGAGGGCGATCGGCAATCCGCGCTTGGTTCTTGTGAACTGAGTGTGGATTGCCGCCTTGCCGGGAAGATGAGCTGCCCGCCCGCCCCGCTGGGATTTTATCCCAGCGTTGTGGTCACGGGAGGCCAGTTCCCCCAAGCGCTCCCCGCTTGGTGAGACCACCAACACCAACGGAAGACCATGGCCGTCCGCGTCCCGACGTGGAAGACCGCCCTGCGCCGACCAGAAGGCGCGCCACCACCAAGACACCGAGCCTAGCTGTGACGGAGAGGACACCGTTCGCGCCGGGCCCCCGTCGGCATTCTCGCGGGGGGGTTGTGGTAGCCCCCCGCCCCAATGTCCGGCCGAGACCTGCTGCGCGTCCCGGATCCCACCCCGTCCAGCCGAGAAGTGCTCGGATTGACCGCAGCGCACAGAGCGCCGCCCCCAGGACTGCGCTTCGCACCGCAGCCCTGCACCGCCGCCCTCAGGCACCCGCCTGAGCCTGCCCACCACCCGGCAATCACACCTGCCGTTGCTGCCCACCGCAGCCCACCCCACCATCATGCCTCCACGGCACCACCGCTGCCTGCTGACCTTCGCCTCGCTGCTGGGGCTCGCCTAGCACTCCTCGCCCGCTTGACGCTGGCGGAACCGGCCCCGCTTGGATCGAGTAGTGTCTGCTGGCCTCGCCGCGCTGGATTGACCGGCCCCTGGGGAGGGGCTAGTCTCCGGCCCCGCCACGCTAGCGGACCAAACTCTCCTCGCCTGGGCTGGATCTACCGGTCTCGCCGCCCTGGACCTGCGACGCCGCCTCGCCTCGTCGCGCTGCCACCACGTAGCCGCTCAAGACCGCATGCAGCCATCCGGCCTGCAACGCTGCCCACCGCAGCCCACTCCACCATCATGCCGCCAAGGCACTTCCGCTGCCTGCTGACCTTCGCCTCGTCGCTGGGGCTCGCTCAGCACTCCTCGCCCGCTTGACGCTGGCGGAACCGGCCCTGCAGGTGGAGTAGAGTCACGGCCCCGCCGCGCTGGATCAACTGGCCCCTGGGGAGAGGCTAGTTCCCGGCCCCGCCGCGCCGTTCGACCGCTCTCCTAGCATGGGCTGGATCTACCGGTCTCGCCGCCTTGGACCTGCGACGCCGCCTCGCCTCGTCGCGCTGCCACCATGCAGCCAAACAAGACCGCATTCAGCGACGTCCCACTGCTCGCGACGGAGTCCCGCGCCTGCCTGTGGATATCCGCGCCATCCGAAGGTTCCTTGAAGGGGAGGAACCTGGGTGACTGGCGAGGATCCACGGCGGCCCCGGACAACGTCGCCTTATACCACGGAGGGCGCCAGACGCCGCCTGCCGCCCGGCCTACTGCTGGAGAGTATGGCTGTACGGCGCGCGGGCGCGACCAGCGTCCTCTAGCAACGTCCCCGGACGTTTACCGTTGGCATCCCCATGCCCTTTCCTACCATCATGGCTCCCGGAGCCCCTCCCACTCCCTGGTTTGGCTGGGTCCGCGAGTTGGTTAAAGACCACTCGTCAAAGTCTAGCCCTTCAGGTAATCGAGTTAATAAAGTGGTTTTTTACGACGGTTTTTCCTTGCGCCCTGACGCGAGGGTTTTGCCTTCAAAAAAACGTCTTGTCTTTTTTATTTCAATCCCACCTTGGTTAGGGCTTTGGTCCGCGGGACGATGCGCGGCGCTCGGAGGAGTGGAACCACACACGTTCCTCGGTCTCAGGACCGGGGCCTCCACACGCCACATGTCGTCTCGCCATTCAGGAATAAGTCTTCCAAGGCTTCCTTCCCTTAGAGCCACGGTTTTCCCCTGCGTTCTGTCGCGGGGGGTTTTCCCTAGAAAAACAGAAGCAACACATACGGCTCGGTATCCTCAATACCGGGTCCTTCGACCCCACGTAGAGGGGCTCATTAGCCTCTGGTCGTGGTTCCCCTCGCTCCCGGCCACTCGGGCTAGGAGTGAGTGAGATGCAAATAGGTAGGCCAACGCAATATGTAACATACACTATCATCTAAGCTAACAACAAAACAAACCCAGTAATTAAATTAATCAACTCACATTCGTCACTATTCCCTAACGAACTCAATATTCAGTTCAACTCTGTTATTACAGCTATGTATTTTTGTAAGCCCAAATATGGCAAGTAAACTGATTTTCCCGCGCGGCGGCGCACGTAGACAAAATTCACTTTGCGTTTTTACGTTGAAGGTAAAAAAGGAATTAGGTGGCCAGAATTTGTGATTTGCGTTTCAAATTTACATACACATATTTCATTTAATATTAAGAAAGCACTTATTGATACGTCTTACTTTTGTATGCCGATTTTTTCACCGATTTGTCCAAAATACCTTAGTCCTTAAAGATGAAAGTCTTGAATCAGTGTGTGTTGCCAGTGTTGACTTATGGGACTGAGACGTGGTACTTGACTGTTGGCCTTAGCTTAGCTTCAAGTCACTCAACGAGCTATGGAGAGAGCTATGCTCGGAGTTTTTCTGCGAGACAGAATCCGAAACGAGGATATTCGCAGTAGAACTAAAGTAACCGACATAGCTATTATAGCATAGTTGAAGTGGCAATGGGCAGGCCACATCGCTCGGAGAACAGACACCAGATGGGGAAGGAAAGTTCTCGAGTGGCCACCACGGATTGGAAGACGCAGCGTAGGGCGGGCCCCAACAAGATGCACCGACGATCTGGTCCGAGCCGCGGGCAGCCGTTGGATGCAGACAGCGCACGACCGGTCGTTGTGGAAGTCCTTGGGGAAGGTCTATGTACAGCAGTGAACGTTTTCAGGCTTATGATGAATCAGTATGTTCTATTTTTACCTACAATCCCTATACAAATTAAATATTCTATGTATGTTTCTGTTTTATTCGTCTATCGTTCGACGTTCACGGGTCACAAATCCGGACCTATGGACGTATCTCTTACAAGAAAGCCCACTGTTGTTATTATTAATCGCCTATGAAAAAAAAAAATATTATGTATATTATCTAGATGGTGTAGCTAAAGGTGGGAAAATAATCTTACTGTACAAGTATTTTCATATGTTGTCCTTGTCCGCCATGTAACAGTGAGAACTGCACCCTGTAAATAAGACTGCTTCTAACTTTAATTAGCGTTTTTTTTTTCGTTATTTATTTACGCTTGTGTCGAAACCGACAATTCAATTCAAAAATTCAAAATATTTTATTTCCAAATAAAACATAATAAGCTATTTTCGGAAAGTCAACAAAAAGGCTACCACCGGTTCAACCCTAGCCCGCCGAGAAGAACCGGCGTAAGAAACTCGGACAGGGCCATCTTTTAGCAAAAAGATGGACAATTGTTCTTTTTTACCCGACTTCGGCGAAGCCAAAAGGAAGGGTAATGATTTTGGCAGTCTATGTATGTATGTATGTATGTATGTTCCCTCATAGCGGCTAATCCGATTTTGATGAATGAGGTGTCAATCGATTCGAGGTTATATAATTTATTGAAAAATTTTGGACTTTGAAAATTATACCTCAAAAACTATCTCCAAAAAAAATTTAATTAAGATATTTGTTTCGTGTTTGGTATCAAAAGATAGGTCTTTGCAAGCAAATTACGAATATGTATTTATATTTTTTATTTATTATTATATTTTATTGTTAAATTCAAAATAAAGGTTTAAAATGCGGACGTACAAATAGTATCTAGGAGTTGATACTTTCTATGTAATGGAAAATTAAATAAAAATATAATCATTATTAAATTTGATGTGGAAACAGAAAAATATTAAATAAAAAAAAGATTAAAAAACTATAACCCGACTTCGTAAAAAATGGGTCTAAAAAGTCTGAAACAAGAAAATAATTCAATTTGAAATCCAGAAATGCATAGGTACAAAAATGGTCAAGGTAGAGCCGTGGTCGTACCCGCTAATAAAATCTAAGCTATGTTCACACCGAAATACGGTAAAAAAAAATTAAGGCGCGATGCCAATAGCGGGTTTCATTTTCATAGCTGGATTTCAAATTGAATTATTTTCTTGTTTCAGACTTTTTAGACCCATTTTTTACGAAGTCGGGTTATTTTAATCTTTTTAAAAAGTGTATACATAATATGTTTACAATGTAAAATGCTTTATTAAAATCAAAATCACAAAATTCACACTATCTATAGAATCAGTCCTAAGCCTAACAAAAGATATGTACAAATTAACGAGCGCCCAGCAAACCGGTTCTTCGAGAATACCTACACAACCAAGTTGTCTAAGTGACACTCCCGCGTCAGCCTCAGGCCTGCGTCGCTCGGACTCCACCCGGGAACACTCCACCAAAGCATGGTACACATCTTCCCGCATATGACACAAACTACAGTTGGTTGTATTAGACACTTTCATCATGTAACCGAATGCAATTAGCGTTTTATTATATGACAGATAGTGATAGCAAGAAGTTCATGAATATTCAATAACTGAGATATTTAATTAAAATATTCCAGGCACTTACTCGTTCCAGCAATATAAAAATAAAGCGTAGTTCTGATCATAAAATAACATTTGTAATAATCTTTCCAATTGAGTTGGTTGATAAGTTGGCACTGACTTCAACCCAGATTCATTCGCCAGTGTAAGCTCTCAATATCATCGCAATATTCCTGCAGGCTTACTTCCGACACAAACGAGAATCGAATCAGTTCGATCTCAACGGTTTTTGGTATTGTGGTGGATTACTTTGAAACTAACCAGGATAAAGAAAATCGTTACATTGTATCTTTTTGTACTCCCGACCATAATAACATGTAGGTCATTTAATGACCACCTTAATTAATAATAATAGTATTAAGAAATAAATGAATTTTGTACATGTCGCAGTCATCTGATTGAATCCGCAAATTTCAATGAATCCGCTGTTTGACGCCATTAAGTAACCGCGCTAGTCATTCAATTAAATAAGCAGATTCAATCACATGACTGCGACATATGCTTATTAATCAGTTTCAAATGTTTTAAATTCAAACATTGTTTTAAATTCTCTGGTTAGTTACAATGTCTTTTTTGTAAATTAAATCCTACACAATATATAAGTCTTAACCTAAATGTAAAACGGATAAAATCAGATCCACGCTTGCATTTATTTGTCTTATTAATTTTATTAGATGGATATGAGTTATGTTCAATACTGCAAGGAATATGTTTTTCTTGACGGTGTCGTGTGTGGTATCGAATGAAAGAGTTTTGTTAGCTCATTTCAATTATGTATATATTATTAGCTGCTGTTCACAGCTTTGCTTAACCCTACAGTGGTCGCGTGGATTACATGTGTAGACCACTAATACAAAATCCAAAATTTCTCTCAAACGGTAAGCGTTCGTTTCTTGCGCCCCTAGCTACTTTCAAGTGAACATTCGAGAGACGCACACACTGCGGCACAAGCCCCGGGCGCGTGCGATCGTGTCACAGTAGTCCCGGAAAGGTCTCGGACTACGTAGGTAATCCGCGCGATCAATTACGTAAGTATTTTTTATTTTTGTTTTCGTTTATTTTATGTGAAAATATACTTTAATACATAATATTAACTTTAATTTATTACGTTTTGTTGTGGTAAATACATGTAACTCTAGAATTGTAGAATAAAAATGGAGGAACGGCAAGCTGCACAGATATTGGGGTGGTTGAATGAAGCTGGTGATGAGGATAATGATTATCAAGCTGAGTCAAGCTCTGACGAGGAAGTTGATCATTTGGAAGAGCAAATTCATGAATCTGAATCGGAGCTGGAGCAAGACGACATCGCAGGTGACGAGCCGAATGAAAGTTCTAGCGATGATGAGCCAGCTCAGCGAGGACGACGCACGGATTTTTACACCGGAGTTGACGATACATGCCCTGGTCGATGTCCATTATCCGTACACTTTTTATTTAGAAATATAATAATATGCAGGCCAACAAAAGGTCCATTATGCATTTACATGGCAAACAAAAACTATTCCAGTGTTTGCGGCCATGACTTTCTGGTCGACCTGTCTCTGGCTTGGATGAAACCATTGGCTCTGAAGAGAATTGAAGAAAAATTATTGCCAAGGTCCCTTACAATAATATAAAATACTTTCTTGGTATTATGGAGCAAGAGAGACAACCACAGCCCTCGGAGGCACCGTCGAATAATAATATAGTGCGCTGTTGTCATGATTGTGGAAGAGCGCGCAATAAAAGCACCAGAATGTCGTGCACAGCGTGCAAAAAGTTTATCCGTGGGGATCATTCTAAAATAATGTGTCTTTCCTGCACAGAAAATATTATAAGTAATGAATGTGTAATAAATAGTTTTATTGTAATCTCAATTAGAGTGAATTCTGTGATTTTTGTGCCAAATTAGAGAAGATTTTTATTTTTGTTTACCAATTATGTTATAGAGGTTGTGATTAAGTTTTGTTTATTATATCTAGTTAAGAAATCTGTACTGATTATATTTTCATAAGTTAAATAAATAAAAACGCTTTAATACTTTTTTTATTACAATTTAAAAATGGACTACATATGTGGTCCGCGCGACTACTCCTGTCTCATTTAGAAGCGCGACCACTGCAGGGTTAAGGTGTATTCCAGTTGCAAGGAACTAACCTTTTGAACGAAATTTTTATCTCATTCCTGTTTCTTTCGCTCTAAGTTCATACATAAAAAACGGAATGTGAACTTAAAAGCGTTATTTTCGTTTACAGTTAGCAAGTAGAACGAGGGATTACAATCACTGATAATTGCAAGAATTTATTAGAGCGTGTTTTAGTTTATAAACATTATTTTGTTAGATAAATAATGGCAGTAAATATGCGTTGGACATACGAGTAGTCTTAACTATGTCATTTAGTCCTAATCACTATTGGTGTCATTTTAATCCCATCAAAAACATAGCTTGTAAACAATACTAACTTCAGTTCTTCTACTGTAAAAAGTTTTGAAATCCATAACGGGGTTATCGGTCAGTCATGCAACATCTTATATTGTTTACATTAATATTAAAATTCTTTGTTTTAAATAAAGAAGTAGATTGACTTGGCAATCGCTAAAAACACAATATACAATTGTACATAATATGATCTATCTCACAAGTGATATATCAAATTAGATTGTTTAATGCCATTGCCAAGTCAATTTACTATATTATTACGAGTACATTACAAGAAATAGAACACAGAAACCTTATAATATATTCAATTATAATATAAAAATAACAATTACGAAATAGATTAAATTCCTTCTCGATTCTTTCCAATATAGGAAAATGTAATATTTTCCAGAGTTGACATCGAAACTATACTGGTATCCGCTAGCGGCTGTGGTGAAAATAAAAACTTTTGTGTTATCCACGACTAGCGAGTTTTATACAAAACGCTTTTCTGTAGCGAAAAACATATTGTTACTCTACAATTCAGAACCTATTGCGAAACAATATTACTTTGAACCACAATTTATTTTTAACATACCAAACACGACATAAATTATACTACACTAGCTGACCCGTGACCCACTTCGGTGAGCATACAAACCGTTTAAGCTTTCCCTGGACTTCCACGAAATTTTCAAGACCAAAAATAGCCAGCTCAGAATCAGATCAGCAGTTCTCGAGTTTTAGCGAGACTAACGAACAGCAATTCATTTTATATATATTATGAGAAAAAGAAGACGGAGATATGGGCGAAGGAGACACAGTTATCAATTAATAAAATATGGCAGACAGAACAGAGTTTTTTTGTTATCGGCGCCGAGACCCGTCACTTGTTACGTAGGGTTCCCGTGTGGATGTAAGATAGACTACTGTACAGATTGGCACTGTGACATTTAAGGACTATTACTTGGTAGAGACCCACATAGCGGTATACACGGCGAGAGTATTATTGTGTATGTTGTGTAGAGGAGTGTTATAAGTTTGATATGAAGACTAACTGACCCGTGTCCACTTCCTTGAGCATACAAACCGTTTAAACCTTACCTGGACTTCCACGAATATTTCAAGACGAAAAATAGCCGAATCGGTTCAGCCATTCTCGAGTTTTAGCGAGACTAGCGAACAGCAATTCATTTTTATATATTAGATTATGATATTTTTTTTTTGTTTACAATATATCACATCGAGTCATCACGATACGCAATGACTAGGGCATTGTGTCATAGTTTTCTCGTTAGCTGTTTTCATCATAGAGTCATTTGACGGTATATTCTGCTGTTAGTAATAGAAAAAGTTTTCGCAAAATCAACATTGGAAAACCCCGCAATAGCTATTGAAAACTCAATGTTCAACAACTGTTACATTTGATATTTTAAATTGTAAAAAAACGTTAGCTAGACACCCTTAGCATTTTTGAAAAGCAGTTTCATCATATTTAATATAATTATTTTGTAACAAAAATAAAAGGCGAATTTAACTTACAAGGTTAATAATATCGAGAATTATTTCTAAAGTCTCATAATGTGAAACAAGTTTTGGGTCATCGAAAATATCTTATAATTTATTTAAGAACGGGATGAGATAATTTCGAATCTAAATAAGCCTCAGTTGTATCTGCCCCAAATATTTAAAGTAGAAATGTTTGTGAAAATTAAATTATTTTCAAAGTCAACTAAGTTAAGGGAAGAATTGTAATTTAATCGTTCAATCGAAGCTTCTTTGGACGATGAAGATGGCCATTATAATTAATGAGACGTCAATGCTGCTCAGTAATCTGTTCAAATCTCCGTAAATATCCGCAAATCTTGTTTAAACCGTAATAAACAACAATCAATGATTTATTGAGCGTCGTGGTCGATTGTTAGGGTTACTCTCGATGGGGTGCAGGTTCGATCTAACTGTTGGCCAATACACAAAAGTATTTTTTTTACGAGTGATAATACTTTAGGGTGTGTATGTGACTCCTTTGTAGAGCTGTGAAAGTACCAGCGCTGAGAGACTTACTTCTGACTTTCGTGTTTCTACGAAAAATACCCCATCATCATAAACTTTCCCACACAATAAGTAAAACAAAAAGTACCTCGATCGGCGCTGGTACTTTCACTGTAAACTCTATATACGGGACACATACACACCCTTCTTCTTATGTCGTATACTCTTTAAATTTTTTAAATCATACAACTAGTAACCAGGATTACCGCGTAAACATTTTTTAATAACCTTCGAATTGTCAAGCTGTGGGAGAAATGATGATGATCATGAATATATTATAGGCGTTGTCGGTCCGGGCGAAAATTATGGTGGACGCTTACGCGATGTTCATTAGAAGTTAAAATGACACTGTTTGGAACTTACAGTCAGTCTACTCGTGCACCCCGTAGGCAGCCTTTACGCAGAGGGTCTTTTTTATCGCTGAGAAATGCTTTTAAGCATTCCGTGGGGGATTGGGGATTCCCTCCACGGATATGTAGGACTCGCTGCGTCCGAAAGATGGTAAATGGAGTCAGCCCATTAAAACTCGGCGGTACTACGACTCCACCGCCGTTGACGAAGCCACAGGGACAACAAAACTTCCGCGACTTACGCAGAGTACCTACAACGCTCTTCGTGCCCAATATAGTAACACATTCAGGATGCTCGGGACCCCACAGGTGCAGACTGCAGTAAGTCGACAATGTTCGCGTGCTCTCGAGTGATTCTATGCTACGGATGCGGCGCATGCGGAGAATCCCCAACAGCATGCTGGCCGCGTTCTGAACGCCCTGATAACCCGTACTTTGGCCACCGTTTTCCCATGTATAGTATACGCAGGTATTTATTACCTATAATTTTGAAATAATTATGAGACATAAGACATGAATTAATAACTTTCGTAATAATTGTAGTTGTGCTAATAGTTATAATGTGACATGAAATTTTAAATTTGTACCATAATACGAGTCTGTCACTTGAAATAAATTATTATTATTATAGTTTTCTCACTTACGTCAGCTTTCAATAAAAAATCAATGCCATAGACACACAAACACGTCAAACTTATAACACTTCTCTACACAACATACACAATAATACTCTCGCCGTGTATACCGCTATGTGGGTCTCTACCAAGTAATAGTCCTTAAATGTCACAGTGCCAATCTGTACAGTAGCCTATGTCACTATGTCACACCCACGCGGGAACCCTACGTAACAAGTGACGGGTCTCGGCGCCGATAACAAAAAAACTCTGTTCTGTCTGCCATATTTTATTAATTGATAACTCCTTCGCCCATATCTCCGTCTTCTTTTTCTATTATATACAAAAATGAATTGCTGTTCGTTAGTCTCTCTAAAACCCGAGAACAGCTGAATCAATTCGGCTATTTTAAGTCTTGAAATATTTGTGGAAGTCCCGAGAAGGTTTAAACGGTGAGAAAATACTGTCATACAGCACAACGAAGTGGGCGCGGGTCAGTTTTAAACTTTTACTCGTAAGCTTGTGTGTATTACATAGTCATAAATGTATGTATAGGAGATAGGTACCCTGCATAATATCATATAACAATACCACAGATTACTAAATATTTTTATTATGTATTATATAGTCATAAATGTATGTATAGGAGATAGGTACCCTGCATAATATCATATCACAATACCACAGATTACTAAATATTTTTATTATGTATTATATAGTCATAAATGTATGTATAGGAGATAGGTACCCTGCATAATATCATATCACAATACCACAGATAACTAAATATTTTTACTATGTATTACATAGTCATAAATGTATGTATAGGAGATAGGTACCCTGCATAATATCATATCACAATACCACAGATTACTAAATATTTTATTATGTATTATATAGTCATAAATGTATGTATAGGAGATAGGTACCCTGCATAATATCATATCACAATACCACAGATTACTAAATATTTTTATTATGTATTACAAAGTCATAAATGTATGTATAGGAGATAGGTACCCTGCATAATATCATATCACAATACCACAGATTACTAAATATTTTTATTATGTATTATATAGTCATAAATGTATGTATAGGAGATAGGTACCCTGCATAATATCATATCACAATACCACAGATTACTAAATATTTTTATTATGTATTACATAGTCATAAATGTATGTATAGGAGATAGGTACCGTGCATAATATCATATCACAATACCACAGATTACTAAATATTTTATTATGTATTATATAGTCATAAATGTATGTATAGGAGATAGGTACCCTGCATAATATCATATCACAATACCACAGATTACTAAATATTTTTATTATGTATTATATAGTCATAAATGTATGTATAGGAGATAGGTACCCTGCATAATATCATATCACAATACCACAGATTACTAAATATTTTTATTATGTATTATATAGTCATAAATGTATGTATAGGAGATAGGTACCCTGCATAATATCATATCACAATACCACAGATTACTAAATATTTTTATTATGTATTACATAGTCATAAATGTATGTATAGAAGATAGGTACCGTGCATAATATCATATCACAATACCACAGATTACTAAATAGTTATGATCTCGCCCGTCGGACCCTATGTAGTGGGTGTCCAAAAAGGCAGAAACCACGGAAATTCATAATCATTAAATGTCATAGTGCAAATCTGTACAGTAGCCTACGTCACACCTACGCGGGACCTTTACGTCTACAGGTGGCGGGCCTCGGCGGCGATAGCAGTAAAGTCTATTAAAAACTCTGTTACGTCTGGATTAAGCTATATTTGATTAATTGGAAACCGTATCTCCCACAGTCCACATTTATAAATTATCTCCGAAAGCGATTAATAATGGTCTATAGACACGATTAATTACTCTTAACTTCTCGTCTTTTTACTGATAATTGAGAAACCACTCAATAGTCTTCCTTGGCAATCTGGCTACCGTGACTTAACTTGAACTTTACTTCAGATGTTAGGGTGTTTAATTTACTTTTATTCTTAATTAAAAAAATTTGCTAGTTTTATTTTAATAAAAAAAATTTTATAACCAGTTACGGACAGTGAAAAAAAAACAACGAACGAATGAATGAACGTAGAAACAATAATCAATCACTACTGAAGCACTATTGATCTTATTTACTTCTATAAAAAGTATTCTGTAGGTTTCGCTCTAGGTAGAACAAAGGTACGCAAAATGAAAAGACCTTTATTTTGGTTTACAGAAACCGTGACGGACATCGTAAGCAATTAGGTATTTTACTGAATTCTTTATAAAATGTCCTAAACATAACAATAGCCAAATATTAACCTAACCTAATCTTAATAGGGTACAAGCTGCCTGTACAAGTAAGTATTTGCAATTTACACTTAACGTATCATTTAACTTCGGTTATCTAGAGTTGTGCATAACATTATAGGATCTCTACTAGTCACGATTCCCCGATACATTGTTTTCACTTGATTAGTATCAAGCTAATTTTTCGTGAGTACCTTCATTTTGATGAGGCGCCCAAGATTTTCTTAAACGGAACTCTTGTTTGTGGTAGCTAACAGAGATAGCAAGAAGTTTGTGGATTTGGTGATTCCAAATTTTTTTTTTTTTGATAAATCTCAAGATAATGATCTAAATTATATGAAAAAATATTTGTCCTACAAAAACTATGGTTTGATCAAAGAGTTCCCTCTTGCCAACTTGTACCGATAACGAGGTCATCTTAAATTATTAGTAACCAGCTGATTTTGTTTTTATTACTTAGATAATAATAATGTAATTCAACAGACATAATTGTCCTACAAATTGCGTGGTAAGTTATCCCGGTCCTACTCTCGAAAATTAAGATTTTTTTTATCCTTGCTAACTCTGTTAGCTACCACAATCGAGAGTTCCGTAGTATGGGGGAACCCTGACTATACGTCTTTCTTCACATCATAATCCTAATACGTCAAAATGGCAATTACCCCTAGCGTGCCACATAGAATACGGCTGTTCTAAACAAAATAAAGATTTCCGGTAATGGTTCTTCCATTAGTCGCCGCGCAGGATAAACATTTTACAGGATGAAAAATGTACACGAAACATCTGGTGGTGGTACAAAATAATACTTCAACTGAAACTTTAATTTTTAAATATACTCTTTCCTTCTTCGTATACAACCCGGTTTAGCGTTTAGTTAAATCGTCGTCACAAATTATGACGATAGGAATTAAACCCAGTGTCACTAGTATTATGAAGTAAAAAATCTAGGAACGTGATGATGTCACATGAGAAAACTACCTTCTGTCCTTCCAGTCTGTCCCGCTCGTGCACGGATGATTAGGTGCAAGCGCAAGCGGGACAGACTAACGATCGAATCGAACTTCAATTCTGGGCCCGGACCCACGAACGCAGAAAACTGTGTTCTTTCGGCGAGATTCAAACCCGCAACATCCGCCTTGAACACTCACGAGTCACGCAATCAACCACTGAGATACAGGGATCGTCCACATTATTTTATACAAAATAATAAACATCAATTCAATTCTACTGACACCAATCATAAATTAGGCATTATAAGTGATACAATAATTATTATGATAACATTTGATCAGATCCATATCATCTATTTAAGATTGCTAATATTGGTCTTATTCGAAATTTAATATTATATTGTAGACATTCATTAATCCTGTTCATCGGCTTAATATTTTGTATCTGCCTTAATTATTTGTAATCTTGTTTAATAAAGGTGTATTCTGATGATCAATGGTTATAATCCTGTATTATTTATGCATATTTTTATAATTCGTGCAATTGTAAAAACAATGTATGAATAATTTCTAACCCCGGCTCCACACTACTCGCGAAGTTGAACGAAGTTAGACGAATAGGATCGTGTAGAGATGCACTTCGGCTTACCTCGTCAAACTTTACTAGTACTTCGCCGTACTTCGCCGAGGAACTTCGCGAGTAGTGTGGAGCCGGGGTAAGGTTCTATGCCCAAAGGGTCTGTCGCCGTGAGTCTGACTCGCACTTGGCCAGTTTTTTAATTCTTGTGCTCTAATCTTTTGTAGGTAACTGATTATATTATACTAGATGGTTCCTGCTACTCCGTACGCGCAAAATGTAATCCTGCAGGGACCGTACATTTTCCACGGTAAAAAGTTTTGGGCCTATGTGTTAATCTAGCCTTTAAACTACTAAAATACCAAATTTCATCAAAATCTGTTCAGTAGTTTTTGCGTAAAAGAGTAACATACATAAATCTACACATACAAACTTTCGTATTTATAATATTTGTAGGATTATTTTTTAATTTTACTGATATTATGTATTATCGACCGTGTAGCGTCTTATTATGTAAATACATTAAGGGTTTTGTATAACCTAAGTGACCTTGTAAGTATTTTGTATGGCGAGAATAATAACCTAAAAAAAAAGAAAAATACCCCTGTATCTCACCGAAGCGTATTGAAATCATATAAAACTTGTTTAAAAATTTTTGAGACAAAATTTTTAATAACTAAAACGATAGCCCCTGAGGCTTGCCTCACTTAAACTGATTATTGAAGTAATTTTCACACTCACGTCACTAACATATAGAAAGAAAAATGTTTTGAACAAAAAAAAGTATAGGTTAACTTAACAATATTAATAAAAATAATATTTTTAAAATATCAATTTATAAAACAACTAGTGAATAATTATGATGAAGATTGAAGATATGATTTTTTTAGAAGATTTTTTTAGAAGAATTTTTCAATAAGATCAGTATTGATTGAAACGGTTGCAAAGTACTCTAATTTTCAGCTAACTACGCTGACCAAGCCTTAAATGAATTTGAGGTTTCACTTCGGTTGCGACGCGATATAGTGTATTTGAAATTGGTAGGAAGTAGAACTTGAACACAAACTTTTGAGCAATATTTATTCGTATTTCGGGCTCTTTGAAAGGGTGTATACCCATTACAATATTGGCGCTATTTATAACCGATAAGCGCGCCCTTATTACAAAAAATAATCAGTTAACATTCTCTAAACTAATTCATAATAATAAGTATATAAATTATATTATTTTTGATGATAATAAATATATTTAACCAAATTAATGTGTCTATATTTTACTTAATTATTAATATGTACTAAATGATTAACAATATATTTAAAAGTAGCTGTGCCCGCGACGTCGTTCGCGTGGTTGTCGGAAACACTATCGCTATTATCTTCTGATTGCTCACGTTGGTTTTTGTCATCATGACTATTAAAAAGCAATAATTATTTCCTAGATATTTTTGAGTAACTTAAACCGTTTGCAGCGCACGCAACGAAAGTCCCCAAATGTGAATATTTTTCCCCGTTTTTGCAACATTTCTCATTTAGGTTATAGGCTATATAACATAACGCTACGGTTATGTTATACAGCATAATATAACCTGCCCAGGAATATAATAATCGTATCAAGTTTGGTTAAAATCTCTACAGTAGTTTTTAATCCATTTTCCATCCATATCCATCCATTTGAAAAAATATTCAATGTACAGAATTGACCTCTCTACAGTTTTATTATAAGTAGGTATGGATATATGGAGACATAAATGGATGAAGGTGATATGCAGCAAAATTATGATTTCGAGAAAATTGAGTTCAAACCGTCACTTAAACATTTTAGAATATGTCGTAAAGTATTAAGTACATTAATCTAATTAATGCTGGCTCCTAGTCTTTAAACACGAATGCACTGGTTCCTGGTCATGACTTAGGTTAACCCTAAGTCATGACCAGGATTGAAACTCATGATTTGTCGCATTATGGTAAACAATTTATATGAGGTGCCAAAACAAAAAATGCTCTACTCGTCCTTTTCTTCACACTATATTCGGCTTGATATATAACCATAAATCATCCTGTATACAAAATCTCGAAATTATATTCCACACTGGCGTGGTATTGCACGTACGCGGTTTACTCGCAAAAACTTACATTGTAGTTTATCGGACTGCCACAGAAGGTTATGTTATGTTAGTTTTTATGTTTGTGATTATGTTTCTTGCTTCGTTTAGGCCGGCCTCATACATATGTTTTCCGTATTCGGACATCTGAACGCATGAAATCAGTAGAAAATACATTAACTGACGCACATGTTCGCTTTTTCTCCGGACGGAATAAATTCCGCACGTACGTTTCGTGTGCAAGCCGGCGCGTCCGGAGAAACCTACTCGAAAAAACCTAATGACGTCATGCGGAATCCAGCGCTTGCCTACATTTTGTTTGTGCCGGCGCACACGTTCGAAAATTTCTATTCTCCCGACACAATCGAGAATTTGTCATTCATCACATTTTAGAATATGTCGTAAAGTATTAAGTACATTAATCTAAAGGTATGTCTCTAAAATCATACATACACGAACATATCATCTTCATCGATTCATGTCTTCAATTATTTAAATTAAGTCAGCACTTTTATTTAATCATAAAATCAGCAACTATAGAGGTCAATCACGTTCGCTCGGTATTTTCAGAAGATGGTAACGAGTGTCCATCGATTTTCTTATAAAGTTATTGGCGCGATAAACATCTTCGCACTACTGTTCCTTTATTTGCATTATTTACGGGTATTGGTTTCCTCGTAAGCGAAGCCTCGGACAAGGGTCCACTTGGTTACAATTTACCCGATTAAATGTACCCGATATTGATTGTATGACCCGTATCAATAAACAAGTCTAAAACTCGGTCTCAAGAATTGCGACCTCTACTTGAGAACCTGTTTGACAGAAAACGACGTTTCGTTTCACTTTTAAAAATGTACAACATATTACTTATTAGTCAGGGTTCCCTCATACATGGTTTTCTCTTGATTAGTATCAAGTTAATCTTTCTTGAGTAGCTTCATTTTAATGAGTCGCCTAAGAATTTCTTGGACGGAACTCTTGTTTGTGGTAGCTAACAGAGTTAGCATGGATAAAAAAAAATCTCAACTTTCGAGCGTAGGACCGGGATAACGTACCACGCAATTTGTAGGACAATTTATGTGCGTTGAATTATATTTATATTAACTAAGTAATATAAGAAAATCAGCTGGTTACTAATAATTTAAGATGACCTCGTTATCGATACAAGTTGGCAAGAGGGAACTTATTGATGGAATCATAGATTTTGTTGGACAAATATTTTTTCGGATAATTTAGATCATTATCAGCTTGCGAATTATAAAAAAAAAATTTTTGGAAACACCAAATCTACAAACTTTTTTCTTGCTATCTCTGTTAGCTACCACAAACAAGAGTTCCGTCCAAGAAATTCTTGGGCGACTCATCAAAATGAAGGTACTTACGAAAAATTAATTTGATACTAATCAAGTGAAAACCATGCATGGGGGAACCCTGACTATATGTTATGTAACATTTTTCAAAAAGAAAAAACTAAGTATGTGCTTAAGTTTTTTCGCTTTGAAACGTTAAAATAAAGATTACCATTGATAATATACGTATGCACCTCATATAAATTACTTAATTAATATAACTCAAAAAAATCAAAGGTATGACCACAAGGAGTGAATATTACAATGCTGGAGCTCGCTGGCTCCTAGTCTATAAACACGAATGCACTGGTTCCTGGTCATGACTTAGGTTAACCCTAAGTCATGACCAGGATTGAAACTCATGATTTGTCGCATTATGGTAAACAATTTATATGAGGTGCCAAAACAAAAAATGCTCTACTCGTCCTTTTCTTCACACTATATTCGGCTTGATATATAACCATGAATCATCCTGTATACAAAATCTCGAAATTATATTCCACACTGGCGTGGTATTGCACGTACGCGGTTTACTCGCAAAAACTTACATTGTAGTTTATCGGACTGCCACAGAAGGTTATGTTATGTTAGTTTTTATGTTTGTGATTATGTTTCTTGCTTCGTTTAGGCCGGCCTCATACATATGTTTTCCGTATTCGGACATCTGAACGCATGAAATCAGTAGAAAATACATTAACTGACGCACATGTTCGCTTTTTCTCCGGACGGAATAAATTCCGCACGTACGTTTCGTGTGCAAGCCGGCGCGTCCGGAGAAACCTACTCGAAAAAACCTAATGACGTCATGCGGAATCCAGCGCTTGCCTACATTTTGTTTGTGCCGGCGCACACGTTCGAAAATTTCTATTCTCCCGACACAATCGAGAATCAAATCAGTTCGTTCTCAACGGCTTTTGGTATTTTATTTGGTGACTTACTTTGAAACTAACCAGGATGTTAGATCGTTACTTTTTGTACTCCCGACCATATCAATCTACAGACTTATTCGAGAGTACGCGGCACGATAGAATCTGTATCAAAATCGAATTAGTTTAGAGAGTAAGGACCCTGGTCCCACCGCGGTTGGAAACGCAGTCCGATGCGATGATGTCTATTTACGTATGCAGGGGCTTACCACGGAGTCTTATAGCAGTATTACTTGGTCGAGCTAATAAAAATATATTTCCGATTATATAAATAGAGATTACTTGCACTTTTTTCACTTTATTAGTTGTTAAACATAAGATTTATAGAAATACACGATCAATGCATGTTACACAGTAATTTGTGTAATATTACTGTGTAACATGTATTTCCATCAAGAACCTACAGTACCTACATTCAATAACATATTATTTTTTTACACGAAATCCATAAGTAGGTAATGTTAAAGTAATCTATACTAATATTACAAAGCAGAAGAGTTTGTTTGTTTGTTTAAACGCACTAATCTCAATAACTACTGGCCCGATTTGATTTTTTTTTTGGATAATACATTCATGGAGGAAGGCTTTAGGCTATATAACATTATGCTGCGACCAATAGAAGCGAAGCGTCAGTTAGAAATGTTGCAAAAACGGGGAAAATTAATTACATTTGGGGACTTTCATTGCGTGCGCTGCATAAACGTCTTAAGAGGAAACACCACGAATTTTTTTCCATACAAAAATAGAGGTCTAGGGGATTTCTATTTCCTCCCTGGATAATTAGTCTAGAGTAACTATTTTTTTCATGAATATCTATGAATAATATTTGTACGTCCCTATTTTTTTCTTTTTTTAATAAACTAATTACTTAAAGAGATATGGACGTTCAAAAACCTAAAAAAAACCGCCATACTCTCCGCCGTGTTTAAACATCCAGGAAACAGATTTGACTACATTATGCAACAAAATAAAAAAATAGGAACCTAGTTAATTTCTTTTTTTAGCTAATAAAGAAAGAATTATCTAAATCGGTTAAGTTTTGGAGGAGGAAATAGAAATCCCCTAAACGTCGATTTCTGGTACTTTTAATAGGTAATTTCAGTTCTAGCTGCAGTTGTCCCTATCGCACTA
This sequence comes from Celastrina argiolus, assembly GCA_905187575.2. Taxonomy (NCBI): domain Eukaryota; kingdom Metazoa; phylum Arthropoda; class Insecta; order Lepidoptera; family Lycaenidae; genus Celastrina; species Celastrina argiolus. Next base: position 20,318,190 of record LR994577.1, on the reverse strand, counting down.
TGAGGGGCGAGGCTTGAGGTAGGGGGACGCAGACAAATACGTACACACACGCGTGATGTGACATGTAGTCGATAATGATATCGATAAACTAGTGTTGTTTATCGATATCGACATTTCTAGTTTCTTACATCTTTTTCGTGAAGTCTATAGCTTTTTCATGTTTATTAAATTATTATATTACACTAACTTTAATTATATAAATCTAATTAAATTATATTCAAAAAACATAAAAAACTATTATGCGTCCATCATTCTCCCATGCTTACTGCCAAATAACGAGGATCGTATTGGGCCATAACGTCAAATAGCCGGTCGCCCAAAACGTATTATATTATAATGTTGTAAAGGCAACCGAACCGAATAATTACAGCAAAAATACTCTAAAAATGTTAGTAAAAAGTGTCCAAAATAATTTTGACCTCGATTTGTATAAATCTTAACTGAAATACCTATTTTACTTTTGGAGAAATAATATCTTATGAATGGACCCCAGTTGGTGTAAGTGTTTTGAATATTTTAGATTACATTATACATTTTAATTTTTTGTTAAAATAATTATTAAGATTTCGGCTTGTTTGTGAGTTATAATATTGTTATTTTAAAGTAAATATATTTATTAAATACTTTTTTCTATATCGTTGAACATGATCCAGCGTCTGTGGACCAATATTAGTTTTTCTTTGTGTTTATGAATATATACTGAAATAAATTCTTTAAAATTGTTTATTATCGTCAACTTATTAATTTCCCCCGGCCGTTCAAATTTAAATTACTACGATTGACTTATATTTTGACTTATAATACTTATTAAAAATTATACATAATAATATTATTGATGCTCCAAATCTGCTAAGTATAATTTGCTCTACAAATTTATAAATCAACATACCATTTTTTTAATTCATTGACAGGCAAGGAGAGTATATGAAAACTCTTATTTACATAACTTTCTTGTAGACAAAATATATACTAGCTACTATATAACTTTCTTTTAATAATAAATAAGCACAAGCTCATTTCTGGTGTTGTAGCCTTTTTGTTGACTTTCCGAAAATAGCTTGTAAAGTTTCATTTCTTAATAAAATATTGTGAATTTTGAATTAAGTAATACAACATATAATATATAAATAAAACGATCTCAACCTCAAGTCAGTATTTGAGATGAAAGTCGAATTAATAAATAGTACTTAAGCACTTAACTTAAAGACGGTGTCTCAACTCTCAACTGAGTATGAGCGTTATCAACAGCTGTCAAACTGCTACATGAGTAGATGAGCTTTGGAAAGTAAACAGTGATTTGATAGTTGTTTTGAGGCTTATGTCACTGTCTCATTCCGTTTTACCTATTTCTAGTTCCGAATATGAACTTTCTTTGTGATGGAATATTTTATTTCTACCAAAATATTAATGAAAAACTGGTTTTTAATGTAATAATTAAGATTTAAGTCTCTTTTTGATATTTATACTATAAAATTTTGTTACATGCATTTACAGAAATTTTGAAAATTATTATATTTGTTATAAAACTAATAAATCTGCTATATAATTTACTAGTCACACATTAAAAAGCAGTTTTGAAAGGTTAGATCTTAGTTCAGACAGCGTTCCTAAACCCGGTTCACCTGATACGTCCTTGAAATCAAACTATTAGTCAAATGAAGAAGCTAATCTTAGTATGAGTTTGTATCAACTAAGAGAGTCCTAGTTTTACACTTCTTTATTAATACGGTCATAAGTGTTACAGCAAGTCTGAGATACTTAATATATTTTTAATAAAAAAATAAACCGTTAAAAAAACTGGGAAAGACTTTTTTTAAGCTTTTTTTAATTAAAATTTTAAACATATGTACCCTAAGTTCAAAAACTAACAAATGCAATATATAAATATGCAAAAGTAATTTTGCGTTGGCGCTAAACAATTTACCACGGTTATGACCGCTCGCCGAATAATGCTTATAAATATTTTTTTCTGTGTTCCTAGAGAATCCTTAATACTTAGTTACTTAACTGAAAATTTTCAGTTTGATTCACTATACATAGCTGTGTGTGAGCATAGCATATTTGTTTTCATTGGCTGGTTACTTGAATTTATGGCCTAGACTTCTATGGAGCATGATCCATATCCTTTCGTGGTAGACTTAGTCTAGTCCACCACGAAAGGATATGGATCATGCTAGTAGTAGAATAAAAAACATTTTAAACTTCTATAAGTTTAAAATGTTTAAAATACAGCGATTAAAATTACATAATATGTGGTTAGCTTATTCGATCCGATGATATTTAGATCATATTGACCATTTGATAATCATAATGATCGTAATGATCACAATGATATTTGCCCAAAAAAAATCAAAAGTTATAAACAATTAACATCTTCAAAAATAGTGTTTGGTTTGTAGTTATTTATTCTATAAACGGACATTATTTAAATATTTTTTAGTTTAGAACGATAACGGAAGTTTGAAAAAATAATTGTCTAGCATAATTATTGAAATATAATGTTTATATGAAAAAATCCGACAGAAATCAATTATTTTGAGTATTTAGATTATACTTTACATATTTTTATATTTTTCATTTAACTCTAAGTACTTAGGTACCTACTTTAAAAATATTAACTGACGCCTAAGAGGCCGTCAGCATGCAACAATGGCGCGGAGGGCTATTTTCAGCGTTAATTTAAAAATATAAATAATTGAGGTACAATTCCGGGAGTGTAACCTTTTTTTGGTAAATTTCCTCCTCTTTCAGGATATTTTTTTCAAATTTCGTAAATATTTATAGTTATCGAACAATAGCCTATAAACCAAACATTATTTTTTGAAGGTGTTTGAGTATATAAAACTTTTAGATTTTTTAATGGGCTAATTTAATTGTGTGCCGAAATAGCACAATGATATAGACTATTTCGGATTGAATGAGCCACATACTTTAATCATAGTATGTAGAATTAACACCATAATATTATGAAACTATGGACTTCACTAGTTATTGTATACGAGCATCGACCATTTCTGGTACTAGGTAGGTACCTAGTCGAGGTAAAAACTAAAAAGTGTCTAACGAAGATTCCATTTCTTGTCATAATCATAAAATATAGTCCGATTTACTTTAAGCATTTTAAGTAGCGAGAGGCCGGAGCGGGCGGCGCGCGGCGTTCACGCACACATAGACGATCACACTCACACATCGATAGCGGGCGTGAACCACGTGATCAAGGCGCATTGGAGACGGCAACAAACTTTTCAAATACCTATTTTTCATTTCTATCGCCCGTGTGGTTTCCTCTTAAGTCACTGAAAAACCACGCAAACGAAGTCGCGAGAACAGCTAGTACTGCTATAAGATCTCGTGGTAAGGACCAAGGGCACTTTTCTGTTGTATCACGTTTAGTTTATGCACATAGTTTATAGCGGCGACAGCTGTGTGTTGATTAGATTTGTGGCCCATAATTACGACGTATGACTTATTCACAATAATAAGGTGAATATTGAGATGAACACTAACCAGTGGCGATCTGGTTCTTCTTTAGAGTGAAGCCCTAGTTATAAGGGTCTGTATGTGAAGCCAATAGATATGAAGTTGGTAGATACCCCACGCCACTGCTACCCAGTAGCCAGTACCCAGGCTATAGGTACTTAATACCGAAGACCTGTGTTAAATATTTCATTCTTATTATCTAAGCACATTAACCTCTAGTCGAGCAGGAGTATGAAGTACCTACGTACTACTATGAAGCAAACACAATATTATATAGGGTGATTCATGATTCATAACATATTAAGCCGAATATAGTGTGAAGAGAATGACCCGTAGATCATTTTTTCTTTTGGCACCTCATATAAATTACTTAATAATAACTGAAAAAAAAATCGAAGATCTAAAATGACCACAAGAACTTGCGGGCTCATAATCTATACACACAAACACACTGGCACGTTAAGACCTTACCAGGATTGAAACTCATATGTTTCGTGACTGTTATGGAGATCTTTAATTGTGATTTGTCGCGTTATGGTAAGTAATTTATGTAGATAAAGGTACCAAAACAAAAAAATATATACGCGTCATTCTCTTCACACTATATTCTCCTTAATCTATTAATCGCCCTGTATACACAGACTGCTAAAAACATTACCCATCTTTGTAGCTTCACAGTAGTCGGGTAAAAACTAACGTTATAATATCTCAGTATACAAAGGTTATTTCGATATAATCATAGTAATAATTATATAATTATATTCTTAAAATATATAAATGTCCACCCTCTACATAACTTGTATAAGAACAATTCTCACTTATGCGTGCGTCTCTTTCGCACACATAAGCGACAATCAAATGGACCGATTACAAAAAGTCCAAAACCGGTTTTTACGTCTAGCAACAGGCGCCCCCCGGTATATGCGTAACATCGACTTGCATAGAGACTGCGAACTCGTCACTATTAAAGCCCACATCCAGGAACTCGCCGGGAGATTCTTTGATAGAGGCAAAAGGCACCCCAACCCGCTCATTCGTAAGGCCCAGGATTACGAACATGACGCACGGACTTTCCGACATCCTTTCAAACGACCTAAGCATATCTTAGTCGATCCCATAGATAGTATCACAAAACACGTACTGCAACATTTGCAGTCACGTAAACACACCACACCACACGCACCCGCGTGGTTAGTACTGCACCAAGGCCGGCGCCGGCGTTGTCCCAGGAGACTTTTAGCACTCACTACAACACGTACTGACTTACAGACCGACTCACACACGGGACCGAGTTCGGACCCGAGTTCGAGCCCGCGTCCTAGCAGTTTAGGAACACACCTAAACGACCGCGACCGCGATTTGGATATAGAGAGCTCTATAAACAACGCGGACCTCCTAGACATTAGAAATTACGGGCGCGAACTAACCCGACCGCTCGCGGAAGGGTGAGGGCTTGCCCTCCTTGCACTAGCCAAGTCAATATCAATATAAAAGAGCTTCTCTAACGCGATAACTCGTTCGTGGATAGTTTTTGCTACCGCGCGTGAGCTACCTCACTCGTCAGAGAGTGAGGACGGGGTTCGGGCCCCTCAGCAGGGAGGACACGTGTCCTACACACCGTATAAAAATAGACTACTTCCGTAGCTATCCCCAAAATCCGGTTTGAATATCACCCGGGTGATGTTAGGGGGGGTCAAACCTCCCCATCTACTCCCAGCCAAACAACTAGCCACCCGGCTAGTTATAGTCCGATACAGCTAAATCGGCTTTCGAGCCATTAGTGAGTACCCTTTCGAAAAAAAAAAAAAAAAAAAAAAAAAAAAATGTTATTATGTTTATCTAAAATGAGTTTATCTCCCCATAAAACACACACATAAACAGTATTTTGCACGGGTGTTAAATAATTTGGTGCAAAATATGCCCGGCGTCTAAACGCTTTTAGGATAATTTAATATTTTTACACTGGAAGCGGGAATATTTTAATTCTCAAATTACGACGCTTTTGAAAATGGTATAAAACAAATTTTCCTTATTATATAGGTTATGCCCGCGGGTACAAGCACTAACTTTTGCCCGCGGTTTCGCCCGCGTGCCTTACTGTTTGTTGCAAAATACTTTTTAGAAAATAAATTTTCTATATTTTTTACATTCATTTATACTTTTTAGGGATAAAAAGTAGTAATTTAGTAGCGTTTGCATGAAAGAGTATCAAACATTAATCCTTACGATTGAAAATTGTATGTACATTTTTTATCATAATAATTCATACCATTAAGATGAGAAAATCTTTTCGTGTAAACTACTAACTGGTGTTTAAGATAATGTTTCTAGATTTACTTACAGATGCTCAAGACAAACATTGGTACTAGATACATATTTCCCATTTTAATACAGGCATAATAACTTAGGCACAGAACACCTACATAACACTTAACATTTTATAATATTATGTCGCAACGTATTAAGTGCATTAATCAAAATAATCGTCTTTAGAATCAATACACCACTGTAATATTTAATTAACAGTTTTAACTCAATTTTCTCAAAATCAAAATTTTCCGACATATCACCTTCATTCATTCATGCCTTTGTCAAAAGGGGAATGAAAATATAATAAAATTAAAGAAAGCTAAAATATGATAAAGTAGAATGGCCAAAAGTTAACTGTAAAAATATATTAAAGTGTAGATTTACTAAAATCAAAATTCAAAGTAAAACGCTAAACCAATGTATTTATAAGTTTTATTGCATCACACTACTTATATTTTAATTACAAGAAATTAAGACAATTAGCAACACACTATTTTATATACTACACTTCCTTTTATCAATAAATAAATGTAAATGGAAGTAACCAAAATATCTTAAACAGCTTTGTAATATTTTTACTGTACTAGGAATAGAATTTAAACAATAAATTAATAAACTATGGAATAAAATAAAATGTATTTAACAACCTGATAATTTACTTTTTATTTAAAAGTACCAATCACATGATACTTTAGCAAATTAGACTATTTTTACAATATACCAATAATTAATCATAAAAATATATTTCCAAGTATTAAATATTAATAAATTATTTACTACTTAAACACTATAATAAAACGAGACATAATAATATTACTTAGCTACAACATAATATAGAGGCTTTCAGAAAATATGGTACTTATCTTAAATTTGTTCACTTAATATCTGGTTCAGAACTGAAGCCAATACAGCGGTCACATTCTTTTATAAGTATAATTTGGCGCCATTTACACCGGAAGATATAACACAATGACAATATTATTTTAAAGCGGAAGTTCGTAGAATAATTTACAATATATGAAATACTGAAATTGACATACAAAAATGTTTACAATGAATGTTCAATTATTTTCACATTATTTCAGAATTTAACCTTAATAATTACATTTTTATTAAACATCTCAAATTATCAAATTCTAGAACCGGAAATAATATTAACACTGACATAAATGTCAAAGTGACTTAAAAACTACTTTGTTAAGAATGACATAATTATTTGTGTTTATTATATTATTCACAAAATAATAAATTCATAGTTAGTTACAATTTAAATTAGTTACAAATTGCCATATTAATAATCAAATCTGACACGGCCATACTGACATGTACTTCGCTCTCTGAAGTACTACACAATGTTCAATAAAGACATAACCAAAAAATAGGCATCAATTATTATCATTTACAATTATTATATATATATACAGATCATACATCGTGTTTATATTTTATTTTTTATTATTATTTCTATAGCCTTTAATTAATTTTACACTTTTCATCACCACTATCATCAAGTAGTGATCTCAAAAATACTGACTTAGCAGTTCACAGAGAAAACACTTATTTTAATTTACAATTTTCATTGCTACTTTAAATCATAGCAACGGTTAGTGACCTCCCTTTAATTCCTTGGCTCCTTACCTGCTGCACATAAGTTGAGCCTTAAGAAGAGCACTAACTTTCAGCAGTTTGTTTAAACCTACGTGACACTTAACATTTTAGAATATGTCGCAACGTATTAAGTACATTATCAAAATCGTCACACATCAAAATAATCGTCTTTAGAATCAATACACCACTGTAATATTTAATTAACAGTTTAAACTCAATTTTCTCAAAATCAAAATTTTCCGACATATCACCTTCATTCATTCATGCCTTCAATTATCCGCCCTAAACGCACTATCGACATTGACGAAGTGATTAACGAACAGTTGGATGCCAGAGACATGGAAGTCTAGAATCAATAAACTTGGGAGAGACGAACTAACTGTTTACTATACACCGCAGAATAAATGAAACCAGATGGTAAGATCGTGTTTAAACTTCAATTTGATCGGCGGCTCAACGCGGCGTAGGCGTCTGTTTTCGAACTTGACATTTTGACTATACAGGGCCCTAATTGAAGATGCCATCGCTAATATCACTTACGAAGTTCGAATACAAAATGCATGGGATTTGACATAAGTGACATACGAATTCGTAAGCATATCGTCTTCATCGTTTAAATGTCGCAGTCGTCTGGTTGAATCTCCTATTTGATTAAATGACTAGCGCGTTCATTGAATTCTATTTTTACCAACAAATCAATGAATCCGAGACTAGGAAAGCCATTAAAATTTTTATTTTTAAACTTCAAAATTTCCGAATGTGTACTATTATAACGCGCATTAAAGTAAATTAATCAAAAAATATATCAACACATTGCTATCTTTACGAGCTGTTTGATGCCATTAAATGACCGCGCTAGTCATTCAATGAAATAAGCAGATTCAACCAGATGACTGCGACATATTATGTACTCGTAACATCGCTTGCTCCATGCTTCATGCATTTTTGTGCCTTAATAATTAGAAAATAAAGATAAAGTTATTCTATGGGGATAATCACGAAAAAACTCTTTGACTCTGTGCCCATGTGAGTTGAGCCTAATCGTCGAATGAGTGAGCTCTTTGCGCTTGAGTGTTGATTGTATACTGCTTGTCTTCTGGCTCTATTTACTCTGTGCACACGTGATCAGAAACCCAGCACCGGATCAATCAACCTCAGCCAACGTATTAGTTCGACGTGTTTATAAATATCGCCAAACCGAAAAAGTCGAAACACACCAATGAGGAATGGTACTTGTACAGCATTGATATAAAATACGACCGTGTGATGTGTGATGTGATATTAAACGATGGATTGAAATTTTTATACCTATTTAAAGTCATTGCCTCAATCAAACTACTAGAGTGATTAGACCATTCTATCCTTTTCAGTTCTGGGCCCTGATTCAAGCTACCATTGCTATTTATCGCTTACTAAGACAAAACAAAATGTGTGGAATTTGACAAAAGTTTTCTCTAAATAACACACGAATTCGCTTGTCATTTAGCGAAGCTTATGTCAAATCCCATTCATTTAGTTTTCGAACTAAATGAATGGGATAAATAGCGAATAACTTAATGAATGGGATTTGACATAAGCTTCGCTAAATGACGAGTGAATTTTGTGAAATTCCTCACATTTTGTTTTCGAACTTCGTAGGCGATAAATAGCGATAGCTTAAATCAGGGATATATAAAATCAATCACAATTTAAGTACCCCCTTAATAAGACACAAGAATAATTTTCTGACAAACTCAATAGTTCTTCACAGATATACGACAGCGGACCAACGCTGTACTAGACGGTCAGGACTCAGGACACGACGTATAATAGGAATATTTTTTGAAAGTCTCAAAATCAAATCGAATCTAAACATTTTATTTCCATATAGGTTAACACTTATAGAATTGTCCTACATGATGCCTACCATTGCACAGGTTCGGAAACTAGCCGAAGAACACTAAAACTAAAACTAGTAGAAGAACCGGCGTAAGAAACTTTAGCAAAAAGATGGGAAAATTGTTCTTTTTCTTTTTAAATATATAATATACATAAGAATGTTATGACTTAAAAGTAAAATTATAAAATCAAAGTGTACAAAGTTGTAACCTTGCAAAGAGGCACCTTATTCCCAGGGTGTGTAATCATTAATGAAATCATTAACCTTATAATAACCTTTAGCACACAAACGTTCTTTAACTATTTTTTAAATTTACTTATAGAAAGATTTTGAACGTTTTCTGGGTTTCTATTGTATAGGCGTATACATTGACCTTTAAAAGATTTACTTACATTGCTAAGTCTAATCACTGGTATATCTAATTTGTGCTTATTTCTAGTGTTTATACAATGGTTGTCGCTTTTTTTTCTGAAATCATTTATATTCTTTTTTACATACAACACATTGTCCAAAACGTATTGAGATGCGACGGTCAGAATACTTATTTCTTTAAACTTTTCTCTCAGAGATTCAAAAGATGAAGTCTTTTATTGCTTTATCGCTTGCGTTACTTTCGAGTCAAGGCATTTGAAAGAGGGCTTAGAAATAGCTAATTAAAATACACGAAAAATAGATAGCAAATAGAAGATAGCTAATTAAAATACACGAAAAATGTATGTTAGGACCTTCTAATATTAATTAAACATTGTAAATTATTTAGGGCTACACAAAAATCTGAATCCCAAAGCGCTTTATTGTTCTCACAAAATTACCATTAAAGATTATTTATTAAAAATACTGACAACATAATATTTTATCATAGTGTTTTAGTAGGCAGGTTATTTTGTTGAGAATTACAAGATTACGTCACTAAATATTTTTGAAGCCTTCTTTGTGACGAAAGGACTTAGGGCGTGTTTCAGCAATGTTAAAATTAATCCTTCGTTAAATATCAGGTTGTTCTTCTCATTATTCCTTTATAAGAATGAGAATGTATGGTATTTTAACAAGCCGTTAACACTTATATTGTTTGGTGAAACTCGCCCTAAGTCCCGATTTCACCAACGCAAGATATTTAACGAAGGATTAACTTTAACATTGCTTGGTGAAACACGCCCTTAGGCTGCCCGATCACGCCCTTCTTTCTGTAGGCTGATTTTCACTTATTTTGCCGGAGAATGTTTCATCATACAAATATGACCGATTTTGACACCTAGGTACTTTCAGTTAAGCGTATTATGCGTTACACTATTGAAATCAGTATGTCCTATTTCACATACAAAATGTCGGCATACGTAAAAAAGGACGCCGGTCGGCAGCCTAAAGGATTTCAGTGAGACAGTGTTGCTTATTTTCTACTGAGATAATATAAAACTTAAAGATTATGTGTATGGTCAGAAAAAATCCTTACGTAAAAAGTATGTTGTTATTTGCAACGAGACATGACCGATCTAGTGTTGAGTCCTCTAGTAATAGGTACCAATTGTAATAATAATAATATATAATATGGGCGTTTCACACCACGTCGATCTGGCCCCGTGATAAATCAGAAGAACTTGTGTTACAGGACCAGACAACGGAAATATATTTAATATTTTATAATACTATACACATTTTTAAGATTATTATTATATTCATATACATCCATGACTCAGGAACATTGAAATCTTTAAGTTGTCGGAGCCCTCGGCGGGATTCGAACCCGCGTCCTCCGGGATGAGAGCCAAGCTCTGAACCACTAGACCACGGAGGCGTAAAAAATTTAAAGAAATATCAATTTTAATTTACTTGTAAGCTTCAAAAAAGGAAGTACGTGTTTTTAACTACAGCCGGTTACAGCGCCCTATGTATCGCAACAGCGAACCTATATCATTGTGAGGTCAGTTATTTTATAGGCGTTATAGATATATAGGTTAAATCGCCCGTTAATCTAGTTTAAAAATACATCAACAGTATTAACTACAAAAACAGTAAACCGCTAAGTCAACACATCACTGGATTCCATCACAATCTAACAACGGGTTTGATCTCTGTAAACAAACAGGGCGAAACGTGTAAACTTCCTCTGGATTTTATTGCGATTTCTCTAAACTTTTAAACTAGTCAACCTTTCGTAAATAAAATTCTGTGTATCTCAGATATCGTGGGGTGTCGAAGAGAGAATAAAGCATACCTATTAAACATGGGCGCGCGCCGCCACCGTTGAGTGACGTTTTTTTTCCATGAAAATGCAGAAAATTCCTACTACTAGGGCCCTAATTCTCAGGTCTCGAACTTAGTTTTTACTATCGGTCTGTCCCACTTATGCAAATGAGATTTAGCGCGCGTGCGAGCGGGATATACTAATATTCGAAACTAATTTCGAGGCCTGAGAATTAGGGCCCAGCTCGCCAATTGACCGTGTATTATTTCTATTACTCGAACGGACTTAATAGTACGCTCCGATACGCGCCGAAGATCTCTGTACTATGATTTCATTGTATGGATATGCGCCGCAGCGACTGCAAACGATGATCTGTAGACGCGCCGCCGCCGTCGGAATATGTTACCTCGCGCCCATGTCTATTCTTCTCTCTTTCCCGTGGGTGTCGTAAAAGTATAACGAGTGGGAATATAACGAGGGTAAAAATAACAGTCACTATAACTTTGGGATCTAATTTTTGAAATGTACTTACTTTTTATTTGTTTCTCGTTATTATTGCAAAAAAAATTATTGAAAAAAAAATCCCAAAAAATTCAACAAAATACATTTCCAAAATAAGGAAAGGTAATATATTCGTATCTCAAAGTAATAGTGACTGTTCTGTTTACATACTGTATATCCCGGAATGGCCAGCAGCGTTTCCGTGGACATTGCAATTATTAAATCTTATATTAATTGAAACTGCGTTTGCCAACCTGCCTTCTAAGTAAAGGCCAATCACAATGGAATACGCGCAGAGTGGTCACAACTCACATCTGAAATGATGATGATAATATTTCACATAACATTTCATTTCGTTGAGATTTAATATTTTTCGGACAATAGAGGATAAGTGAAAATTTTACCAGTTGGCAGGGATATAAATAGTAAAAAATCGATAAAAAGAGTTACTTGACGGACACATAATCTTGGTTTCTGAAATTCAAATCAATGCCAAATCAACTAATCAGTATTCAATTCTCTTGTCAAGTTAAAATTTAGTACTGAATTTGAAAACCCGATATTATGTAGGATCTATATTACGATTATACCTACAACAACTATTTCATCTAATATACAATCCACAATTTAAGAACTCTTTTGACTTTTATTTCAGATCTCGGAGTCTATATTCATACATAGCTTAATTAACTATATTACTATCAAAATCATTACCCTGCATTTTGGCTTTACCGTAGTTAAAAATAATTGAACAACAATCGTTTAGCTCACTTTAAAACATTCGTAATTTGATTAAAATATTTAAATGACGTTAGCTTATGTATATATTCTTCTGTCGGGCGCGTAATTAACTAGGTCTGTTTATTAATTAGAGTTTAATCAACTGATCATCCGACTACGTGACGATATGTCCGTCGTTATGTAAGATCACTAAGGGCCAAGTCATACCAACGTAGCCAAGTTGCGAATTTAATGAATTCTTAATAAACAAAATTTTATGAAATAGTTTACCGTTTATTAGTTTTAGTTCTTTCTTTTTACCCGACTTCGACGAAGCTAAAAGGAAGGTTAATGATTTTGGCTGCCTTTGTATTTATTTATCATTAAATAAACTGGTAACAAATACAGTGGTGACCTTATATTGAGTTATAATAATTATTATTAAGCAATCTTTTCAGGCAACCCCGGGTAGAGAAAATGTGACAGAAGAACCTTTCAGTATACAAACATGTTTGTACAGCTACACATAAACACTTAAAATCCTTTTTTCTTTTATCAACAGTAGGTACCTAATTATTAGTGATTTTTTTAAGAAAACCAAATTTTCACATGTAGGGAAACACCCAATTGTGAAATTGGGGAAAAACTCTGAAAATAAAATAAAAGCTCCAGCGGTGAAGGCAACGCGATATTAAATCGTATTTCAAATAAACGTATCCAAGATTCAGTGTAAACGGATATCTACTAATTTAAATAAATAATTAAATTACTTTGTAAATGCATATTTTTACACCCAATTTTTTTTATGGGAACTACGTACAATCAAAATTAAAAAATTTGAGCAATCCTGAATTGTCAAGTGCACACACACACACATATACAAAGACACAAGTCAACACCGACAAAAACAGAAGTTTTGTCGGGGGCTACAAAAGAGAATACGTCTTAACCTACCTACTTAATAAGTTGTTTGGGTACAACTTATTTAAATACTCGTATTCATCAATGCTACCGTCGAGGAACCCACAATATAATTTATGGCGTATTTCACGAAGCAATGTTAAAGTTAATCCTATGTCAAATATCATGTTGTCCCTCTCGTACCGTTATCACTAACATCCGTTGGTGAAATCGGGACTTAGGCCGTGTTTCACCAAGCAATGTTAAAGTTAACGCCACGTAAAAATACCATGCCATCTCATTCATTGACAGGAAATACGAGAGGGATAAAATGATATTTAACATAGCGTTAACTATAACATTGCTTGGTGAAACACGCCCTTAGTCTTTAAAGTATTGAAATAAGATTTAACGTATATCCACGATTTATGTATGTCGACCACATGGATAAATTTTATTACAGGTAGTTAGTTCAATTTAATGTTAACTGATTAAAACGAATTGCAAAGTTCAGAATGCTAATATTTTTTTAATACTCGCTTGTACTCGCGACTCCGTCCGCGTGGCCTATAATCCTTTTTCAGGATCTTAGTAGCAAATTTCATTTAAATCGGTTCAGTAGTTTTTGCTTCAAAACGAGATACACAGACAGACAAAAGAGTTACTTTCGCATTTGTAATATTAGTTAGGATTAGGATAATAGCACACATTGGCGCATTCACACTACATGTGGACACTACGTTGTAAGTATAATCTGAGATTAATTATTTATTTGTTTGTAAAAAAAAGCAGTTTTAAAACATCTGTACATTTAAACATAACATCGGATTCCTTAAACAACATAGAGAAAAACAATACATTTATTTAATATCTAAGATGGAAGCGAACCTTTAACACTTTAAAATTTAAACGAACACGGGGCGACCTCAACTATTAATAGTTTCTCCACTGCTTTGTTTTCAAAAGTCATAAGGTTAATCGTACAACATCGTGCCCAGTTCACTTGTTCAAAGGAAACTGATTTATTAACCTGGGATTTTTCACGTGGAATAAATGAAAAGTAATAACTCTTTACGTAAAAATGTACGTCGCTCAAAATTTCAATCACGCAACTTAACTGCTGAAATGATATTTATTTATTTATATTAATGTATTCCCGCGTATGGTTAGTTTGGCATCTTTTGTGCAAACTTTTATTTTTCATATATAAAACGATTGGTCTGACAAAACTTGGCATTTTTCAGCAACTTTCTATTCAATTTAAGTTTTTTTAAATAAATAAATAATTATTATGGTACAAGCAAACTGTTTGGACTACTACAGAGCCCAGGGGGCCTACTCAAGATGCCATCGCTAATTATTATCGCTTACAAAGTTCGACAACAAAATGTATGGGATTTGACATAAGCTACGCTAAATGATCGCGATTTGGTATGTCATTTAGCGTACCTTATGTCAAATCCCATACATTTTGTTATCGAAATTTGTAAGCGATAATTAGCGATGGCATCTTGAGTAAGCCCCCAGGGCCCTGATTACGTAACTTTCCCGACCGTCGACATCAACTGTCATTGTGTCTTTTTAAACACGATTTAAAAAGTTAAAACATCAAAATTATGACATATTAACTTTTTAAATCGTGTTTTAAAAAGATTTAACGTCACAATCACAGTTGATGTCGACGGTCGGGAAAGCCACAGAAGAACTTACGTAATCAGGGCCCTGCTCTAATGATTTTGCTATGACTAGGAACACAAAATAACTTACCATTCCTACTTTACCAGCTTCAAATAGACCATCTTAAACTCTAAAAAAAAACCAAATAAATTAAGCTATATGTATTGCTGTTGATAAATAAGAGTAATTCGTACTTGATGAAACGTGTATTAATTAGATTTCTAGTACTCTTTACGAATTTGCCACCATGCATCTGAGGATAACAATCCATCGACCATCTTAATTAAAATGGCGATGGTTAGTAAAAAAAGTAAAACATGATAAAAAAAAACTTTAAATGAAAGACTATATCTCTTTACAGATACACTTTACGTTAAAAATATGTTCTACAAATTTAAACAACTTTTCTCTACAAATAGTTTTAGCACTGCAATGTCTTTGATTATACTCCAGGACCACTTGCACTAATAAACTCGGGGTTTTAACCCATTCATTTTTGGGCCAAATTTAACTCCAGTTGATTAATTTAACCCAGGCTTACGCAAATCAGAGGGAGAGTTTGGTTGTGTTGCTGATACTTTCTATAAATCAACAACTGTAAACTTCATATAGTAAATATGTTTCCAAACAATATGTAAAAAAAAATGTCAAATGTATGAATCAGTATCAAAACCACAAAGCGATTATATTATACTTTATTAGTGGTAAAACGTTAGCGTTTAACACTGCAGTTAAACGTAAAATTGGTAAATATTTAACTCATTCATTTACTATCAAAATGCAGTCATCATTTTATTACAATAATTTTAAGTTAAATATAACTATACAACATTAAACTACTTATATTTTTTATTTCAACGATTTACTGAAATTGCGAAAAAGGGATATAATAATAAGTAATTATTATAATTTAGAGAATCTTCACACAACGTCAATCTCGTCCAGTGCTAATTATTCGAAGAACTTCTGTTACCAGGCAACGCAAAAATATTGTTAATTTGTTACAAAAATTTGATACACACTGGGTCATCCCAGGAACGCAGAAAACTTTTTGTTACCTCGGCGGAATTCGAAGCCGCGACCTCCATCTGAGAACCGACGCGCTCAACCACTGCGCTTCAGAGTCAACATTACCACAATAGTGCAGCGTGTCTACGAGTATGTAAAAATTTGTATTTTAAAAAAAATCCTTTGCCTTTTAATATCTATTGGAGTTAAAGTACTGTTTACGTCACTCATAAAAATCTTTTGTTCGGCAACAACAAGCGAAAACTTGTAGATCGAATTTTTCGGTAAATATTTTATGTTTTGCGCCGATAGAATTTAATTACAACAACAATGGTCAGCGAAACTGCAATTTAATATAAAATTGACGAGGCGCGTTCTGTTTGAAGTGAATTTGTCGTTTTTCAGACACGGAAAACATATTTTCCGTGGAAATGTTATTTGCGCGATGGCGCGACCGCCAAATCGCGCCGGGGGTCAACACATCGGAGCTTTAATCAAATATTCGTTGGCTGAATGTGGAAACAATACGTTGCTTTGTTGAATACGATCATCTCTTGTCGTAATTTTCATTTTGTAGCTCTGTGATTTGTAAGTCAATTTTAAGTTATATTTTACGAACCCCCGACGCATAATAATGTTATAAGTTTGTGTGTATTTCTGTCCATCTCAGCGGATGGACTGATTATGATTTAGATTTTTTATTTTGAAAGGTGAATTAGTCAGGAGTGTTCTTATACGTGTTTGATGAAAATAGGTTCTTTTTTAAAAGTTATGGGGATGAAACTGGGAAAAAATAACCAATCTGTAAATATACTCGAGTGGGGTCTCAAATGAAAGCGCATCTCCTGCTCATTACAAAACAATAATGTGTTCAATGAAAATCGGTTGAGCTGTGAAAAAGCTCCGTTTTATACAAAGTTAATTAATAATTTAGTGTACTTACACTTATTTCTAACGGCACGTGTTATTCAAAATTTACATTATCACGGGGCTTGAAGTAGAAAAGCAATTAATATGTAACATATTGAGAGATACGCGAGGGAGCAAGATGAGCTTACAAGAGTAGCTACGAGAGATCTTTTTAATTTCCGGCTCATCTTTAAGCTCGAGACTTCAAGTTAAGTAGATAATATTATTATATAAACATTGGAAAACGTTATATTCAAAGAGAAGATCAACAAAGAAATAAGGAGAGTTGGGAAAAAAAAGATTACATCAAAATTTTATTCAGTCACAGAAGTGAAGCAGGAATAAAATATCAAGATTAGTTAATCGAAGTTATCTTCTTCTGACTTCAGAGCTTCACTCTTGTCGGTGGAGTTTTCTACATTCCTCTCTGCACTCCGGCCTTCTCTTGGCCTCCTGATACGACACGATGCGAAGTGATGGCACTTTCTCCTTCACCTGGTCCATAAAAGTTCTTCTCGGCCTTCCACGTTTTCTTCTACCTTCTATTGTTCCTTCAATTATTCCTCTAATAAAGTTGTCGTGCCGTATCAAGTTTCCTAACACGAATCGAAGTTATAGATGAATATAATATAGGCGCGTCATTAATTTACAAGTATTAAATTACGTGAAAAGCCGAGGCTCAGGGCTACCGCTGGAGGCTTACCCGCATAATGTTTCCACAAAATAAATGCCCCAAATAGCTTCACTTTTCAGGAGAGAAATGATCGCATTCTCGGCATTTAAATCTTCGAGAGATGTCAGTGTACGAATTTACGATTCTCCTCCATATTTCCTAGCCCAAATGTATTCTTTTACGAATATGGAAAAGAAAATAAAGTTGTCTTCAATTACACCCAAAAGAAAAGGGTATCTGTGTTTATTTATGAATATCTACCTGTGTTGCCAGATTGTCAAATAATTTCGGATTCTACTGAATTATTACTGGGGCATAAAAGGGTAAAAAGGTAACGAAAGGAAGCAAATAAAATATAATATGTGTATCGATGTTACGCAAAATCCAAAACAAATATTGAAAAATGAACAAAGGGATTATTTTCGCTACATGCATTTAAGGAGAAATAAAAAACTGAAAATTAATCAAGTGTTATTAGATTCGAAGGTGATGAATCGAATTAGAAAAATCACACTGTATAACTGTCAAATGTCCCTGGATCTCTGCCATTAAATTTAATTCTAATTCTGAATTCAATCAACGTATCCAAAATTAAACAACTTTCCAATCATCCACGTGTTTTTATAAAAAATAACGATCTGAGTTTATTCGTCCATTTTTTTAAAACAAAATAAAACAGTTGAACGAACTTCAAAGTGTTCAATCAGTGTTTGCCCGATCTGAGGTCGCGAGCACGCGGTAACTGTTTGCCGACCTGTACTTCGAAAACGTTTACGGATGTTCCAAATATTTGTTTACTCGTACAAACCTTCTAGCATCATGATTGTAATCAAAATATACAAAACATATTCGAGGTTAAAAGCTATGTAACTGAGCACTGAAAATGGATATTTTATTTCTGAATAGGTTGAAATATATATTTATTAGAATAGTCATATACAATAATCTAGTACATGTCTACTTCCGGGAACTTACAGCGAGGCGAGAGGAACTAAGGCGGCGCCAGCGTTAACGAAATAAATAGATGATGATAGACCAAATGATGATTTAATCGAAACCGGTCGTGTTTTTTAACCGACTTCAAAAAAAGGAGGAGGTTCTCAATTCGTCTGTATGTATAATATTTTTTTTTTTTTTTTTATGTATGTTCACCGATATTTTCGTCAATTATAGACGGATTTCAAAATTTTTTTTTTTGTTGGATAGAGTTCACTTCTGGGGTGGTCCCATTTTCACCAGGTTAGGATCTGATGATGGGATCCATGAGAAATCGAGGGCAACCACCGAAAATTGTATGCTCGTATGGTGTTTTTGTTACGTAATTATGTCTTACTCAGGTATATGCTTCAGGGTGTCAACATCTGATGCGGCTGTTCTGATGATGAAGCTACAGTACTCCTTAAGGGTTAGGAGTTGGAAGGCAGTACTGCAATTGGTCGATGTAAACTATTTAGTAGTATGTAGGGCTAACATGTTGCTTGTGAGGTAAGGACCTAATACATTCGATCGACCAATTGCAGTACTGCTCCCAACTCTTAACCGTTAAGGAGTACTGTAGCTTCGTCATCAGCACAGCAGCATCAGATGTTGATTCAAATGCTTGAACTCAGCTCTTAACCGTTAAGGAGTACTGTAGCTTCATCATCAGCACAGCAGCATCAGATGTTGATTCAAATTGCTGATGTTGATTCAAATGCTTGAATCAACATCTGATGCTGCTGTGCTGATGATGAAGCTACAGTACTCCTTAACGGTTAAGAGTTGGGAGCAGTACATATGAAATTGGCGTTTTGTCGTACTAGCATGGATGGTATGGACGACATTGACGAAATTGAAACTGCAGCAGGTTTGGCTCTGTGTGCCATTGCATATTATAACTTTGTCAATGTCGTTGGGTCTACATATGATAATAAAAAATATAAATACCTAGTAAGTAATATCAAACTCTTTCAACTAAGTACCTATTAATAATAATTATAGCTTCCTAAAAATATGAACAATTCGTCAAACGGACGTTGTAATTAGTGACTATAGGTATATATTAAATAAACTAAAACCCTTGAGTAAATGAACTAGCATCTATTTAAGTTCACAACGCATTAGCACAACTAAAAATCGAAAAATAAAATGACTTTTAAAAAAAAAAAAAACCGACTTCAAAAAAAAACACAAACGACAAAAACTTTAACCACACAAAATCAGTACCTACATAACTAAAAAGCGATAAATAACCTAATTTATCTACTTAATGCATATTATATATCTACAATTATTTAAATATTTACAACTAAATACCTAATACTTTAACAAAGTCATCTTTAACTATTTAAATATTTACAGTTATCACTTATTTTTGAAGTCGGTGCCAGCCTGCAGCCTAGGTAACGTAGTCTGTTGTGTTGGTTGACGGCTGACGCGCGTGGCCGGCAAACGCAAAGCCACACACACGGCAAAATACAATCTATACTAATATTATAATGCGGAAGTGTTTGTTTGTTTGTTTAAACGCGCTAATCTTAAGAACCACTGGTCCAATTTGAAAAATTCTGTCTGGAAAAATTGAAAAATTTTAGTGTCGGTCAGTTTTCTTAATTACATTTATTTGTTTGGCTGGCACCGACTTCAAAAATAAGTGATAACTGTAAATATTTAAATAGTTAAAGATGACTTTGTTAAAGTATTAGGTATTTAGTTGTAAATATTTAAATAATTGTAGATATATAATATGCATTAAGTAGATAAATTAGGTTATTTATCGCTTTTTAGTTATGTAGGTACTGATTTTGTGTGGTTAAAGTTTTTGTCGTTTGTGTTTTTTTTTGAAGTCGGTTTTTTTTTGTAAAAAGTTATTAAAAATTACAAAAAGTGGTAAAGTGTAAAAAAATTGTAAACTTGACTTTCCATCAAGAACCAATAGTACATTCAATCAGTTATATGAAATAAATTGAAACAAAAAAAATATATTTTGATAAAAAATATTAACTATCACAATTCACAATACTAGCTGACCCGTGCCCACTTTGTTGAGCATAGAAACCATTTAAAACTTCCACGAATATTTCAAGACCAAAAATAGCTGAATCGGTTCAGCTGTTCTCGAGTTTTAGCGAGACTAACAAACAGCAATTCATTTTTATATATTAGACTAGCTGACCCGTGCCCACTTCGTTGAGCATACAAAGCGTTTAAACCTTGGACTTCCACAAATATTTCAAGACCAAAAATAGCCTAGTCGGTTCAGCCGTTCTCGAGTTTTAATTTAAGACTAACGAATAGCAATTCATTTTTATATATGAGATTATAGTATTTTTGTGTGCCTATTATTTTGATAAGTGACACCAAGAATACCTCGAAATTAGCTATAAAGGCTGGCTGACCTAGACAACATTAACAGCAGTGGATGTCCTCGCTGAAGCGGCGAAGTATAATAAATTCTTTAAAGCTATATGAATCAATTTTATTTACAACACAAGACTTGTACAAAACAGTATGAAACAAAGATGAACCATTCATATTGTTCAATGAAAAATTGTGCAGTTCAATAAGTAATCGCCCTGGAACTATCCCCAGGGGCGCGGGGACAGAAATATATTTTACGCTCCGCTACGCTATGATAATATTGACGCTATCTTATAAGCCACTCCCGAGCCATCGTCCCATGAGCCTGGAAATACCCGTATACATTTTACGGATCATACTCATAATCTATTCTGTGGAAAATAACTTTTAATGTTTCGATCATAACCCTTAATAGATATGCCCTAACATATTATAATTAGCATGAACATAACATTAATATACAACATGTAAAATAAATGAGTGATAATATTTATGCGTATTGCTTATAATAATAATAGCTCCCCTCACCGATTTCGATGTCGGTAGCCGATTTCATTGAAACCAGGCCAGCTACGCAGGAGTTATTTTATAGTGCCCAAGTGTGTGCGCAATACGCAGAATTTATAGTGCCCAAGTGTGTGCGCAATACGCAGAAGCACTCTCTCTTCCATTTACTCTCATAACCCAGTGGAACGGTAAACCGACACGACTAGCGAGAGATCAGGCGCAGGACCGACTTTTTACATGCCCATCCGACGCATGGATCATCTTTTCTTGTCAGACAATCAGGTGATCAGCCTGAATTGTCCTAACCAAACCTGAAAACAACATTATTTGTTGTTCCAACGCGGGAATCGAACCCACGACCTCCGGGTCGAGAGCGAAGCTCTGAACCACTAGACCACGGAGGCGAGTGAGAGTGAGTGAGACTATTGCGTATAATATGTAAGTTGAAACGCTAAATGAGCTGCATTTTTTACGCAAGTCACCGGAACATAACGCTCAACTCAGTCTGGTGTAGAGTCGAATTTATCTATACACTAGCTAACACGTGCCCACTTCGTTGAGCATGGAAACCGTGTAAACTTTCCCGGGACTTCCACGAATATTTCAAGACCAAAAATAGCCGAATCAGTTCAGCTGATCTCGAGTTTTAGCGAGACTAACGAACAACAATTGATTTTTATTTTTTATATAGCCATTGTTACTCAGTGGTAATGTAGCTTTCTAACGAAAAAAGGATTGTTAAAAAAGGTCCAGTACTTTTTGAGTTAAGTCGTTACATACAAAAATACAAACTTCTCGCATAACACATAACTCAAGTACAAATATTCACGCGAATAAATTTTTATCACTCATTTCTGTTACACATTTTGTAACATGACTTTAGTATTACTAGTTAATAATTAACTTCAACTTCTGTTGATCATTATTAACTAGTTATATAGACATGTCATTGACTGTATGATACTCAATTGAGTTAAAATAGACATGTTTAAAACTAAAAATTGGTAGAACATAGAAATGACATCATTAACATACTGTAGAAGATTTACATCTAAAGTATAAAAATATTATAATTTTTATGGTAAAAAATATTCGCAATAAACACTTCAACTTTATCTCATTTATAATTATTATAAGGGCGAACAGACGGGCACAGCGTAACTATAATATAAGGGTTGCTTGTTACTTCGGGTTCTGTAGGCCTCATTGATCTTCCTTCAAATCTTAATTCTCTCATCGAAGCGCAAATTCCTTCCTCAAGTCTCGCCTTTAACAAATCGTACGTCTAATAGGGACTTAACGGAATTCCTCAACTACGGAGCAGTTTCTGCGCCGCTGACTTCCAATTGTTTTAGCTTCCGGAATATTCTTCCTCAAATTACATTTTCTTTATGTTATTAGGAACATTAGAAAAGGTTACAAAAGGTACCATCGTTAGCAGTGTTGCCAGAACATAACAAAAATATTACAAACAAACATACAACCGCACCACTACCGTACCTCAGTGTGCACTTTACCTTTTTAGTACCTTATAAATTATACTAGTAATTCATGTACGTACTACTCAGTTTTAAAAAAAGTCATTTGGCAAACGCCTTTAGAGAAAAATTTATTTAATTTTAAATTATTTTTTTTTATAAAATTAAATTGAAAATTGAAGTAAGCCTGTCAATCAGCACGTGTCATTGGTAAATTGACATTTGCGCTGATGACTCAATTGAAACTTAATGCGGTCAGTCAGGAAATTTCAGACAGAGGGCGGTCACGCGTTCAAGAGTTATGCTTCGCGTTCTGCGTTCTTTGTGTTATATTACGTCACATAAATAATAATAATACTATAATAATATCTATGGACGCTTCACACCACGTCAATCTGGCCCAGTGCTAAGTATCCGAAGAACTTGTATTACAGGTACCAGAGAACGGAAATATATTTAATATTTTTATTATATTATACACAAATTTAATACACATCCATGACCCAGGAACATTGAAAACTTTTTGTTCCCTCGGCGGGATTTAAACCCGCGACCAATCGCTCGAGCACCAACGCGCTCAACCACTGCCGCTACGGAGGTCGTAAATATACGAGTACTTACACTGGAGGCATTCTGCGTAGACTGTTCAACGGCAGGGTTCATGAGCTCGAACGCAGAACGCTTGAGTCGCCGCTCTTTGTCTGATAGGTCCCCTAAACTCGATAAGTACGGTCGACAATATTAATTATTAACGTTTAGCATTTTTATCGCCCCGCAAATTGTTCTTATTATAATAATGCACGCAATAATGTCGTCAACGGTCGCTTACCGACCGGAAATGGAAAAGTTACCAGAAGTGTGTCACTCGGCCATATCCGTTGCCTCGTTCACTCGCCGAACTGCCTGTGTGGCTCAGTGCGTACAGTTCAGGTCATGTGTTTGAATCCCGCCGAGGGAACACATATATAACCCCGGAACACAGAAAAGTTTGAGTAAAATTTATATACTTAGTAGTTATGCATTTCCGGGGCCTGGTACCCCAACACAAGTTCTTCATGAACTTACCACAGGACCAGACTGTGTGTGTGAGTGGTGTGATAACCTCCATAGCTAATGTCTATGGAAGCTAAACACTTAATTGTTCTATTTATAGATAATACTTTAAATAGAAATCTGTTCGGTGTCTACTTTGGCAGATTATAATTCAATAGCCAGCGACAACGCCAATCAGTCGGACAAGAGTGGACGGAAGAACGCAATTCCCAATAAAAACCAAATACCGTTAAAAAATAACCACTATTGTAATGGTATAACGTACATTTTACATTAACCAAGAGCTGTGAAGACATGTGTGATTGCTTCAATTATTTAAAGTAGTCATCAACATACTGCAGACGATAGACAGCTGTGGGAGTATTAGATCTAACTTCAGATTAGTTGGAGGTAAGCTTAAGATAAGCTGGATTGAATTCAGACAAGTTTCTTGTTGAGTATTCACGGTTAGGTTAGTTGACAAATGTATACATTTCTATATGTAAATAGTCTATTTATGTCTTAATACTACAGCAACGAGGATTCTATAGAAAGTATCGGTGGTAGGCATCATATAGAAACAACGTTCAGAAAACATTTTTTTGTAAAATTTACTCTGAATAAAAATATTTGATTTGATTTATTTGTAAACCTAAAGCTTAGATAAAAATAAACTATTTTTAAACGTAGTTGCTTTTTATTTTTTACTTTTTAGTGTCTGTAAGTAAGAGTAAAAGATAAATCCGTTTTGTAGCTATGATGCTACAGATAGAACAACACACACCATATTTATAATTTCCACCTCCTTTTTGCGTCGAAAGTCAATTATAAATGCGAATGTGAAAAACTCCCAAATTAGCACTGAAACTACACTTAAATACAAATCAAATCATTGACATAAAAAATGTATCGACAAGCGTTGATTCGATATAAATGTTGGTGAAATATCTTCATAAAATAAAAACTACAGCGCTAAACTATGTAAAATTTTTATGGGACCAAATGGCAACTGTTTTGCAACGAATAAAAAAAGAATCACGCTAATCGGATCATTAACCTCAGAGTAATCGGTGTGCATACATAAAAAAGGCCAAATTGAGAACCTCCTCCTTTTTTTGGAAGTTGGTTAAAATGATAACTTTTGTTTTAAGACGAATTTACTATACAGTGTGTAAAAAGAGCAGTCACTATAACTTTGAGACACGATTGTACTACCTTTCGTCATTTTGGAAATGTATTTTTTTTTATTGTCAAAAACCAAAAAAAAAATTTTTTATTTTTCACCATTTCTTATTTTTTGTCGCAAAAAAAACAATTAAGCAAAAAAATTTTTCTTTTGAAATTTTTGTAAAAAAATTAATAAAAAAAAAATCATTTCTAGAATGAGAAAAGGTAGTATAATCATATCCCAAAGTTATAGTGCTCTTTTTACTCCCGTTATATCAACCATGCCAAAAATGTTAGCGAGTCGAGCTTTAGGGTTCCGTAAAAACGCGAAAGAATACGTTTGTTATTTGCCGCTTTTAAATATTAATTTTCCCCTACTAAAATTGAAAAATAAATTAATTTACGCCCAATTTTTTTATCGACATAAAGCAACGTTATGCAATGCAAAACATAATTTGCCCATACAATAAGTGAAAAAAAAGTTCCTCTTTCAGCGCCGGTACTTTCACAGTAAACTCTATACACGGGACCCATGCACACCCTAAAGTATTACCACTCATTAATTTTATAACCTATATAGTATACGTTTAGATAAGATTTGCTCTATACTTTTTACTATTACCTAATTTAAAATTTATACGGCACTCAAAGGTATAATATAAATTCCACGGATATTAATATTTTATTAATATCCGTAGAATGTCATTAAGGAATAAACTGAGTTTGTTTCAGCTGCATCGTTTGTTAGACTGCACCCGTCGTCGTTTATCAGAGAAATAACACAGCGGGAACTGTCTTCAAAGTAATTTTATTGTACAATTTAGCTCCTTTTTGTTCAAAAAAGGAGCGCCCGGACATATTTTCTTACTAGATATATATATATAGGGTGTAAAAAGAGCAGTCACTATAACTTCTTGGGGTAATAACCAGGCAAGAGATATATCCATTAGTACTTGTCATTTGCTTTTAATCCACTGTTTTAAAAATAAAAAAAAATTCAATAGGCAATGTACAACGTGCACAACACAGCGATCGGCTGATTACGCTGAAAGGTCAATAGCACGCGTTCAAGACGTTCATTACGTACTAGGGCAAAAATTATAAAATTTAAGAATTGAATGCAGAACGTTGTTCCAAACAGTTCAGCCTTGCGACTAAAAATAATAAATTGCAAATATTTTTTTTTTTTTCAAAAAATAAATAATGAAAAAAATTCATTTCTAGAATGAGAAAAGGTCCTTTAATCATATTCCAAAGTTATAGTGACTGCTCTTTTTACATCCTGTATATATCTTGTAACAAATACAGATACTAGATATATATATCTAGTAACAAATACAGTGAAGGAAGAGAGGGTGCTTCTTTGTATTGTACAGTCACTTAGGCACTATAAAACTCCTGCCTGGTTTCAAAACCGGCCACCGCCACCGCTGTCGGTATAGGAGCACATTATCAATCAATCAATCAAGTAATTTATTTGCAAAATTACAATATACAGCCTGACTGGTGAGACATGTGTTACGGAGAGTGCTCGGTACTCGATTCCCATTATAAATATGTAATTTTTTATTTTTTTATTTTATTTATTTATTTGGAATAACAACAGCCAATCTTAATCTAATTATAAGTTATGACTAACAATATATGAGTAATATAGGGCCAATTACAGTTATTCACCTATTTAATATAGACTCCTATAAAAGTTTTTAATAATAAGTACATATTTTAATGATACAAGACAAATTATTGATAACAGGCATGGCGACAGATTGTAAGTAGGTAATAATCATAAAGTACTTTTTATTTGTGCTATGTAAAAAAATGTAACAGAGAAAATGTCGCCAGCTCTTTAATGCTACTGATAACATTGTTTGTGCAAAACGCTCATACTTATAACTATTACAATAATATTAGTAAATGTAAGTAGGTATGAACAGTAACATGTTATAACATAATTTTAATCAGATACATAGCAATAAGCTCAGTAGTTTAATGAGCTACTTAAAATAGTAAGTATCACTATATTGATCCACTTCTTTATATAACATAATTCAAAGCTAATAATAAAGAAAATGTCATCGGGACTTTTGTGATAATGAATAATACATACATTCCACAATAAGATGCATATTATTTACTATGCAAATAACCCAACTTAAAGATAACTCAAAGGTATGCATCAGTGCGTTAACAGGAAATTTATATATGTGTGTGTGTGCAAATTGTGTGTGCACTGTGCGTGTGTGTGGCACCATAACCCTACGACAATGTCTTGGGATCAGTCAAAGACTATTAGGATGCCAATAATTTGTGTGTGTGTGTGTGTGTGTGTGTGTGTGTGTGTAACACCTTACCCTACGATTCTATCTTGGGATCAGTAATGATTACTATAAATAAAATTAAGTACTTAATTGTTTACCAAATTTTTCTTTAAATAAATTAATCATGGATACTATGAAAATTACGCGGCTAGGCAAGCATACCTGCAGCCGGCGCGGCACGGCGCGTTATTATTTTTTTTTCATCTCAGAAAACAGCCAAATACCACGTCCTCTAGTATTGCTCATGTCTCACCAGTCACACTGTAGTTACGCAAAAATATCATTTATCGAATTGACTGCTATTATAAAATTAGGTATACTTTTCGTTGAATAAACCTCGCACCTTCAAATATTGTGCTCAAAAGCATGCTCGAAAAGATTGTACTAATAAAGTTTTAAACTAGTGTACAAACCTTTTAACGGTGAACCAAAACATCTTCGTATTTGCGCAGACCAACAATATTTTAAATAAATTCTACGTAGATTTTAGGGATGGTCTATGGAAATAGGCAAGAGGAATTAGGCCTGGTGGCTTACTGGCTTAATCCTCTTTACATAGAAAATAGCTAGAGCCAGGCTCTATTTTCTATGTAAAGAGACGGTCAGTGTGGGGATGTTAGTGTTCAATGATTACATAATTTCTGGACTGCATTTTAGAATATTCGGAACTATAGTATAGTTTTCTTAGGCGTCGTTCTTAGTCGTACATACGGTTATAGATAATGAGATAATTAACAAAATAAAAACCGTATCAACAATAGGTGTAAATTTTCTACATAGGTGCTATAAAAATATCTGAAAAAAATAAAAGGAGCCTTTCCGTGTTCCTCAGATGAATGAATGAGATGGAATATATTGTAAATATTTTTTGAAACTATGCATAAACAAACTAAAACAGCCTCTATCAAGCTTTATAACAAAATATTTGGGACTAAGGCATTTTCGTATTGAAGCAATATTTGGCCACCACAAAAGTTTGTTTTGTAATAGTTAATTAATGAACATAGTTACTCATAATTAATGTTATTTAATACTTTAAGTAAACGTGAATTTTTTCATACGAATGTTCTTTAAATTATAAACAGGTAGGTGAGTATTCTTATCTCGCATTTTAAGTCCCGATTTCACCAACGCATGTTTGGGTTAACGGCTTGTTAAAATACCGTCCCTTCTCATTCATTGATAGGAATTACGAGAGTACAACATGAAATTTAACGAAGGATTAACTTTAACATTGCTTGGTGAAACACGCCCCAAGTAAAGGAGAATGGCAATTAATTCTACCTTATTTTAGTTATTTTTAGACACATTAATTTAAAACAGGGCCAATTTAATTTAAAAAGGGATTATAATAAATTAACAATTAATTTAATGCTCAATTAAAAATTGATTTGCATTTTTTTTTGTTATCTTGAGTATTTAACATGTCCTTAATGTTACAAATAACAGCCTGAGTTCTTCTTTCGCGTGAAAAACATCGCATGTCAGTAGACTTTTTATTAGTTTCCGCATTTGCACCGACATGGCCGTGGTATTATCACGTATAATGAAATCCATTAAAATATTGTTGGAAGCAATTAAGACCTATAATATTAGTCGTTAAAATTACAGATACATTAAAATTTGATTTTTATTACCATCTCGAGAATTCAAAAGAAACTATCATGTCTTATTTAATATTATAGTTATTATCTATAATTAGGGCCGATTTTTCAATCGTCAGATAACTTTTATCTAAGGAAAGTGGCAGATTTTGTATGGAACAAATGTCAAAGTCACATGTTTATTCAACAGTTATAAGTTATCTGACGATTGAAAAATCGGCCCTTAATATTATAAGCTGAAGAGTTTGTTTGTTTATTTGAACGCGTTAATCTCAGGAACTATATTTTATCGGAGAAGGCTATACAGGGTCTAAAAGAACAGTCACTACAACTTTGTGATACGATTATATTTTGGAAAAAAAACTATTTTTTTTAATTTTTGTATAAATAATAAAAAAATTCATTTCTAGAATGAGAAAAGGTTGTATAATAATATTCCAAAGCTATAGTGACTTTTCTTTTTACACCCATTATAGCTACACGCTCAGACCGATTTGAGCGGTGTACCAATTAATAATGTTTTAAAATCGTAGGTTTTCTTTCTTTTTGCTTCCGCTTCCTGCGCTGTGTAAAAAGTTTGTTAAAGTGGTGCGAGGTTCGCCAGGACTGCTAGTAGTAAAAAGGCTTATAACGGGTGTAAAAATAACAGTCACTTTAAGTTTGGGATATGATTATACTACCTTTTCTCATTCTAGAAATGTATTTTTTACAAAAGTAAAAAAAAAAGTTTGGTTTTTCGTTATTATTGTGACAAAAAAATAAGAACTGGTAAAAAGTAAAAAAAAAATAAGTTTTTGACAGAAAAAAAATCATTTCTAAAATGAGGAAAGGTAGTATAGTCGTATAGCAAATTTATAGTGACTGTTATTTTTACACCCAGTCATGGCCTACCATCCCATACAATCTATCTTTAATACAAAAAAATTGCATTAGATGTCACTACTATTAACGTTTGTAAATAATAAAATGCAAATATGCCGAATTAAGTACAAATATTGACATTAAAATAAAGATAAGCATTTTTTTTTTGGATAACATTACATTAAACTAAATTCAACTCCTTAATTAGGAAGAAGATACGAAACGAAATTAATAATAAGTATTTTCCAAAATGTCGCTAGATGGCGGTTTCCGGAATGTGCCTGGAAATCGAAGAAAACAAAAATAGCCAGTCGAATTGCCAGTATTAGGGTGTTACCATTTTCTAGTACTAGGTCGTGTCTCTGTTATATATCTACTTTGTGACCCAGTAATACTTTTAGTATTCAGTCGGCGCCCTCTAATGTTCCGGTGAAACTGACGCGTAACGGTTCCATTTCGCAGCCTCCATGATATCTATTTATTAATATGTGAAGCCAAAATTTGAGGTACAGTCTTACGACAATTGTTTGAATAGTAGATTATAAATTTAGCACACTTATAGTTTATATAGGTTTGCTGAATGCAAATGTTGCTTAGAAATATTGTATTGTTGTATATTTATATAAGATACCTTCATTGTGCATATGGACAGTTTGTGATGAACCGTTTAAACCTTACCGGGACATACACGAATATTTCAAGACCAAAAATAGCCGAATCCGTTCAGTCGTTCTCGAGTTTTAATGAGACTAACGAACAGCAATTTATTTTTATATATAAAGAATAAATAGATATAGATAGATAACAACAACGCATGATATAATAACAGTAGGTTTTTACGCAATTGTCAATATTTATTTTAAATTATAGAGACAACATCAATTTCTATAGCATATTATCTAAGAATAATATCTAAAGTACCCGAAAAAAGGTATAATTGTATGAACTTTAGACGAATATTGACCACGTGGCGAACTCTCGTTTAGGCAAAAAGGCCTTTGTTTGATAAATCATAGGTAAGGTTAAAACCTTCAATATGTAACTTCACCTAGAACTTGTACGTTGTACATTTGCACTGATTGTTATTGACGTGTAAACGATTCGAAACTCTATTATTATGAAATTACAGTTAGTTTTCCTATACGTCCCTCTTATCACTCTCCCGGTGTGGCGAATCAGTTATCGACGATTTAACTAGTAACGTCGTATTGCTGGCACGTGCATGTACAGGAAAAGATTGTTTTTGCAGCTATAAATTAAAATATTATATGCTCTTAAAGCTAGATAAGGCTGCAATGTACGTGAAAATTGCGTTTTATCCAGGTACTTTTGTCAGTATTCGTTCGTCGTCATCGTGTCAGCTGTGACGTCCACTGGACAGACCCCTCCCCCCCATTAAACTATTTCAGTTGCACCCGGCAGGCGGGTTAGTGAGCACAGTTTACATTGACAACTTTAATTATATTTTTAGTCTTAAACTTTAATTAATTATATACAATAATTATATATTTATATATACTCCTATTAAAAATATTTAAATAAAATATTTTTTTAATAGGAGCTTTATTCATAAAGGAGTTGAGAGATTACGGCCAAGTTATGAAACAAACAACCGTACCTAGTATACCCCCTAGACCTATTTAATATGATAGAGATATAAATTTTTACTAACTTTAAAATACGTGCCATATAAATAATAAACTTATTTTATTTATCATAAATTGGCCCATTCAATAATTTAAAATAAATGTCTCTTTCAGCGCTGATACTTTCACAGTAAACTCTATATACGGGACCCATACACGCCTTAATGTATTATCACTTTAAGGTGTGTATGGGATTAGTATTAGCCTGTATCTTATTATGTGAAGGCATTAGATAACCTACTCTAACCTGAAACCTATTTCGATTCAGAGTGCGACTGTCTACATTATATTGTACTCACTTGAGGCCAAAATGCATTTGCAATGTTAAATGGAAGATCGTTGCAGTGTTGCCAGTCGTAAATTCCAAACTCAATTATTTTGTTTTCGATCTGCTCCACGAAAATATGTTTACAACTTCGAAAGCATCGTTTTAGAGTTTGCTAAAGTATGTTATAAATTATTACATACTTTTATTTTCGTACTGAAATAATTTGGTACTTGTGTTTTTTTTATTACATAAATAGATAGTATTTAAAGTATATCATTAACATAGTCATTAATAAATGAAGAATTTTTGTGACTTTTCTTTGGGGTTTCTCACAAGACTCGCAAAGGTGCTTCAAACAACATGCAGTTTCTTAAAAACTATTAATTGTATCCTTTGGAAACTTTCTTACTTTCCAGAGTACAGTCAAGTACCAATATTATCGGCCAACATAGTACTTGGATAAAGGCGTGTTCCTTTAGGCGCTCTTTTTACTCTGAACGCTCAGATCATTCATAAGCTAGTGGAACAACTGACAGATGTCAAAATTTAACATTTCCTATAAATCCCATAAATTCTATTTATATTTTAAATTAACAATAATAACTACATTAAAAAAGAATATAGAATAAATTTGCTCGATCCATAATTTAAAAATAACATCGAGATCAGTGAAATCTCTGAAATCTAAGTAAACGTCAAAAACAAGATGGGTAAAAATAAGCAAAATGGCGTGATCATTCTGTGCGTTTTGAACAGTTTTTGACAGCTGACGGCTGCATCTGGAACACGGGGTAAGTATAGCATGTGTGTCTAGTAGCTTTTTGACATCTTCTCTCTCGGTTTTGTCGCTGCGAACTGTACAAGGAGCAAAAAAGGTAAATACATTTTGCTCTTCACGGATCATTAACGCCGCTACCTTGTGACATTCGCTTTTCTGCCTTTTTACTGTAATTAGTTACATTGATGGGGTCTGAAATACCTTACGTGCAATTTAAAAGTAATAGCTGCAGTTAATTAACAAAGCAAATGGATATGAAATGAGATTGGGGTATTTTATGTACGAAGACAACATTTCACCGTAGTTGATTATAATAATAATTAAGTTCAGCCTCGATACATAATCAAACATCAATACCGATTTCGGTGTCAGTGTCCAGTTAAACCAGGCAAGGTATGAACGGATTATACAGAATGATTCATGGTTCATAATAAATCAAGCCGAATATAGAATGAAGAGAAGGACACGTAGAGCATTTTTTGTTTTGGCATAAATTACTTACCATAACGCGACAAATCACAATTAAAGATTTCAATAAAAGTCACAAAACAGATGAGTTTCAATCCTGGTCCTTAGGTGAACGGCCAGTGCGTTCGTGCAATGTGTTGATATATTTTTTTATTAATTTACTTAAATGTGCGTTAGAATAGTATTCATTCGGAAATTTTGAAGTTTAATAATAAAATATTAAATGGTTGTCCTAGTCTCGTATTCATGAATTTGTTGGTAAAAATAGAATTCAATGAACGCGCTAGTCATTCAATTAAATAGCCGATTCAATCAGATGACTGCGACATATAGACTAGTAGCCCGTGGGGCTCCGCATATTAGGACTCCTTGTGGTAATTTTAAACCTTCAATTTTTTTAGTTAAACCTATTAAGTAACTTATATGAGGTGCCTAAACAAAAAATCTCTACGCGTCCTTCTCTTCTTACTACCTAGGTATATTCGGATTAATAAATGAACCATGAATCAACCTGCATAACCCATTCATACCTTGTTTATTACAAGGACATACTCTCTTTCTTAATTCTCATAACTCAGTGGGATGAATAATCGACTCGACCGGGGAGAGAACAGGCGCAAGATTGACTTTTTACATGCGCATCCGACGCAAGAATCATGTTTCTTCTCAGACAATCAGGTGATCGGCCTGCATTGTCCTTAAAACTAGAAAACAACATTTTTAGTTGTTTCAATGCGGTTAAACCTATGAAGAGTCGAGGTCCAGACTTAGAATTAAGTCTGGCTATGGTCCTAGGTAAAGCCTATGATGTGATTACATTTCTGGCGTTACTTCAATACACATAACACTGACCAGAGATTTATAATATTTGTATAATTTATACATTAGGTATATCTACATATTATTCATTTATCCTTTAAGCATTGAGTTTGTACGAAAGCGTCAGCCTATTTTATCTTAATCCCGGTTTAGGACTCGTAAATAACTCATAACAGTTTAAAAATAACCTCTTAATAGAACCGCTGTCCTCCATAATATGTAATGAAGTTGGAGCGAACTGTCAAATTCGTGGACTTTTCAACTTTGGGGTGAACACAGAAAAGGCGTCCATCCTAATGACGAATTAGAGCGTGTGTGGAGTAAAGTAAAGGTGGGTGTATACTGTAAGCGATAAGCTTAGCGTACTGATACATAATAATATTATATAACTTGTAAGTATTATTGTAATTGTATATTCCTATTGCAGGAATAGTGTTTTAATGTGAAAGCGACAATTTTATTACTACCAGAAAAAGATATATTTTCTAAAATATTTTTCAGCTTTTTCAGTGTGTATACTTGATAATCATATCCATTATAATTTAAATTATTGATTTATGTTGCAATTGTGTATGCTATGTAAAATGAGGCATTTTGTTATGGGAAACGAATCACCGCACAACGAACCACTGCAACTCCACAGGAGTTACAGTGGTGGGAATGTGTAATGTGTAGGTAGCCAGGATTATTTAGTGGTATGGACCAACCTTACAAAACCCATATTAAAATATGATCAGGGATACACAAGGGATACGCTAGATCTTTTTAGGGTCCGCAACGAAATTAATCAGAAGAATCAAGGTTCTGGAAGCTGTTCCAGTTTGGTTAAAGTGGAGGCTTGTGTAATACATTTCTACTTATTCAGTGATACTATTTGTATTAATACTAAATAGTTGTCACTCGCTGTCACTCTGGCCCCACCTTATGTAAAGTCGCTAAACCACGAGCAAACAACTGTGTTTGGCCAAACTAAATTTCACACCCACTTTTGCCCGCAACTTGCAGGTTAAATGAATTATTAAACACCTGAACACCTTTTGTTTACGAATTAAGACAAAACGTTTAATTAATGTTCACATTATCTATCATCAACAATTATTGCCACTTTGGTTTTAATGTATAAATAAATAAAAAAACCTCTACTTGTGAACCTATTTTACAGATAAAAAACTTTAGTTACACGTAGAAACGTTTAGTTTCAGTTTTCAAAATGAAGAACTTAAGTTACATACTTTCATTTTTTCTTTTTTAAACATAAAAATAAGGATTATACTTATTTTAATGTTTTCCTATAATCTAATTATGAATAATACTAACACCGTTAAAAGGATATTAAATAAGTTACTATGTAACATTAATAAAGTTGTTCATTTTTAAAAGTGAAACGAATGTAATTTTAATAAAGTTGTTCATGTGTAACGAAACGTTGTTTTATCTGTCAAATAGGTTCTCACGTAGAGGTTGCACTTGAGATTGTTTTATTTTGACAACACTAAATCGCATACTAAGTATTTTTTATTATTTCACAATCCAATGACTCTCGATACTCTTTGAAAACATTTTAAACTACATAATCTCTATTTATCATGTCTAACAGCACAAAATGTAGGGTCGAGGTAGATGGGAACGAGATACACTATGTCGACGAGTACGTATATTTAGGCCAAATAACATCATTCCACAACAGGCAGGATAAAGAAGTCGACCAGCGAATAGCGAAAGCTTGGAAAACCTTTTGGTCGATGAAACAACATATGAAAGGGGACCTTCCACTATGCCTAAAACGTAAACTCGTGGACATGTGTATCCTGCCTATCCTAACCTATGGTGCCCAGTCTTGGACTTTGACCGCCTCCCAAAAGTCCCGGCTTGGAGTCTGCCAACGGGCGATGGAGCGCAGCATTTTAGGTGTCAAAAGAATCGACCGTATCCGAAACACCACACTGCGCTTAAAAACGAAGTTAACTGACGTCGGCAGGAAAGCAGCTAGCCTGAAGTGGAGTTGGGCAGGGCACGTATACCGCATGCACCCGGACAGATGGGCGCGTTTAGCGACGGAGTGGCTACCGACTAGTCGACGAAACAGAGGTCGGCCCAAGAAAAGGTGGCGCGACGAGCTAGACGCGTTTCATAAAGAGTGGCCAGTCATAGCAAAAGATCGGGACCTGTGGAAGGAGAGAGGGGAGGCCTTTGCCCAGCAGTGGGACAGTAACGGCTAATAATAAATAAAATAAAAATAAATAAATCTCTATTTAAAATCCCTCAGGAAAGGTGAGAACTCATTGTAAACTTGTTTTCGAGAATGGTCCTCTATTTGCTCCACCCAGGTGTTCACTGCGCTCTATCTGCCTACTGTTTTATAATCTGACGCACGCAGTATGAAAGTATAATTAAATTGGTCCTTTTTAAACAATTATACTTGTTTAGAAAGGCACAAGCTTCATTACAAAAAGCTTCATGTGAGCGCTTGTCGACAGTGAATATGAAAACATTGTCTGTGCTAATGTAAAGATGTCCAGCCACGGAATATTTTCCGTGATCGACTTTCTGTAGAATGTACTGGGGCCTTACTCTCCAAACTTATTTGAATTTGATTCAGATTCGATCGTGCCGCGTACTCCCAAATAAATTGACTTTTATTTATTTTGATTCTCAGTCGATTGAAATTGTCGGGAGTATAACAAATTACGATCTAACGATTTAATGTATCCTGGTTAGTTTCAAAGTAATCCACCAAATAAAATGCCAAAAGCCGTTGATATAGAACTGATTTGATTCTCGATCGTGTCGGGAATAAGCCTGCTGATTGCTATAGTGCAAATCACATTTCATACAAAAGGTCGGTCATCGACGGTTAAAAGGAAATATATACAAGGTGTAAAATAAAGGTGATAATACTCTAGGGTGTGTATGTGCCTCCTAGATAGAGTATACTGTGAAAGTGCCAACGCTGCTACTTTTGACTTTGATGTTTGTATAAGAAATGCCCCAACATCATACATTTTCTCATATTATAAAAAAGTACCACTTTCAGCGCTGGTACTCATTAAACTCTAAATACGGGACCCATACACACCCTCATGTATTATCGCTCATTAATATTATAGCCTGTATAAGCGCTAAAAAAGCAGTTCAAAGTTGTAACATTTAATTAATAGTTCCTATGATTGTCACGAAAATGTTTTTGGCGCTAGTGTCATAGCAGAAATTAAGCATCGCGCGATTTTTGACGGCAAGAAGTTATTCAATCAATAGAGTGACCGATATGTCCGTTATAATACGTGGGAAATTTGGGAATTTCAATCAAGGGAGACTCCACGTATAGACGTGGTACATATATATAGATGTAACCCTCGGGTTGAACTTTTGATGACTTTTAGTTACAGCATCACAGGTCTCGACCTGTGATGCTGTAACTAAAAATCATCAAAAGTGACTGGTTGTAAAGGATTTATGTTCCCTTAATAGAATAGCCCCCAGAACGCTTAGACAAAGAAATTAGCAAAGCAAAGGGGAGGCGATTAGCATTTTCCAACGAGAGGAAAATTTCGAATGCTCGTAAATGGGAAATGTATAATCGTACGACGATTTGAACATTCATTTCTATGCCCATTTCTCAAATTCCCTCGAAAAGAAATGAAATGTTTTATTCGTGTTGTATTTAATATTTAGCAATAGCGTGTGCAGGTTTTAATGAAGTCTGGAGGCACGCACAGTGCTGTTTGTATTCAC
This sequence comes from Celastrina argiolus, assembly GCA_905187575.2. Taxonomy (NCBI): domain Eukaryota; kingdom Metazoa; phylum Arthropoda; class Insecta; order Lepidoptera; family Lycaenidae; genus Celastrina; species Celastrina argiolus. The sequence goes on along the minus strand of LR994577.1, from coordinate 20,280,323 downwards.
TGTCCTAATATTTACTGAGGTCATGTTTACTTGTGACAACATGGAAATTTCATAAATATATTTTCAGGTTTTTTAAAATGAAAAAAAAGCGCTAATACGTTAGATTTGGTTTGTAAATTTTAGGAAATCAAATGTCATAAATGTGTAGTAGTTTGTATTGATAAATAAATATGATAAGGGATGAAATTATATGAACTACAAGGGTTCCTGTGCTGATTAATGCCTTCCACACCGATTCCCGTGATGGTGGCCAGTTTCTTTTAAGCCAGGCTAGTTACGCAGGATTTTATATTGCCCAAATGCGCAATACACAGAAGCACTCTCTCTTCCTTCACTCTCGTAGCCCAGTGGGACGGATAACCGACACGACTAGCGGGAGATCAGGCGCAGGATCCAGGTGGAATTTTACATGCACATCCGACGTATGGAGCCTGCATTCTCCTAACCAAACATGAAAACTACATATTTGTTGTTCCAACATGGAAATCGAACCCACGACCTCCGGGTCGACAGCGAAGCTCTGAACCACTAGACCACGGAGGCGCTGATCTATGTACTAGTATGTAGTATATGATATTATGTAAGTTTACTGGTATCATGTGCTGTTTTTATTTGCAATATTACAAAGTCATCCATGACGGAAAAATTTGTAAAATAATTAAAAAAAAAACATGTACAGTTAAAGGTTTTGTGGCTCAATTAAATCTGGATTATTCTGGCACATGACGTGATAAGTCACGACACTCCTAACGTACGCCATTATGAATCCTGTTGCTGAGTAATTAGAGCTCAAATTGCTCGGCCATGACCCTGTATCGAGCTAATATAAGGGGCATGTCACATACTATACATGTTGCTATAGAACACTGTTTTAGCCTTACAGGCGCTTTTAAATAGACTAATAGCGAACTAATGGATGGTTCTACCGTGTTGTTCGTCAACTATTACTGGTGTTTAGTTAGCATTTACAGTAAGTAGTTACTATTAGTTTTTTTTTTCTACTCCGTTGAGATATATACGACCTCTTAATTAAGACTAAGGGCGTGTTTAGAGACATAAACCAAACTGTGTGGTGAGCACAGTTTAAGTGCCCATTTCACCAACACATGTTAAAGTTAATCCTTCGTTAAATATCATGTTGTTCCTCTCGTAATTCATATCAATGAATGAGAAGGCATGGTATTTTCACAAGACGTTAACACTAACATGCGTTGGTGAAATCGGGACTAAGGGTCACTCTTTGGTAGAAATTCGACCACATTTTGAATCTTTAGGGTTATTTTGCCTTGCCAAAAAATGAGAATAGTTCCTATGGAAAATTTGAAAGAAATATTGATAATTAAGTCAAACCTATTTTTATACATTTTTTGTAGCTAATCGTGAATTTAAGAAATATTATCATTATTTTATTAAAGTATTTGCTATAATTTAAACTAAGTATGAATATGGGAAATTTCATGCTACTCCATCCGCGCAATCTTAGTAAAAAAAGGTGCACATATTTATATAGAGAACATTACATTTATTTAAGACGGTTTCGGTTCGATTTTAACCAACTTCAAAAAAGATGAAGATTGTTACTTATGGTATATTATGATTGATGATGATATTTAATTAATTGTCATCTACCCACATTTAGCCGCTGTTTGCTTAAGCTAATTATCTCTATACGACAGACCGCAAATTATTGGTCATTGGCCTCGAAGCTATTCCGGTACTTCATTTAATTCCTAAGCGATCCGTAATTCATCCGATAACAGAGTAGGCGAATATACAACGTGTTAAAGAAATTAGTGATAACATTTTTATATCACTTTATTATAAAGCCTTTTTTGCATGCTTTTACATAATATGTAGGTGTTTTTACATAGTTTATATTAAATAAATATAACATTATTTAATTTATTACATAAGAGTAGCTTGGATAAAGGCCCCTCCAACTTTATTTAACTTTATTTTTTCTCTAGCCTTTGTCATTTACTCTTTGGCTGCTAGGTTTTAATTTTTTATTTTTAACCGATTTCCAAAAAAAGGAGGAAGACCTCTATTCGTATGGTTTTTATGTAAACACTGATTACGCTGCGATTAATGATCCGATTTTCGAGATTCTTTTTTATTTTTCATAGTATTTTTCATAGTTTGGCCCTGTACTTTTTATTTTACGAACATTTTTGTTTCAGTTATAAATATTTTCGTTTTATGATGTACATGGATGATGTAGTTTCAGTACGGCTAATTTAGGGGTTTCATAATTTCGCGTTATATTGACTCTCGACACAAAAAGGTGGTGTTATATAATATAAATGGAGTGTGTGTGCCTGTCATTCAGTTTATAGCATTGTAGCTACAAAAGGAATGAACTGATTTATCCTTCTGTAGTTTACTCTAAAGACACTGAAAAGTTTAAAAAAAAAGCTATTAAAAATATTATTTGGATGTAGTAGTCGGTTTTTTTAACGTTTTTAGATATCGGCAATATATTATAATCGTTGACTCTCATTTAAATTAATCTTTGCAGTTCTTTCTTTGTTGGTTTATCCTCATTACATCAAAAATAACTTGGTTGAGAAAGTAGAGACTTCTACTATTTCTAATGTCATAAGTTGAAAACACAGGGAGCTGTGACACAGTTATATACTAGTACGGCTGCCGATGTTACCTTTATTGTGTACCTATTTTGTGGAAATGTTATAATTTATTTTGGTGAATTGTACTTTGTCATACTTATAATCGAGAAATAAAAAAAAATTAAAACTATAAGTAAAGAAAAAATCAGTAAAAATCAGTAAAAAACTATAAGTAAAAAAAAAATGCATCCAGTGCCATAGTGTGTTCTCTGACCTGAAATAAAAAATAAATAATGCTCTTTTCCCCAAAAACCTACACAAAATTAAATGAAATTCCTTATTATATTATTATGTTAGTATATTTCTACTCCTTGTTCCGTCAATTGCCTAAGACAGACTAATTTAAAACGACACATGATACATTTGGCATGGGTTTAGACAAAAATCATCGGTCGGATGTTTGTGTGAGCTAAAAGCATCGGAAACGCCAAAACAATGTGGTCTAATGATAAGCTGAAAGTGTTTTTAAAAAGTTAACAAATTCACAATCATAAAATTAATATTAGATATATTATGCTGGAGGACATTTGGAGAGGCCTTTTCCCAGCAGTGGGCTAGTGTAGGATAGTAAAAAAATATATATTAGTTCAAATAGTGTCGTAAGTCGTCAAATAAAAAAAGAATCACGAAAATCGGATCATTAAGCTCAGAGTAATCGGTGTACAGTCGCGTGCGCTAACATGGATACATCCACAAATTTTCCAAAATATATTCACCATATTCTATTCAAAGCAATGTAACCAGCAAAGAGTTTAAAAATTATGAATACATTATTTTCATAATGAAGTAAACAGCAGTATTTCAGTGATACATGTAAACATTGTTTATTTCATTATAATGTAAACAATAATTGTATCAATAATATTTAACACTTTTAAAATTGAACCCTTTTTCACTTTTCTGCAAATGTATGTTTTAATTGCCACAAAAATGTACTCGGGGTATGTTGCAATAAGATGTATACATTCATTTTTCTTTTTATTTCCGCACAGTCGTCACTACAAATGGTAGAAATTTAGAGTACTGAATAATTAATGTGTGTAAAAAAACTATGACTATTTTTGCAAATTTGTAGATGTATCTAGTTTACGCGACAGTACATACCTCCTTTTTTTGGAAGTTGATTAAAAATAGAAGATACTGATTGCAATAGTGCAAATGGTACAATAAGTCGGTCAGAAAAAATACAGACGAATTGAGAACCTCCTCTTTTTTTTGGAAGTCGGTTAAATAATTAGAGGAAATTGGTCGCATTTACATTTCCTGGCCACTCTCACTATGTAGTGAGAATAGTGATTCGGAGCAACAATAGCAATATATATTTATTTCTCTTTATTTAGGCTTTTAATATTATAATTGTAGATATAAAATTTAAATTAAACACTAATTTGAAACCGCTCGCTCCTGTTACCTAAGTATACTATACATTTTATAAATAGAAATTATTTCTAGGAATTTGTGATTAAAATTGCTTTTTGTTCTTCTTTCCAGTAGGTAAATCCAATTCTTGAATCCGGTCCAAACTTGCTATTAACTTTTCCGAAAAAAAAATACTGAAAGCGTTTTTTGTTTGTTTTTAAATATCTACCTTTAATGTTTTAAGGTACGTCAATGTTCCCTCCAGACATTTTTATAATTTTCTCAATAACGTTTAGATTTCTAGTAATTCTTACTCGCACTTTTTTATTAAGAAGCAAAAACTAGAAGGTTGGTGAGCGAAGTGTGGTTAATGCGATTTTTTGTATGTTCCGTTTTCCGTTGGTATGTCCGTCACGTACGAAAAGGATGAGTTAAGATGTTTGAAGAAATATTGGCGGTGCGTTCCCGAGGGACAGCATATTAAAAAATATGAGAATCTACTTCTTGACGTATTGTTTTATATTACACTGGATGTTCGGGTCAACACCCGTACAACCCGTGTTACCTAGATTTAGGGGTAATAATGCTACGCTGCAGTTCGGTAAACTTCTTCATTTATTATAATATAATGTAATAAAGTTAGTTCACGACGCGACACCTTACCGAGCGCGTGGCTCAGCATATCTCACCTCATATTTAGTCGTAGTTATCCTAATCTGTGCTGACTCAATATAGTTATCTTACCTTATCTTAACATTCAACCCCAACCCCGAACACTGGAACTTCTCTGCGCGTACTTACCGCCTTATTAGGATTATGTTTCTTAACGCACTGACAGCATCGCCACCTATCTTCTTCTTCTCTTACATATAAAAATGAATTGCTGTTCGTTAGTCTCGGCAAAACTCGAGAACGGCTGAACCGATTCTTCTATTTTTAGTCTTGAAATATTCGCGGAAGTCCAGGGAAGGTTTTAAACGGTTTGTATGCTCAACGAAGTGGGCACGGGTCAGCTAGTCTTCTTATATATAAAAATGAATCGCTGTTCGTTAGTCTCGCTAAAACTCAGAATGGCTGAACCGATTCAGCTTTTTTTGGTCTTGAAATGTTCGTGAAATTCCAGGGAAGTTTTAAACGGTTTGTATGATTAACTAAATGGGCACGAGTCAGCTAGTTATATTATATATAGTAGGTAGATACATAAATAAAACAAACTATCTATTTTTACTGAAATCTTTGTGTACCCATATATTTTGTATTCCAATTGTAGGGGTTCCCTACAGATGTATTGATGGTGTTGCTGGATGTTCTTTAGCCCGAAATGTATCGAACTTAAGGAATGACGACAGCAATAACCCGTTCAAATTGTTTATTGTCATTAATGTTATTATGCTTACACAATTCAATCGTTATTAAAGTGTACGGTCAGCGGTTGTACTAAACAAGTGCATAAGTACGACTCCGCTCGTACACCTGGGCTCTGATTCAAGATGCCATCGATATTTAACGCTGACGAAATTCGAAAACAAAATGTATGGGATTTGACATAAGCTTCGCTAAGTGACACATGGATTCTATTGTCATTTAGCGGTTCTTATGTCATACCCCATATAGTTTGTTATATAGCGATGGCATCTTGAATCAGGCCCCAGTAATAATTATATTTATCGCGAAAGCAAAAACGCGGTAAAAATAATACGTATACTAATCTATTTGCCTAATATACTTCGGAGAATACCCTATTCATATCTTTGTACTAAGCCTTGAAAATGGGAAAATGATTACTCACGACCAATTTCCGATCTGTGTTAAGACTGAATAGAACAATATGTATTCATACGAGCTGCCATAATCTTTCGCTTCCCGTATGAAAAGGGTACGGATCCAAAACTACCTCATCAGTCACTAAGTCATTCATCCGGGGACGGTTGATAAAAGTTTGGGAGCCCATTGTTCTGAAATTATCATAGTTGAAAGCTGTACAAATATGCAGCGACAAAACAATAGCTCAAACGTAGGGATTCTTATTATAGTTGAAAACATGAACGGATGATTTCAACTATTGAAATTAAATAAAATTGAAGTTCAAACTGTCATTACATTTTAGAATACGGCGTAAAGTATTAAGTACAATAATCTAAAGATCCGTCTTTAGAATAAATGAATGTACTCAATACGTTACAACATATCACAAAATCTTTAAATGACAGTTTAAAGTAAATTTTTCTGGGTAGAAAAATTAAAATATCTAAAATTAATTTCTGGGTAGGTAAATTTTTGCGACATAATAATATATACTTTCATCCGTTTATGTCTTTAATTGTAAATGTACTTGTTGATCACCAGAACAAAATACAATATTATGTGTTATATTGATTTAATATGGCCTTTCCAAAAAAAAAGCTTGTGAAGTTCATTTGGAAATAAAATATTTTGATTTTGATTTTGTTTTATTAGAAAGCGGTTTAGCGTGTCGGTGCTCAAGCTGGAGCTCGCGATTTCGAATCCCGTCGAAGGAAAGTTTTCTGTGTTCTTGAGTCATGGCTGTATATTAAATGTGTGTATAATATAATAAAACTGTTGTACGTAAAAATCTACCTGTAACACAAATTCACGTTTTAATCATGGGGCCAAATTGACGTGGTGTGAAGCGTCTATATATAATTATTATTATTCAAAAATTACGGATAGTGTCGCGGTTATTTTTTTTCCCGGCGTCCATATATATTTTTTTCTCCAAGATATTTTTTTACCCAAACAGGTAAATGCTTTTTTTTTCTCGTAAAGCCTAACATAGAAGTAAGGTCACCAAATAAATGAAGCATCCGAAGACGTATGCTCTACGTGACCAATAATATGGCTGTAAAGAAACTCTCTGGGAAAATGTAGCGTAGTAAGTACAGAACAAATGAAATACTGAATCACAGACCAAGAAATAACCATTTAATAACAATTGAAGCATTCTAAACAGATTATTTCAGTACGATACAGTAACAATCAGTTATTTTTTACAAATGAAGGAAAGTAATAAAAAATATAGTATACCTATATGGATGTATAATAACTGAGTGATAATACATTAGCGTGTGAATGGGTCCGGTATATAGAGTTTACTGTGAAAGTACCAGCACTGAAAGAGTTACATTTTTTTTATTATAGTATGTGTAAATTTATGACGTTGAGGCATTTCTCATATAGTAAGTACCAGCGCTGGAAAGCTTGACTTTCATGTTTGAAAGTCAAGATTTTCAGCGCTGGTACTTTTACAATAAACTCTATGTAGGAGGCACATACATACCCTAACGTATTATCACTCACTTATTTTACTACCTGTATATGACTTACTGATTAAGTAGAAATTAATTCCTGGTTTCAATCTAATTTAAATTAATTTATTATTATGTTGGTATTGAAATAATATAAGGCTACGGGTATAATTTATTTTTATTCCCAAAAAAATAATAAAAACTAGACCACTAGCAAAGCTTCAAAGCGCTACAAAGTTCTGTTGATCTTGTCCTGCCCTTCACATGCTAATAAGTAGAGTCATATTTAAATTTCACTGCTTTGAGTACCTAACGTAATAATAAAGCTTCAAAATATAAACGCTGGCTAGTTTATAAAATACTAGCTGACCCGTGCCCACTTCGTTGAGCATGGAAACCGTGTAAACTTTCCCGGGACTTCCACGAATATTTCAAGACCAAAAATAGCCGAATCAGTTTAGCAGATCTCGAGTTATAGCGAGACTAACGAACAGCAATTGATTTTTATATAGCTTATGTTACTCAGTGGTAATGTAGCTTTCTAATGAAAAAAGAATTATTAAAATCGGTCCAGTACTTTTTGAGTTAAGTCGTTACATACAAAAATACAAATCTTTCCTCTTTATAATATTAGTGTAGAAAACATTTACTTCTGGCTAAGCCTAACTAAGGTACTACTACTAAACTAACGAATTTAATTGAATTAGATCACTATGTTATTTTTACACTTGTTTTAAATATGTTTATGACGTAGGTTGTACTTGGCACTTATCGTTAGGTATATCTTGGATCATCTAAATTATAGTATGTGTTAGTTTGATGTTGAGCTATACTATTGGAAAAATGACATCCAAATCTATTAAGTAGTTTTTACGCCAGAGAACAAACATCCATGCATACTTACAAACATTCACGTCAACAACATTTATTCGGTAAAAAATTAACATGGTATTAAAAATGTGGTATTTCGATGACCAAATTGTTTTAAGTCATGCAAAAACGTGTATCCACATGTCACTATGTTTCTGATGGCTCTCGGCCATCTCTGTTTATTAATGAAAATGAAAGAAGATGTATGAAAAACGATGATTGCCGAAATATTGAGGTCGTGGTGATACTTTAAAAGACGAAAACGAGTTTTAATATTACACGGTATTTTAGTTACTCTTTTGATTCAATTATAACAAATTCAAATTTAGGTTAAGTAAATTAAATAAATAGGGGTTACCAAAAAATTTTAACATAATATAATCTTTTCTTCTGCAATATTTTTTATCATATTATATATTATAATAGCTCTTATTAGGATCTTATTCTGTTTATTTTTAATTTACCAAATTTTATTAATCTGATACTTGTATACAATTAACAAATCGATAATTATTTTACAAGATTTGTACAAATTCAAAAATCATCATTAATGAAAATTGGAATAATACTTTTCACAGAAAACAGTTGATTGGATTTCCATCGTAAATGCCAAGAGATTTTCGGCGGAAATCCATCAACTGTTGGCAAATTAAATAACATGCTCATTATACCATACCCGGCAAATTAGATTTCGAGGAGAATGCGTTTCGCTTCGCTGGTTTTTTAATACATTTCCTTTTCTACAGATGGCGAAAGCACGGCCGTACATCGAGTTATCGGAGTGGATATAAAATGAAAATCGCTGCATCCGGCGATTGCGAAGAAACAATCACATGAGTCTACAAAATGGCGTTCAAGAATTCCATATCCACCCTCGCAACAGTATTAATATGCAACCTCTGCTTCGGCAGATACGAAACATTATCCAACAATCAAAACTTAAATAATTTAGATAGAAGTATAGAGGACGATCAATTTCAAATAAAAGATAAATTTACACACCACAGATATAAACGAAACGTGAACGCAACGAATGACTTGCTACACGATATAAATCATGGAGCAAGAAATAACGTAGACAAGTATTTGTTTGACAAAGACAAGATGGTGGCGAACAGATCTGAGGAGGTGGAGGCTACGACCGAGTACTACTATAACACTACCGAGGACGATTGCGTTGGTGATAGAGAATACTGCAACATGACCAGAGAGGAATACTTCGAAATGCTAGACGACTATATCTACCCACAGAAGTTCGAATGGGTCCTAATAGGGACTCACGCTATAGTATTCGTGATCGGTTTGATAGGGAACGCTCTAGTGTGTATAGCGGTGTATAGGAATCATTCCATGAGGACAGTCACCAATTACTTCATAGTGAATTTAGCCGTGGCAGACTTTATGGTGATCCTAATTTGCTTACCCCCGACAGTGCTGTGGGATGTGACAGAAACGTGGTTTTTTGGTGCAGCGATGTGCAGAATCGTCCTATATTTTCAGGTGAGGATATTTTAACTATTATATTAACTAAGTAACTCTGGGTTATACATTTTTATATTTACTTTCGGATAAACGAACTCTGGGCTTTTACTCAGGCTGGTGGAAGTGGGACTAGTAAAGTTATTTACGTAAGGAAACTATATTTTGCACTCATAAAGGCCTAAGATAAACTTAGTCTACTGTATGCGTATAAATGCTGCACCAGCGTATACCCTGAACAAAAAAGAGGTTATCTGTTATGGGTATATAATAATATATACGCATAACGGATGACCCGTTGTTTATCGTTTCAAGGCAGGGAACCCTTGATCTCCGTAAGGTATAAACTCTAAACTAATGAACCATGGCCATCATTATTATTAGTAGAATTACGTTGGCAGTCGTAGATGAGGTAGATAAATTTGATTCTGCAGTATAATTCATTAATCTTCTAAAGTAATGGACCATGGAGTCGCTCTCATTACTATTAGTCAGATTACAATCGTAGACAATATAAATAAACATTCTAAAAGAAATGTCTCCTTTTTTGGATCCCCAATGTGGGGAACTCACGTCTTCCGTAATCGAGGTATAAACTCTAAACTAATGAACCATGGAGTAGCTCTCATTACTATTAGTAAGATAACAGTCGCAGACGAAGTAGTTAAACCTGCTTCTGCAGTATGAATAAAATATTTTCACTAGGGTAACGTCAACAGTATTTTCTAAAGTCGTTTTGCGGTTCGTTTCACAGTACGTGATCGACATACTCGTTCCCTCGCTTTGAGCTGTTATGTTATGAAACTGTATCAAGGGGATCCAATTTGTCCAACTCACCAATGCAATCACCAACTGAATTGAACCCGACTTAACCATATTATGTAGAGAACCATAGATATATAATAAATATCTGATGAATTTGAGAAAGGACTCAGATGTTTGGTATAATTGAGTCAACTGCACGATCAGCTTTATATATGTACTAATCTATACTAATTATAAAGTAGAAGAGTTTGTTTGTTTGTTTAAGCGCGCTAATCTGAGGAATTACTGTTCCGACTTGAAAAAATATTTTTTGTTGGATATTCCATTTATAGAGGAAGGCTTTAGGCTATATAACATTACGCTGCGACCGATAGGAGCGAAGCGTCAGTGAGCAATATTGCAAAAACGGAGAAAGTTATTCACATTTGGAGACTTTCATTGCGTGCCCTGCATATAAACGGCTTAAGAAGTCATTCAGAAACAACGGTAACGAAGACGCGGGCACAGTTAGTGGTAAATAATCGTTATTCATAGGATGTCGAAGAACGAATAGCATCTCTCGATCAACCATGTTTTCCAAGTGGTGTCATAAAAGGCGACAGAAGGAAAATATCCGATAATGGGCTGCGGCGTTTTTGCAGACATTGTTATTAAGAGGAAACACCACGGTTGAGAGAAATACAAAATAGATATTTATAAAATCTATTGCTGTCTCGCAGTGCCTTAGCTAGCCAGCACTAGCGCGATAGAGACAACTGCAACTTGGACTGAAATTACCTATTAAAAGTACCAGAAATCGACGTTGAGGGGATTCCTGTTTCCTCCTCCAAAACTTAACCGATTTAAATATTTTTTTCTGTATTAGCTAAAAAAGAATTGAGCTAGGTTTCTATTTTTTGATTTTGTTGTTTATTATAGTCAAATCTGTTCCCTAGACATAGCGGAGAGACTGGCCATTTTTTTTAGGTTTTTAAACGTCCATATCTCTTTAAATAATTAATTTATTTAAAAAAGGACAAAAAATAGGGACGTACAAATAATATCCATAAATATTCAGGAAAAAAATTGTTACTCTTGAGGTATTATCCAGGGAGGAAATAGAAATCCCCTAAACCCCTATTTTTGTATGAAAAAAATTCGTGGTGTTTCCTCTTAACACTGCGCTCGCCAACTGGCCTGCCAAGCGTGGCGAGTATAGGCAACTACCCCATGCAATACTTTGGCTTTATTCCACTAGTGGACGTCATAGCTGAAATGATGATGATAATAACATAATCTTTGGACGCTTTACACCGTGTTAATCTAATGTGGTAAGTATCGGAAAAAACTAGACGGAAGTATCAATTACTGCACTTACATAATATAATGGACATTTTAATGTTAGTATACATTTACAAACATTTCCATAACCCAAGAATATTTATTACTTTGGTGCACTCGGAGAGGCTCAAAAGCGCGACCTCCGTGTTCCGACCGACCTAACCACTGAATAACAAAGTACCGTAGTCTAAAATGTGATTAAAAATTTCGTTAATAACGTTATTTCCTAGCAACTTCATTGCATCTCAGAATATAAACTAACTCAGACATTAGGTGTGCATAACATATCGACGCAAGGGGAAAACTTACAACTAAAATACATATTGAGCGAAACAATATAATAGTTAAAGAAAGCCAATTCAAAGTTTTCACAGATAGTAAAATAGTTTTCACAGATAATTAAATAACATTAACAAAACAAAAACAAAAAAAAATACAATTGAAGCCTTTTTTTTTTAATTTTGTAAAGGCCATCATCATAAAGATTAAGCCGGCCTTATCAACAACGTTACACGTTAGTCAACAATGTCTAGATTTCTTAATATCAATAAATGTAAATAATGTATAATAAAGCTAATCAGTCTACATACAGTGTATTCTGTCTTGAAATCAGAACTTTCAATATTGTGTACAAAGAAATAAAAGTCCATTCTATTGCATTTGGTATCCAACATAAAATTATTTCTGAGAGATTTGTTTCTATTACATTCTATAGGTACATGACATAAATCTTCATACTGTACAATTAGGGTTGTTATTTTTACCCATCAGAAAAAGGAAATTATTTAAAGGGTAAAAGAACGTAGTCGAAAACAAACTGATAAATCTCTTTGTTTAATTTTCACATTAGAAATTTAAGCCTTACTGCAATTAAAATGCAAATTGTAGTACTCTTTCTTTCTGTTATTACAGTACTTACAGCATTCGTGTCCTTGCGTCGATGCGTCGATATTGTTTTACTAACTGATAGTATCTCCGAAGTAAGTCAGTTCAGTAAACTTCGGTCGTGAACTTATTAGAACACTGATGTAGGGAGAAATCGTGTGAAACTAATACCGGACATAAACTGGATTAGCCCTCGGTCAAGACACCCGGAGACAAATCATATTACTTCTATTCGCCATCCATAAATTACGTAACACGTCAAGGACAGGGAGAGGTTTCAACGGAGTGGGAGTAATAATATGTAATATTATATTTCCAAATATAAACAAAGTTCACTTTTTATCAGTGGAAAAGCACGCATGCCAATGGGCATTATTATTTAAATGGACATAAAACTAATTTCGAGAATATTGTTTTGATTTGTGGGCGTACGAGTGGAAGCCCCAAAGGGAGATCTCCGACCGAGCGAAATGGTATGCTCGGTCAGGCCGAAGCCCACTGTACTAGTTTTCAGATGTCGTATATATAGCGCCGGACTTAGAAAACTTCGATAGCGCGATGCAGGATTGTGGCGCTAGTAGTACCGCCACATCACTCCCCCCGAAGACCGGAGGTCGAAACTTGAGTCGTCTTGTGCGTGAGTCGCCAGTGCCAGTGAGTCCCAGTGAGTCGGAACTGTGCTGCTGCTGCACGGGCTCCAGTGAGTCGGAGTGCTGCCGTGCGGGTCGATGCTACGTGCTGAACCAGGAGAGATGTGCTCTGCTTGCTGTCTGGTCGTTGTAGTGAGATGCCCGTTGAAGCCGATGAGGGTTCGACCAGGCCGCGCTGCGTTGCGGCTAGTGGACGAAGTACCCGAAGTGGCTGAAGCTGGCTGGCGTGGTGCGGAGGGGGCGGGGAGTGATGATGATGAAGGAGGCGTGTTCTGTCGAGGTCACCAATGTGGGAGTACGAGTGGAAGCCCCAAAGGGAGATCTCCGACCGAGCGAGATGGTATGGTGGTAGGTATGGATGGTATGCTCGGTCAGGCCGAAGCCCACTGTACTAGTTTTCAGATGTCGTATATATAGCGCCGGACTTAGAAAACTTCGATAGCGCGATGCAGGATTGTGGCGCTAGTAGTACCGCCACAGATTCAATAATTTCTAAATGAATTGCAAAATGTCTGACGTCACACTACAGAGTTCTCAAAAATGTAACCAATTGTGACAGCATGAAATTCGTTGGACGTAATTTATGGATCACCCCTGAGGAAAATTGTATACGTGTAGTCATTTAGTCCACTGTCACCGAAAATATTTGCATATAGTTTCCTCAATTTCATTAATACGTGTCGGAGATAACTAATTTCGGCCAATACAGAAAATACGAGAGAGGAATAATAAGGATGTATTGTAGTAAAGGGGATTTCAGACTATGTGATATCGATCATAACGCGTGATATAATGAGAAGCATGCTCTTATATAATAATAGCGGTTTTACATTGATTAGTTCTTATATTCGTTGTTCGGTCCTTTCCGTGAAGAAGTCCCTAGACACGTCGCTGTGATAGCGCTAAGGAATTGTAAATCATCCCATTACTTTATTATAAGACTAGCTGACCCTTGCCCACTTCGTTGAGCATAGATGAAGAGCTTATGATGAAATTTAACTAAAAAAAACAACGTGGACCCCGCAACGCGGGAACCCGAAACCCGAAACGCGGGAACCCGCAACGCGGGAACCCGGAACCCGCAACGCGGGAACCCGGAACCCGCAACGCGGGAACCCGGATCCGCAACGCGGGAACCCGAAACCCGCAACGCGGAACCCTGAACCCGCAACGCGGGAACCCGAAACCCGCAACGCGGGAACCCGGAACCCGCAACGCGGGAACCCGGAACCCGCAACGCGGGAACCCGGAACCCGCAACGCGGAACCCGGAACCCGCAACGCGGAACCCGGAACCCGCAACGCGGAACCCGGGACCCGCAACGCGGGAACCCGGAACCCGCAACGCGGGAACCCGGAACCCGCAACGCGGGAACCCGGAACGCGGAAACCCAGAACCCGCAACGCGGGAACCCGGAACCCGCAACGCGGGAACCCGGAACCCGCAACGCGGGAACCCGGAACCCGCAACGCGGGAACCCGGAACCCGCAACGCGGGAACCCGGAACCCGCAACGCGGGAACCCGGAACTTGCAACGCGGAACCCGCAGCATGGAAACCCGAAACCCGCAACGCGGAACCAGCAGCATGGGAACCCGAAACCCGCAACGCGGAACCCGGAACCCGCAACACGGAAACCCGGAACCCGCAACGCGGAACCCACAACGCGAAACCCTAACGCAGAACCCGCAACGTTCACGGAAACGCTGTCAAATGGAATAAATAGTATCCTATGTCCGTCTACTTGCGCTACTTCCTCACCAATTTTCAGCCATATCGATAAAGCCGTTCTTGAGTTATAAATAATTTAACTAACACGACTTACTTTTATACATATAGATGTATAGATTACTCCTACTAACATAAGCTAAGCCCGGTGAATGCTCCCGTCACAGTCGGTCCAGCCAATTCGGTGATCATTAGTTAGATGACGATGATGATGGTGATGAAAAGTAGCCTAAATTAATCCTTATAACTTTACCTATCTGCCAGTGAAAGTCTCGTTAAAATCGGTCCAGCCGTTCCAGAGATTAGCCGGAGCAAAGTGACACGCTGACAGACAGCAGACAGACATTTTTTTTTAAATTACATTTTCGTTTTCAGTAAATATCGTTGCCAATGCAAAAAAAAAGCAGAAGATATCGTTTAAAATGTCATATGCATTTATAAAAACGTTGCTAATTGAAAGTTACAAACTGACACTTCAATTTTATTTATTTGTATAGATGTATAGATTTGGAAAACCTCCCCAATCTTGGCGTTTCCACTGACGCGGAGCGGGGCGCATAGGAACTTAGTGGTTCCCAAGCGGAGTGGAGCGGAGATTTCGAGCATAGTGATTGGTCAATTCGGGTACCGCAAGCTCCTGTCCGCCTCGCCCCGCGTCAATGGAAACGCAGCCAAACGTCTATAACGTCTAACAGTCGTCATGGTAACGACGTTGTTTACAAATGGAAAACAAAAATTATGAAATGCTATACATACCGTATTTATATCAGCTTAAACTATTTGGATTCATGTTTTTGTTAATCCTAATAATTTTATTAATCCAAATAGTTTAAGCTGATATAAAAACGTTATTTATAGCATTTCATAATTTTTATTTTCCATTTGTAAACAACGTCGTTACCATGACACCCGTGTCATATAAACTGGCAACGACGTGAATCGATCGAGCCCAGGTTCAAACCCCGCGTGACCATCACGTATTTTCTTCTTTTTTCTAATTTTCTGCTTATTTTTTTCAACATTTTCTTTCATAATAACCTTTTCGTGACAATAACGAACATACCGTAAAAAAAAATTGCGAAATTGGTCGAGCCGTTGTCGAAGCGCACACGACGTAAGAAATTTTGGAGGTCGTTTTTTTACACTTTGGGCTACATTTTTGGGGTTTTAGTAAGGAACCCTACTTTTTTTAAACATATAATATAGCCTATGTTCAGCGCTAGGAATGTAGCTTTCCAACGGTGAAAGAATTTTTCATATTGGTTCAGTGGTTTCAGAGCCTATTCCATTCAAACAAACAAACAAACAAACAAACAAATAAACAAACAATCAAACGTTACCTCTTTATAATATTAGTATAGATATATTATATTTATGCAGGCTATAATATTAATGAGTCTTATCATGGACCAATTATATTAATTGGTCTATGGTCATATCGCCTCCGTAGTCTAGTGGTTCAGAACTTCGCTCTCGACGTCGTGGGTCCAATTCCCGCATTGGAACAACAAATAATGTTGTTTTGAAGTTTAGTTAGGACAATGCAGGCTGATCACCTGATTGGCTGACAAGAAAGATGTTCCATGCGTCGGATGGGCAGCTAAAAAGTGTTCTTTCGCCAGCCATGTCGGTTAACAGTCCCACTGGGTTATGAGAGTAAAAGGAAGAGAGAGTGTCTATGTGTATTACGCACACATTTGGGCACTTAAAAAAATGGCCTGGTTTCAATGAAATCGGCTACCAACACCGAAATCGGTGAGAAGAGCTATTAATATTAATGAGTGATAGTAAAATACTTTAGGGTGTGTATGTGCCCCGTGTATAGAGTTTACTAAGAAAATACCAGCGGTAAGAGATACTCTTAAAAAATATTGTACGGGAAAATTTATGATGTCGGGGCATTTCTCATACAAACACGAAAATGAAAAGTGCCTACATAGGAGGCACATACACACCCTAAAGTATTATCGCTCATTTATTTTACACCTTGAAAACGAATATTCACTGTGATGTTTTTATTTGCCAGTTATTCAACAAATAGTTAAATTCAGACGTCAAATACATTATCTAGGTTAGATTTAGTTCTAGCACAAAGTAGATAGTAAAGTTCTAGTAATTGCGGAACTTATTTCACTAAAAGTGTGGCTGGTGTCGATATTACATATTTTGTAATGATAGCGACAGGTATTTATATCTTTTTATATAAATCATATAGCTGCACTCTCACATTATCGCACAATATATGCGATATAATATAGCGTAGTCTAAAATCCCCTTAAATCTACTGACAGTAACATACTAGATCGTGCTGATTAAAAAATCTCTATCTAAACATACTTTCGTCTAACAGATCTGAAAGTTTGTGTTTGTAACAAATTGCTTTGGATATATGTGACTTCCTCAAAGGATTAAAATCAAGATGGCGGGATATAGAATTCAATCTTCTCGATCCATTTTCCGAAATTCAATCAAGAAAAGCTCAGTAAGTTCCAACGTGGATATCGCAATTGTATGTTATTGATTGTACGTGACGTGATCCATTTGACTGGAACAGGTCCTGATCGTACTCGATATTAAAAAAAAATCCCATTGTCTTCCTTTACTGTTTAGACTATGGGAGTACAATATATATAACCGAAGTAACAAAAAAAATCTATGTTCCGGAATGGATGTTGTAGTGTACACTAATAATACTTGGAGTAACATCATTTCGGCGGAGTTGCGGTGTATGCTCACGCGACCCCGTGGCCCTCAAGGCTGGACAAAGAGTACCGCCGAGTTTTTAGTGAGGAGGGGCTGCGCCCATTGTAAGGGAGGAGACTCACATAGCCACAGACAGGATCCGCATCTGTTGGATGCTCATAAGCATTTTCTCGGCGAAAAAAAAGGAGTAACATTTTTGCTGCAGACTACTCTGTTACCAGATTTGATACGGCCTTTTTTTATGTCGCAAGGGAAATGCATGACGCATCCCCCGGGAGGATCTCCGAGGGGTATGTGGGACTCCTGGCTCGCTACGGCCGGTTTCGCCACTAAAACCACTTGCGGATTGCCATCAGTCGTTATGTTGGATGGAGTGCCCTGGATCTGTCAAAACACAGGCCACTCCTCCTTCGACCGGTCGGTTCACTCTTTAGAGATCGGAATCTTCTATCAAATTAAGAGAGCGCTCCGGTAAACTGAAGCGAGAGTTGACATGTCCTGCTTCTACCAAGTCCAAGCCAAAAGTGACAATTACTGACTTTCACCTCCACCCACGAGCTACCATCCCATACAATCTATGTTTAATAAAAAAAATTCAATAGATGTCACTACTATTAACGTTTGTAAATTATGAAATGTAAATATGCCGAATTAAGTACAAATATTGACATTAAAATAATAATAAGCATATTTTTCAAGCACAACATCACATTAAGCTAAATTCAACTCCTTAATTAAGAAGAAGATACGAAACGAATAGGAAGCGCCAGCTAGATGGCGGTTGCCGGAATGTGCCTGGACTTCACCCTTTGTCTATTGGAAATCGAAGAAATCAAAATAGCCAGTCGAATTGCCAGTATTAGGGTGATACCATTTTCTAGTACTAGGTCGTGTCTCTGTTATATATCTATTTTGTGCCTCCACCGTATGTAACCCTATAACATGTCCGAATTTCGACTTACCCTCATTAAACTTGCCGAATTTTTAACGAGACAAACGGATATTATGTTCGCCGTGATAAAAGTTTGTAACAAGTCTAATAAGTAACATGAATGAGATGAAGTTGCCACGGGTCCGTATAAATTTGAATTATACAAAGGGACACCGTAGCCAAAAAGGTTTTCACCTTTCCAATGATAAAGTTATATAAAAACAGATGTCAGAAGGTACCAACTACTCTGTAACTTAATTTGCTCCGGAAATCTATCGGATGAGGAAAAAAGTTTCAAGTTAATAGAAATTTATATATATAGACGCTTCACACCACGTCAATCTTGCCCTGTGCTAAGTATCCGAAGAACTTGTGTTACAGGTACCAGACAACGGAAATATATATTTAATACTTTTATACTATACACATGTTTAAGATTTTTATTATTTTAATACACAAATTGAATACACATCCATGACGCAGAAACATTGAATACTTTTTGTTCCCTCGGCGGGATTCGAACCCGGAACCTCTCGGTCGAGCACCAACGCGCTGAACCACTGCGCTACGGAGGTCGTCGATTTTTTCGAATTGCGAAGTCTTTAAACCTTTGCTGTTTGGAAATAACATTTATGCTCTATACTTTATAGTCACAGCGATCGCGACCTCTGCGGCTTAGTGAACGCGTCAGTACTTAAGACGTAGGTGGCGTGTTCAAATACCATCTAAGGAACAAAAAAATTCCGTGTCCTTAATAAATGTGTATTATACACAATATTATACAGTACTACATATAATGTGGTGCCAATAATACAAGTTTTTCGTTAACTTACATAGTATGATGCGATCGGTAACGGTGTGCAGGGCAGGGCAGGCCTACGGTGCTACTAATTTGTGGACGCTGGGTAGAGTGAAGAGAAAATTACACGTACTTATTTACTTAATTAGTAGCAGAGCGTGATCTATGTACATCCAATACGCAACAACTTTGTCTGGACTTTGGAGATTTTTGGTTTTTGTACTCGTAGATAACAGTTGAACTGCAAAATGTATTGCAACAACTTTTAAACTGCAAATTAAAATGTATAAGTATAAAATAGTCTTTTAAACTGCAAATTATTGTAGTTTTTTTTCTACATGGAATACCTCGAAAGCACTTTTAACGTCAGATTAAGGTCAGCTCACATCGAAACGTGAAGCGAAGATATATAGGTATACGCTTTATTGCAAGAGTTCGAATTTCGAGCCTTGCAATGAAACGTGTATCTTAGTGCGTAGTAAATAAAGGTAAATTTTGAATCCCTATCTTAAAAGCGTCGCGTCGTGTTTGGACTGTCAGTCATACTCATGGGACAAAAGAAAAAAACTGGTCATGAGCGAGTTAGGTTCATGCACGAAGGGCTCCGCACAAAATGAAAAAAAACAGGTTTGTTGTATAGGTAAATACAAAAGGGGCTTCTTTAAATATTTATTTTACTTCGGTTTTAGTATTCGTTATTATAGCATCAACAGAAACACATAATCTGTGAAAATATCAATTATCTGACTATCACGGTAACAGACCGACGGATGAACAGCGGTGTCTAAGGCCCGTAATAAATAAAACAATCCCAAACCCAACCTCACCTTGAGACAGATAAAAAAACGTTTCATTTCACTTTTAAAAATGAAGAATTTTACTTATGTTACATACTTTAATTTTTTTCTTTCTTAAAACCTCAAAATAAAGATTACAAAAATAAACATTATACGTATTTTATTGTTTCCTGTAATCTATAATATGAATATAACGGTATAAAAAGAAAATAAATTAAAGTACTATGTAACATCAATAAAGTTGTTCATTTTTAAAAGTGAAACGAAACGTTGTTTATTCCGTCAAATAGGTTCTCAAGGTAAGGTTGGGTTCAAACCCAACCTATCAACAATCTCAAGATTGTTTTATTTATACGGGCCTTAGTAATAGGATCTCGTTTTTACCCTGTTAGAACCCTAAAAAAGGCGATAAAAGAGTATATTATGACCTTTCTAAGGACCACGTGTTAGAATGTGATAAATTTTATAGCTCATCTACGAGGTGGCCGCGTCAATATTTGACTGACACGATATCATAGCTCTGATGGTTTTTATTGGCTAATTCGAGTTGACGCGTTATTTATAGCGTTGAGTTTGTCAATAAAGTACTCTCTGTCACGGTTTTAGGGTGCCCACAGCCTGCTTTTTGTGACCCGATTCTTCCACCGATTCGCCTCAGACAGTTCAACCATATAAATACGTCGTACGGGATTTTGTAATTTAATTTTTCTACGTAGTGTGCGTTGCACTATTGAAATCTATATTTTCTATTTTTCACGTTTAGCGCCTCCGTGGTCTAGTGGTTCAGAGCTTCGCTCTTGACCCCGAGGGTTCGATTCCCGCGTTTGAATAATAAAAAATGTTGTTTTCAAGTTTGGTTAGGACAATGCAGGTTGATCACCTGATTGTTTAACAAGAACATTATCCATGCGTCGAATGGACATGTAGAAAGTCGGTCCTGCGCCAGTTCTCTCGTCAGTCGTGTAAGTTTACCGTCTCACTGGGTTATGAGAGTAAAAGGAAGAGAGAGTGTCTTTGTGTATTGCGCACACACTTGGGAACTATAAAATAACTTCTGCGTAGCTGGCCTGGTTTAAATGAAATCGGCTACCGAAATCGGTGAGGAGAGCTATTATATTTTTCACGTACAAAAAGTCGGTTAGAAAAACTATGCCGTGGTTGGGCAGCCTAAGTTTGTCAAAATCGTACTCGCCGTCACGGTTATATTCCCGTTTCGTTGAAAGATTAATTACAATGCAATCATAACACTTGTTTGCTGTCTCGTAAATTGTGTGATTGATTAATAAGGGATGATGGATAGGAAACGCGAAATTTCATAGTTGAATGAAATCATATGAGTCAGTGGTAATGCCTTTAATCTTCGTAATGCAGAACATTTTGATGTAACCTTTTATTGGCTTCAGTGGTAAAATATTAATCCCATCAAAAAAATAACTTGTAAAAAGTGCCAAGTCTCGCTACTTAGTTCTTCTACCGTAAAAAGTTGTGAGATACATAATATGATTGACTTGGCAATCGCATAAAAACAACATAATATTTATCTCACAAGCTTAATCCGATTGCCAAGTCAATCTTCTATTTATTTTAAACATAATAAATTATCGGACAGATTATTAATAGTATTGCTACAGGTATTCTGGTTTAAAAAGTAAATAAAATCCATTAATTTAAACACAATACCAATATTAGAAACTTACTCAGAAAGGTCTATCGAGACTTTATCTGTAAATTCATTAGACTATTTACTATTTATGCAAAACAAATTACTAAATTGAATGTTTTTTTAATAAACCTCTAGGCACTTTATTGCCTTTAAAATAACACGTGTAATCAGATACAAAATAAATTGAATAAGCTATCGTCCCGGGGACGTACCCTCAATCAAAGTCACAGCTAATTTTGAATTTATTTGGCAAGCAGATTTCAACTACAACACCAGAATAATGAAGCACGAATTTTGAATGAAATCTTATTTAGCTACACGAGCTGAACACAGTAATATGTTTGCCATCATCATTTCATCTGTGACGTCCAGTACTGGACGTAAGTCTCTATTTTAGTATTTCATGCTACTACCAGCAGTTGCCTATAAACTAACAAGGGGGCCACGGTAGACCAGGCACCATGGCTCGCGGTGGTCAAAGCCTGAGTGGCTTCCCTTTAAACACATGGCGTGGACATTGCATAGCCTGAATTGTTTGTGTTGTAAAACTTTAACTTTCTGTTTTTTTTTTTAATATGTATTGTTATATGTGTGAGTTACCCCCAGTTACACGAACGCTATTCAAATGAATGATCAACTAACATAGCATTCACATCAACGACTTTTTGATCGCTGATTGGTAGAACATTATCAGACAGAAAGGAACAGATAGATATTTTATAATTAAATCATGCTCGCAGTTGCAAGATTAGTTAAAATTCCACAGATAAGGTTAATTCACCAAAGACACCGATTAGTTGAGATACGATTTGAATCAGCGAGCGAGCGTGACGTAATTATAAAATATCTATCCGTTCTTTTCTGTCTGATAATATTCCACCAATCAGGCTTCAATATGGGTCGTTGATTTAAATGCTATGTTAGTTGATCATTCATTTGAATAGAGTTCTGGAAACTGGGTGTTAGTGTTTTTTGTTAACCTTTTGCTGTGTTATGTCCCTTTATGTGTTTAATACAGATATTATATCTTATAGTATGGTTGATTAGCAATAATGTTCTCTAAACTATAATAATACCAACTTATTTCTTTCACACTTTGTGAACAGATTGAAATTCTTACTTATGTTTCCTATCATATTTTCTATCGACAATTTTCTTTTCCGATTGTTCATATTCCACAGCACAGTTTGTCGAAGAGATTATTCTAAGCCTTCCCAAGGAACCTTTTGTTTGAAGCTGTAGACAAATATTAATGAAATGGACATTTTAATTATTTGATCCCCATTAAAAATGATATTTAAACTTGTCATTATATGAAATACTTGCATCCTCTGCAAAATTCTACGTCCCTGTAACAAAATTCCTCCCACGCCACAAATTCTTGCAGCTTTCTGTGTGAGCAGTTGAGCATTGAGCATATTATCCAGCTCGGTATTTGGATCTCATGCTTGGTAGAGAGGCAACTAGCTCAATTGTAGGTAACGCCTCCGTGGTCTAGTGGTTCAGAGCCTAGCTCTCGATCCGGAGGTCGTGGGATCGACCCCCACGCAACAATAAAATATTTTGTTTCCAACTTTGGTTAGGACTATGCAGGCTGATCACCTGATTGTCTGATAAGTATAATGCGTCCAAATAAATATCCATGCGTCGGACGGGCATGCAAGAAGTCGGTCCTGCGCCTGATCCACGAGCTCTGCACTACGAGAGTGAAGGAAGAGAGAGTGCCTTTGTGTATTGCGTACACTTGGGCACTATAAAAATAAGTCTTGCGTAGCTGGTCTGGTTTCAATGAAACCGGCCACCGTCACCGGGATCGGTATGGGATTTATATTATTATTATTATATGTAGGTTTGAACACTTTTGGTTGGGGTAAAGATGATTTTGCTGATGTGGATATCTTTTGTTTATTTATAAATTTAATCGCCTAAACTGCAATAAGTTTTCTTCTAACAAAAATTTACCCATTCATAAATATAATTTATTGAAATGTTATATGAGTAATCTACCATATTATTAAGTTACTCATAGTTTTTTTTATTCGAAGGTTAGTCATAATAGTTTTTAGACTTTTTAGACGCCACAGCCAAATTGGATTTATTGCCATTCCTTCGTGTTACAGTTCCCAGTCCTTTTATTTTTATTCGCAACTGCGCCCTGACTTCAGCGACCCAATTGGATTAATTGTGACTTCCCGTTATCCTCCCCATGAACAATGTGATACTCAGGGCGAGTCCACATGTGGTGTCATGCAATGCCAGCCACGCGGGCGCTGTGTTACCGTGGTAACGATACAGTTTTTAGGGTTCTTGGACCCTGTTACTAGAATCAGGTATCCGCCCGACTTTCATCAGGCCGTACCTCATGAACTATGATAGTCAGATAGTGAAACTTTCACAGAAGTATTTCTGTTGCCGCTATAACAATAAATACTAAAAATTAAGAGCACATATTTAAGGGAGCTGCCATACAACTAACTTGGCTGGTTTCATTAGTACGTATACGTCGCAATCATCTGGTTGAATCTGCTAATTGAATGACTAGCGCGTTCATTGAATCCTGTTTCTACCAACGAATTTAATGAATCCGAGACTGACACAGCCATTTAATATTTTATATTTAAACTTCAAAATTTGAGTACTGTTATAACGCACACATTGCTATCTGTACGAGCTGTTTGACGCAATGAAGGTACCGCGCTAGTCATTCAATTTAATAAGCAGATTCAATCAGATGACTGCGACATATACAAACGACGGAGCGACAGCGCTGCGTCTACGCAACGCTGACGCAACGTTGACGCAACGCGCCGTGTGGCATTTCCCTCACTGTGTACTCTGTTTCCAGTCAGTGTCGGTGACTGTCTCCGTGCTGACCCTCACCTTCATCTCCATCGACCGCTGGTACGCCATCTGCTTCCCACTCAAGTTCAAGTCCACCACCAGCAGGGCCAAGACGGCCATACTAATCATATGGATCATATCTCTACTCTTCAGTAAGTATTTGGAGTGTTATTATGAACTATCCGTAACTATAAGTTAAAAAGTATAATAATAATATAATATCTAAAGACGCTTTACACCACGTCAATCTGGCCCTGTGCTAAGTATCCGAAGAACTTGTCTTACAGGTGCCAGACAACAGAAATATATATTTATTACTTTTATAATATACACATATTTAAGATTTTTATTATATTAATACACAAATTTAATACACATCCATGACCCAGGAACATTGAAAACTTTTTGTTCCCTCGGCGGGATTCGAACCCGCTACGCTACGGAGGTCATCGATTAATATAAGAACCCGCTACGAACCACTGCGCTACGGAGATCATTGATTAATATAAGAAGATAAAAACTGAAGTTATAGGTAGATAGACTATAGAAACAGGCTGTTAGATAACTGAGTGATTAGAGCGTCAGCACTTAGCCGAAGGTCGCGGTTTCGATGCCCGCCGAAGGAGCAATTTTTATTAATATTCCTGGGTCATCAAAATTTCATTTCATATCTAAGAAATCTATCTAAATGTTAATAACTAATAAACTTTTTGTTGATGTTTACTATTTACTCATTTAATACTTTGTGAAGGAGGTCTTGAACTATCCTACACAGTACAAAGAATAGCAATTATTTATTGTGTCACAAGGATTCCTTTTCTTAAGGTTATTCATTTCTCAACAGAGATTTTATGAAAAATGGTCAAAAGTATGACAAACTACCTAACTTATATATTAATATAAACTGTAATACTTTAATAAAGTTTCTCCAATATTATCGCCGAAACAGTATTAATTTTACTGGCTTATAGATGTGACGTAGAGATTTAAAACTTTAACAAAATAGGGTTGTTTCGCCAGTTCGCGTCCATTTAGTGCAGTTGGCAGGTTTGACGGCGATTATAAAAAAGCTCCAGCACTAATTTCTATGAAAAATTAGTGTAATGTATTCGATAAATAGTCTATTTTAAGATAAACTTTCAATTTTGTTCGAAACATCTTGTGTTTTCTTTTAAAATAGATAAATTTCGGAATTAGGCGTTCTACCCAGTTTGCGTCCACAAAATCCGATTTGCGTCCACCCGTGGACCAGTTTGCGTCCAGCAGCTTAAAAAAGGATATCACCCCTTTAATTTTTAAAAAAGGATGATATATTTAAGAATTTGTAAAGAACGATTGTATTTGAACAATTTCTATATATAAGAATATTTTAATATTAAAAAATCAAAATTATTATAAGTAATTAAATAAATTACTTACTATAAAAAAATAATTCTTCTTAATATTGGTTTAGCTTTAAAATTAAGTAATTATAGGCAAGTAGGTATTGATTGCAACTTTAAAGATGAACAGTAATCAGTTCCGTATACAAACTTTACACTAAAATTACAAGGTAATGATTATAATTATTGCAAAATATTTGTCTATTATTATATAACTAAAAGAATTAATGAATACATAAATTATCATATTATAAACATAGCAAGGTATCTGATACCTTGGTATGTTTATAATATGATATAGGTATGTTTATAATATATCATATTATAAACATAGCAAGTACTAAGCATATATGTTTATAATATATATATATATATATATATATATATATATATATATGTCGCAGTTATCTTATTGAATCTAGTTATTTAATTGAATCACTAGGCGGTTATATAATGGCGTCAAACAGCTCGTACAGATAGCAATGTGTTGATATATTTTTTGATTAATTTACTTTAATGTTCGTTTTATTAGTACTCATTCGGAAATTTCGAAGTTAAAAACTAAAATATTAAATGGCTGTCCTAGTATCGGATTCTAAAATTTGTTGGTTAAAACAGGATTCAATGAAAGCGCTAGTCATTCAATTAAATAGCGGATTCAATCAGATGACTGCGACATACTATATATTATAGCCTTACACCCGGTTTCTGAAAGGCAGATCAAATTGATCAATTGATCAAATCAGCTAATCGGTGAAAACACTGACTGCGAAGTGATGTTCACCAATCAGCGTTCAGATCAGCTGATTTGATCAATTGATCAATTTGATCAGCCTTTCAGAAACCGGGCGTTAGAATTTCAATTAATAACACTGGTCACATTCAAATGACTGTCTTTGGCCAAAACAAATTGCGTGCATTTTAGTTGACACTATCTAATAGGTCAGAGCCTATGTTTTCTCATCATCGTCTTCTACATCTGAATTTAATATGTCGTCACATTTAACAGAACATTTCACTCGTCATAGAATTAGAAACCCGTCGTCTTAGTAAAAAAAATGTATAATTAGGTATTATAATAAACATATTGTTTATTTTCAAATTATTTTTACAAGCAATTGTTTAAAAAATAGTGGACGCAATATGGTTTATTTATATCCAATATCGGTATAGTTTGCGTCCAATGCGGACGCAAAGTGGAAGTTTTGTAAAATTCGATGTAGTAATTCGCGTCCACCTTATTTTATTAGTTAAATATAAAAAACATAAGCAAATTCATAAGTAATATTATTCCTTGTTTCACTATAAACGTGTAGAAACTGTTATGTATCCAAAAATTCACATAAAACATTAAAAAACTTGCTATCAAACGCGCCTCTGCACACTATTTTTTATCTAAAAATCCGCGCATATGCGCTTCCTAATTGAACGTCCGAGATTGACATATTTTTTTAAATTGTTTGGTTTGACGCACAGAACTTTTATATATGCGTGCGTGTCACTTATACATTTAGGTATAATCGGTAATGACTTTTCGTTTGATAAGTGTGTTAGTTGACTTATTTTAGAGCATTTTTATAGGGCGCTCCGCAAAATGGACGCGAATAGGGCGATGGACGCGAACAGGCGAACTTACCCTATTACGTTATATTAAATTAATATTCACGGCGAAACGAAAGGCAACGCTTAATTTTGAACATAACTTTTTTTGTTGTTATTAACAAACTAACAACAAATTAATCTCCTTTGTAACGTTTAGATGTACCTGGTATCTCCAAATTTTTATCCTATTTAGTAGTTCTGAATTTGTCTAAAAATATAACTAGCTTTTAAAAACAGTTTATGATGAACCGTTTAAACCTTCCCTGGACTTCCACGAATATTTGAACACTAAAGAATCAATATATATCTATGTATAATTAATCGGTTCAGCCGTTCTCGAGCTTTAGCCAGACTAACGAACAGCAATTAATTTTTATATATACGACAAATTATTTCACTTGTGTCATCATCTCTTTTATTAGTTACCTAAACTAAAGCCGCATTTTTTTACTTTTAAATTGTTCACAAATTTGTTTCAATCTTCTAGACATACCGGAGTTGGTGGTGCTCGAAGTGAAAACAAGAGACGACCTCCGCTTCAACGCGCCGTATTTAATGCAATGCACCCCGACCTGGTCGTACGAAAGTGATCTCAAGTGGCACATCATAAAGGCGTTTTTCCTTTACACGTAAGTACGATGAAAGCGCACACTAAAAGTTTCCAATC
Source organism: Celastrina argiolus (assembly GCA_905187575.2). Lineage (NCBI taxonomy): Eukaryota > Metazoa > Arthropoda > Insecta > Lepidoptera > Lycaenidae > Celastrina > Celastrina argiolus. The sequence goes on along the minus strand of LR994577.1, from coordinate 20,251,990 downwards.
AAGCAAATAACGAACGTAATTAATGTAAGGGAAATTGTCTGATACGAGGGTGAGTCGTGACTACTTTAGTTTTTAAATATTACTAGTGATGTAAATATTTTTACCTGACTACGTTGGAGACAAAGGAAGGGTAATGATTTAGGCAGTCTATGACTACACATCTGCTTACTTAAACCGCTTATCCGATTTCGATGAAAATGGTGGCAAAGTGACATAGGGCTATAAAATTCGGATGTTAACACGAAAGCTGTATTTATCATCCGAAAAAAATATTTAGTGCCAGTTTCACCATAACATGTTAAAGTTAATCCTTAATTAAATATCATGTTATCCCTCTCGTATTTCCTGTCCATGAATGAGAAGGCATAATATTTTAACAAGCCGTTAACGCTAACAAGCGTTGGTGAAATCGGGACTTAAATTAACATTTGGCTGCACATAGATGGTATATTATAAGTAGTGAAAATGTGTAAAACTGATCGTAATTTGCGGAAATAAACATTAACATTTAAGCACACTGCCGCACTGCCGCCTGTCGCGCGGTTATAGGATTTCAGTATTTTGTAGGATAATTTGGTTAAAACTTTATACATTTTTGTAACGAGAATGAAATACTAATTAAGCGCCATTAATTTATTACGTATAACGAGTTAAGGGGGAAAGGGACCATGTCTTACTTTGTCTTGTTTAGACCATGGCCGGTTTTTTACCCGACTTCGGCGAAGCCAAAAGGAAGGGTAATGATTTTGGCAGTCTATGTATGTATGTATGTATGTATGTATGTATGAATTTGAAAATTATACCTCAAAAACTATCTCCAAAAAAAATTTAATTAAGATATTTGTCTCGTGTTTGATATCAAAAGATAGGTCTTGGCAAGCACATTACGAATATGTATTTATATTTTTTATTTATTATTATATTTTATTGTTAAATTCAAAATAAAGGTTTAAAATGCGGTCGTACAAGTAGTATCTAGGAGTTGATACTTTCTATGTAATGGACAATTAAATAAAAATATAATAATTATTATATTTGATGTGGAAACAGAAAAATATTAAATAAAAAAAAGATTAAAAAGCTATAACCCGACTTCGCAAAAAATGGGTCTAAAAAGTCTGAAACAAGAAAATAATTCAATTTGAAATCCAGAAATGCATAGGTACAAAAATGGTCAAGGTAGAGCCGTGGTCGTACCCGCTAATAAAATCTAAGCATTAGTTCACACCGAAATACGGTAAAAAAAAAATTCAAGGCTCGATGCCAATAGCGGGTGCGACCACGGCTCTACCTGGACCATTTTTGTACCTATGCATTTCTGGATTTCAAATTGAATTATTTTCTTGTTTCAGACTTTTTAGACCCATTTTTTGCGAAGTCGGGTTATAGTTTTTTAATCTTTTTTTTCCTACTAAGACGGGAGGGGATAAAAACCTAGTAAAATGGTCTTACGTAATAAACGAATAGTACCTTAGCTCCTTAAATATATTTTTTATATTAAAGACATCCTGTAAGTAATGCAATTAATGATAGAACTAAAATAAAGGATCGAAGCCTAATCTTGCAATTTATACGTCTTATCTGGACCAGAGGCGTATCCAGTATCCGTTCATGCTGAAAAACTAATTACTGCTAGTACGGATGTAGCATGTGTTCTGAAATAAGGGCATCTAGTGCCACCAATTAATTCTCACAGTAGACATAATATTATATACGAGTATATATATATGTCGCAGTCATCTGATTGAATCTGCTTATTTGATTATTCAATCAAGTCAAGAATGACTTGATTGAATAATCAAATAAGCAGATTCACACATTGCTATCTGTACGAGCTGTTTGACGCCGCTATATAAGCGCCCTAGTCAGAAGACTTACAGATAGCAGAAGACGTACAGATAGCAATGTGTTAATATATTTTTTGATTAATTTACCTTATGTGTGTGTTATAATAATACACACTCGGAAATTTTAAAGTTTTTAGAGTTTAAAAATAACATATTAACTAAATGGTTGTCCTAGTCTCGGATTCATTGAATTTTTTAGTAAAAATAGAATTATATGAACGCGCAAGTCATTTAATTAAATAGCGGATTCAATCGGATCGTGGCTTTGTTTTGTCACCTCATATAAATTACTTACAAATAGCGATTAAAGATCTCCATAAAAGTTACAAAACAGATGTGTTTCAACCCTGGTCAGGTGTGAGGTCAACAACCAGTGCCTTCGTGTGACTTCGTGACGAGCCCGCCAGTCCCAGCATAGTAATATGATGATTCACTCCTTGCGGTCATTTTAGATCTATTTCTTATCGCGTTAAGGTTAGGTGCCAAAAAGAAAATGCTTTGCGTCATTCTCTTAACACTACTACTATATTCGGATTGGTACATGAACCGTGGGGTACACTGTGCACTATAAGTTATAACATAGCACTACAATAACGTTTTAGTCAGATAATTTAATATTTCATATATGATGTATTTCTGTTTCTCGCTATGACTTGCGCGCTATTTCAGGCAGTCTCGTACTGTATATTATATTGTATACTGTACTCACTCATGTATAAATATTATGGCAACTTTGTCCTGTTTAATCTTAATCTGTAGCGTGCATTTGTTTTCTTGACAATATTTCGATAGTTTTATCTCGTGCGTCCAGTAACGTAGTGACCACGTTTATGATCGTTATTGATTACGTTACCACGAGCAGCCGGTCATATAATAAAACTGGGAAGATGTATCGCACCGTAAACGCTACATTATACTCCGAGATGAGACATGCTGATAAATGTGGCGGCAAATGTTGTGGGACGCAAAAAATATTTCGACAAAATTACACGCCAGACGAGGTGAGGGCGCGGGCGAGGGAGATAGCCGAGATAAGAATTCAAAAGTAAGGATGAGCCCATGTATAGTACTTTCGAGATAAGTTTAACCCAAACGTATCCCTATATCTATGACACAGCCAAAGACTAGTCAGTGATGCCAATTGGCCAATATTAATACAATGATTATTGTTTGCAATGAATCCATATACTAAGGCCGTGTTTCACCAAGCAATATTAAAGTTAACGCCATGTTAAAATACCATGCCATCTCATTCATTGACAGGAAATACGAGAGGGATAACATGATATTTAACATGGCGTTAACTTTAACATTGCTTGGTGAAACACGCTCGTAAGGCATATATACTACAATCGCCGCGCCGTGTCAAAATAGGGTATTTTTTCTGTGAAAGATTTTCATTTTATGTATACACATATTAATTATTGTTTAATTGTTATAAAATGTATTGGATAAATAAGTATGATCCGTTAATATTCTGGTGAAAGTGTGAAAAGTGTGCACAATAAGTAAATATGTGAAAATTTCGGTGTTTTTGGTTTGTTTACGTTTTGGTTAAATTTATCTCGGACGTACTATGGTCACTGATTACTTAATTGATAATATCTGTATGGGAAAATAATTTGCGGCAAAACCGGACAACGAAAAGTAGGATATGAGCGGCCTACTACCTCGCTCGGTTGGATATATCTCTTTGCTCTTTCCACTATTCCTACACGACATTACTTACTTTGTCTCGTCAAGTTGCGCGCGAAGCGAGTCGTCGGACCGTAGATGGCAAGTCGCATTAACCCAAATGGACACTCGTTGATGGCATTTTACCGCTTAGATAGGGCCTGCTCTTGTCAATTTGAATCGCATTTTTTGGTATAACGTCCACTACTCGGCCTTTTAAAAATTATGCCTTTATTGCTATACTTAAAGCTAATTATAATAGCCAAACAAAATGATCTGTATATACTACTTATCTGTATATCTGTATATATTTTCCTGAGGGTTGTTGCATATTCACGCCACGTTAGGCGAAGCGCAGTTTTCAGATAATAACAATGTCTGCAGAACGCTGCTGCCATTCATCGGATACATATATTTTCCTTCTGTCTTCCTTTTACGACATCCACTGGAAATATATAGAATAGTTTTATAGGGAAGCGCTGTTCTTTCCCAGTCACTCCACGGCAATTTAAATATACTGTGGCCTACCTCTCCAAACTGAATCGATTTTGATTCAGACTCGATCGTGCTGCGTACTTCCGAATAAATTTACGTTTGTACGTTTCAGTCGATTGATATTATGGGCTTTCGGGAGTACAAAAAGATGTGATCTAACGATTTTCTTTATCCTGGTTAGTTTCAAAGTAATCCACCAAATAACACCAAATGCCGTTGAGATTGAACTGATTCTATTCTCGATTGTGTCGGGAGTAAGCTTGCAGTACAAAATAAGCAGTCGTATCGTAACTGAACTAAAAGTACCAAAAATGTAGATCGAATGCAACGCACTAGAGTACCTACATGTAACCAACGTGTCAAATTCGTTTTATGTCCTCTAGTGCCGTTTAGTGTTTACAGCAACAAATTAAGAAGTCGTATTTTATACCTTAATGTGTGTTTTACAGTGCCAACAATTTGTATTAGGTACCTATGTGTTGGTTCGGTAGTTAAAATTATTTCAAAGGCCGTCATTTAATAATATCCTTCAATAGCTCTTTACTTAAGGGTATTTGTACACTTTGCTATGTTCGTTTTTGACATCTTATATTTAGAGCAAATTCGCAACAAATATAAATCTTTGATGCCACGAAAATATCGTGTGCCAAGGCCCAAGATTGTAAGAAATGTTGTAACGAAACCAACAAGAAAGGAAATAAACCAACTGCTAAAGTAATCTACTTCGAGTATGAAAACTGTGCGTGGGAGACGATTACTTTATAAACTTAGGCAATTTGCAAACCCGACAAAAATATTAGGACGTGGAGCGTATTACATATTTGTTGGTACGACAAAGATATCAGAATACATCTCACTTTAGTATTTCTCTAAGATGTTATCATTGTCTGATTAAACGTGCCGTGGTAATCAAAGGTGCCTTGTCTATAGTTAGCTTAGTCTTGTTTGACTTGGCTACGTCTTCATTTCATTAATAGTTTCTCTACAAATACAGTATTAAGAGCTTTCCTCTTGTTCTGCATACTTAACAAAGTTATATCTATTACGTATCTAAAGATTTTTTGAATGTACTACCATGCTTATTGACAACATTTATAACATCATAGTTTTAAAATGTAAAAATGTAGAGGCAATGAGCCATTTTTTTTTATTATATCACAATTTTTTGTAAAATAAATTGCAGAACAATTTGAAATTGATTTTACCTAATGTTAAAGCAAAAACAAATAACTAGTATGAATGAATCTAGTTACCAGCTATCAGCTGATATAAAATTGTTTTTACTGAAAAAATTTGGTTAATAGATAGGAAAATACTAATAGCAAAAGAATGATAAAAAGTAAATTCAATAATAATAGAATAATAAAAAATAAACGGCGTTACTTTGCGGAAATTCATTGCTCAGGTATTGCTAATAATATTATTATATCAACTGTAACTTGTAAGGCACTACGAGGTCTATGACCTTGGCAGCTCCTTAGTTTCATACCTAATAGTAATACCTGCTAGTAATTTATTATTTTTAGCATATGCATTGGCAATCAATCGTTAGATAGATTAGAAATAGATATAGAAACGTTAGATTATAGAGACATTTTAATTTTATAATCCACCATTTTCGGCAGGTTTCCATTGTTCCTGATGATGATCGCGTACTGCCAAATAGTCCGAGTGCTGTGGCGGTCCGACAACATCCCTGGACACACAGAGTCGCACAAGCTGTGCCAGACGGGGCAGACCAATTGTAAGTAGACATCCTAATAAAATTTTAAACGCGAAAAGTTTTTGCGTAAAAGATAGCAAATCTTTTACGCAAAAACTATTGAATGGATTTTGATAAATTTTTTTAGGGTAGTAGTTTACATGGTAGATTAACACATTTGCTACTTTGTAACGCAGTAAAATGTACGGTTCCCGCGAGATTTTATTTTGTGTGTAGGGGAAACATCTAGTCCCGTATAATAATTTGGAAGTCACAAATTTCATTGACCACTTTTTCGAACGGTCATTCTATGAAGTATGAATCCATATGGCAGTAACGAACGCTGGTTCACTTTCAGAGAGAAACCCTAGCTTATATAATTATTGGGTATGGGTTGGATAGGGGTAGTTAAAATGTAAACAGGTAAATGAACCCAATGCCACTAGTGCTAGCTACTATACTAAATTTAAGTCCAAAAAAACATCACAAGTATTTTCAGAAGCTATCAAGGCAGATACAATGTATAATCCTTATCAAATTAAATATGTTAGTAGTTAAAGTATTACACACATTATATTATGTCCTTTACACAACATCTAGCTTAAGAAAATGTCTTAGGAATTATGTAACATATTAAATTATATTAAACGTTTGGTAGTGTGAGTTCATAATCACAAACAAAGTAAATTAGTTCCAGATTGAGAAACAGATTCAATTTAAAGGGTGTTTTAAAACTGAATAAGATGGCGGCAAATTGAGCAATTAGGCCACCAATGTACTACGCGTTTTTAATTAAGGCTGTAAACTCACAGAGATGTTTTATCGTGTAATTAGAATCGGCCTTCTATTAACGATCGCATAAAGTCCTTTTATAATGTTGAAATTTGACGCTTCCCTACTCTCAATATATTTGAACAGACGAACAAGCTTTAATAAATAGGTTTATAATTAATATACAATTAATACCATTGAAACCTTTATGCATAACTAATAGGAATTAATGAAGCTTGGGTTATTGAGTAACATAGTGCAGATAGCTCAACTTAACATAAGCGCAGTCAAAGCGACATGTTTTAACCGACTTCGAAAAATGAGGCGGCTATTCACATACATACCAAACGTACCTAACTACCTACGATTAATATATAATTGCTAGGCTATATTCATCTCTAGTTTTACCCGACTTCGGTGAAGCCAAACGGAAGGGTAATGATTTTGGTAGTCTATGGTTACAAATGTAGACGCACATGATAAACGAAGACCAGCGAGATACAAACGAGACCACCGACCTGGGCTCATATTCAAGATGGCAACAATGCCATCTCATCAAAAGTTAAATATATTAAAAATTTTAATATTAATATAGCAATATCCCGCGAAAAAGTTGTAACCACAACCTACAAGCAAATGGGTGAGTGTACGCATAGACAAGCGTTTAAAGCACCTTCCCACACTGCTTATGCGTACAATCGCAAGCAAAAACGTGAAAACACCACCACCAACACAAGCAACAATGTTAACACGACCGTACAAACTCGACGCGCGTTTCGCTCCAAGCCCGGAGCATCCTCAGGATGTAGACTCTGTGAATTTGCCTCCTGCGCTTACTATGATATTAGTATGATACAAATAATGTTACCTGTAATTATGAAAAAACAATATTATGCACTAAGCGAGATATTGAAATTATATTGCTATAAGTGCTATAATATCTTACATCGTGTCGTTGATAATATTGCTATATTTTACATCACATTTTGACAAATATTGCTGTAATTTACATCACATGTTGACAAGTATTGCTGTATAATTTTGCACATGCTGACAAACATTGGTATATATTAGTTTCAAGTTAATTGCATCGAAGCGTCTTGATCGACACCGACACAAATAAGCACTTAGCGTCAAAGGCAGCAACGTCGCCCTATTAATTCAATATTTACGGTAAAATGATGAATTTGCATAATAATATTGTTGGTAAAGTAACATCGATTAAAACCATTATGAGGAAACACAACGAAATTTTTTCCATACAGAAATAGGGGTCTACGGGATTCCTGTTTCCTCCCTGGATAATGCTAGCAGCAATTAGAGTAACAATTTTTCTAATTATCTATGTATATTATTTGTACGTACCTATTTTTTTCCTTTTTTAAATAAATTAATTATTCAAAGGGACGTTCAAAAATCTAAAAAAATGGTGATAGTCTCCGCTATCTTTGACTGACTACATTATACAACAAAATCAAAAAATCGGAACCTGAATTCTTTTTTTAGCTAATAAAAATAAAAAATATTTAAATCGGTTAAGTTTTGGAGGAGGCAATAGGAATCCCCTAAACTTCGATTTCTGATACTTTTAATAGGTAATTTCAGTTCAAGTTGCAGTTGTCTCTATCGCGCTAGTGCTGGCTAGCTAAGGCACTGCTAGACAGAAATAGATTTTATAAATACCTATTTTGTATTTCTCTGATCCGTGCTGTTTCCGAACATTACAAACAAATCATTTCTCACACTAATTTTATAAAACGACTGGACTCATCATAAATTTTAACATGTAGAAAGCTGCCTAACACATTGATACTTTACATCCCAAAAAAGTGGGATACTGGTTTTACGCCTGTGAAGCTGCGAGTTAAAGCTAGTAAAGATAAAGGGATCAAGTTATGCAAGTCAATTAAAAAAACATTTGACTTAGTTTAAAGTACGTAGGTACATAGACACCCTTAAGGGCATGTGCGCGCAATAAAGCTGAAAACTGCAGTACTTTAAATCTTTTTTTTTCTCGACATCTACATATTTAAAAGATTCTATTTATTTTAATTTAGCTTTCATTATATAGGAGAGGTATTTTATAAATTAATATTTTAATGTAAATATTGATTAAAACAATATGCTGAACTTCACAATTTTTTGGCAAGGATCGTCTCTCAAATTAAACAAGGTCATTGGCGTTATACACAGGCTTAAAATTCCCTAATCCCTATTGAGAGCTTAAATGAACTCGACAATGACGGTACAAGAAAAGATTTAGGTAATCACGTAGTCGACAAGGCCGAGTGATTCCAGAATTTGGGCGTTCCATTTTATACGTTATTCGAAGATAAATTTGTTGTGACGTTAACAAAAGTTACTCTGAAGTTGTATCATACTTAAAATCGTAAAGTGCGATCGTGGGCGGCCGTCAAAATGTCACCAGCGCGGTGCGTGCCGTAATTACACAACTTAGTTTGGCTTTGTGCTTCAGAAGTTACGGGCCTTGCATAGGGCGAGCATGGAGAGCGACAGTTTTATTTTATCTTATACTAGCTGTGCCCGCGACTTCGTTTGCGTGGTTTTTAAGCGACTTAAACCGTTTATGCAGCGCACGCAACGAAAGTCCCCAAATGTGAATAATTTTCCCCGGTTTTGCAACATTTCTCACTGACGCTTCGCTCCTTTTGGTCGCAGCGTAATGTTATATAACCTAAAGCCTTCCTCTATAAATAGACTATCCAACAAAAAAAAGAATTTTTCAAATCGGACCAGTAGTTCCTAGGATTAGCGCGTTTAAACAAACAAACTCTTCCGCTTTATAATATCAGTAAAGATACAGGCTATAAAATTAATGAGTGATAATATTTTAGGGTGTGTATGTGTCCCGTATATAGAGTTTACTGTAAAAGTACCAGCGCTGAAAGCGTTACTTTTTTTAAATTATTGTATGTAAATAAATGTAAATAAACAAGTCTATGATATTCGTGTGCTGTTGAAATATTCAATCCCAATAGCGGGTACGACCACGGCTCTACCTTGACCATGTCTGTACCTATGCATATTATCTGGATTTCAAATTGAATTATTTTCTTGTTTCAGCCTTTTTAGAGCCTTTTTTTTGCGAAGTCGGGTTATAGTTTTTTTTAATCTTTTATTTATTTACATTTACATCTTCTTCTTATCTATACTAATAATATATAAAAATTAATTGCTGTTCGTTAGTCTCGCTAAAACTCGAGAACGGCTGAACCGATTCGGCTATTTTTTGGTCTTAAATATTCGTGGAAGTCCAGGGAAGGTTTAAACGGTTTCTATGCTCAACAAAGTGGGCACGGGTCAGCTAGTTTCTTTATATTAGTGACATCTGTGTCTCAGTGGCTAAGCACTTGCTCAAAACTGAGGTCGCGGGTTCTTATCCAAAAAAAAAACGAATTCCCAAAAGCGACAGAGGAACTAAAATGTTCTGTGTTCCTTGGTCGTAGATGTGTGTAATAAAATAAAAATTATCATATTACAATAATTAGGCTATATGTATATAATTATAATATACCATAGTGAATATTTAAAATGGACATTGTAAGCGAAAACCGATACTGTATGATATAGCAAAAATGCTGAAGGGAGTAGCAGGTTCGATTAAAAAAAACTAAAATTTCATTAATAATGGGATAAAAAATCCTTAATTACAATTGATTTGTTCGTTCGCACATAAGTTGACCGATCATAATCTTTAGAATTATATTATATATTAGAATTATAATTAATATTCAAGTTCAACGATGAACGAGATTTCATGTGTATAATATTTTTAATACAACATTAAGAGTGTAAATAAAAGAAAACTTAAAGCAGGATTTGCAAGATTAATTCTACGCCGCAATAGAAGCCACAACTGCCCATAAAGCTCCAAGTTTTGATTAAAACGGAACACAGGTGAACACATAAAGCCCTCGTATTGGCGTCCATGTTGTTTTTTACAACCTCTACACTGACTGACTTCGCCTGTGTCTAATTTATTTTACAGATTAGGTTTATTCAGAGAATGGCATAATTTTTACTCAAACTGTACTAAGATTTTTTTATTATGCCTAATGCTTAAAATACATAAATTAATATAGAGAGTATTACCCTTCATTATACCTGTATAAATCTCCAACAATATCTACTAATAAAACCACAGCTTTACTAATAGATGTGTATTGCTGAATCTCCAAATTCCAATAACAAAAACTTTAACTCCTTATAATATAGCTACAGCCGACAAATGTACAAGAAAAATTTCCTTCAATTTTGACATCATTTAAATTAAAAATATAAAATATAAAAAGAGGTTTTAACAATACCCTTCATATACCCTTCATTAGATACAGTATAATATATTATATCTTACTACGCGTAATAATATTTTTTTTTTTTTTGAAGATTTTATGGCCTGGTAACAAAACCTTTAAGCCAAGTCTTATTTTATATTTATTAGTCTTATTATTCTTATGTTTCTCTTATTTTTGTTATGTTTAAATGTTTTTTAAGCACTTTGTCATATAGATCCTACTGTGTTTTTAATATATTTGAATATCGCACTATAACACTTCTTGTTTTTGAGTAATTCACAAAAGTGGCGGCGGGAGGTATCACTGAATTCACTGACTTCTATTATTTCACTTGCCAACACTAGTCTATGAAAGGTGAAGTTTGGACACCTAAAGAAAATATGATCCATGTCTGCAATATCGTTATTGCAATATGTGCAAATATTGCTGTTGATTATATTTAGTCTCGCAAGGTGTGCAGGAGCAGTATTATGGCCAAATCTCAGTCTATTTATAGTTGTGATAAAGTCACGGCTAGCTATCTCCAGCTCATGGTACCACGGTCTTATTCTTATTTTTTCTTGTAATAATCCATACCACTTTCCTTTGAATGCGTAATAATAATAATGAGTATAGAAAATTCTAGAAATGCAAATTCACAGACGTAGCGATCTGATAAATTTTTTTTACACTTAGGCCCGATTTCACCAACGCATGTTAGTGGTAACGGCTTGTTAAAATACCATGCCTTCTTATTTATTGAAAGCCATAACATGATATTTAATGCAGGATTAACTTTGACGTGTGTTAGTATAATTGGCACTTAGTTAATAATAATATGCACTTGCATAAGAATGTCAAAAGTTTATTTCGTGCTACTTTTTTTTTTTTCTAATGTGTAATCTTGCAATCAGTCCTCAAACTATGAGCAGATTTGTTGGGAGCATAGTGACATGAAGAGTTAGTTTCACAGTAGAGACTACTCTATATGAATCTGGTCGCCTATATCGGCCGATCCAGTTCTAGTATTTGGCGTCGTTTAAGACGTTTAAGTGACTCTGGAACTGTAAGCTGTACCGCCAGCTGATTGGATCGTGCTACTTAAATTTGCACTTTTAATAAAATAAAAAATATATAATTCCAACCAATCTGAGCGAACGTAAATTTTATAGTAAGTATATTTTCAGTTTGCAGTATAAACATGATAAAATTTAAATATTATTAAAAATACAAGTTTTTAATTATAACCATTCTCTGTGTTAGTGAACTCGCTGAGATAAGAAGCTAGAACTTCAGAATGAGTGAAACTGTTTTTACTAGTTTTTATAGTACTTACCTAGCGTTGTGCGTTTACTACGCTAGGTACCATAAAAATGAATAGATAGCACGGAATCCTTGTAAGTTTCGCTTTGTCTGAAACACTCCTGACTTGTTGAAATTCACTGGTACTTTTTTTTTATTTCACCTCATCATGTAGGGTAGAACGGTTTTAAGTAATCGGCCTCCAAATTTCTTTACAAGTTAGTATTTTTCCCTTAGCATTTCTCGCCGTTAAACATGTGTTTGGGAGATAGTATTGTTATAATATTTAAATGTAATTTTAGATGAATAAATCATCTAAAAAAACTATAAAAAGTTTTTCTATATAACACTATAATACAAATACTTTAATTATTTGGAATGAAATCAGACAATTACTCATAAAGTAATTTTAAAAGATCAAATGCCCCGCCCCGTGACCATAACGAAACCCTCGTTAGACATATTACTGTCGATATTATTTTTGGTAAGGTTATTTAATTATTGTAAAGTTAAAGTATTTTTTACTGTAATTCAAATTCGTTTATGAAACCACAATAATCTTTATCTTTACATTATTTTTCGTTTTATAATATTAAAATGTATATTAACATGTACATTTTTTAATATCCTCAAAACATATACCGGGCAACGTACTAACTCAATTAATTCAAATAATATTATGTTTTATGAAGATTTCAAGAACATTTAGTCTTGAGCAGAGAGCTGTCCTAATCTATGAGTCTGTACATTATGCTAATGCCTTGCTCCTGTAGATAATAGTGACCTTCGAAGCCAAATAGGGTTTTATAAGCTATAACCGTCGCGTCGTTGGTTTTATTTTATTTATAAATAAAACACATGATCATAAATGTGTTTTAGTTTTTTTGCTGACAATTATTTTTCCGTCCCTCCGATATATAATGTATAACGACCTCCGTAACGCAGTGGTTGAGCGCTAGAGCGAGAGGTCGCGGGTTCGAATCCCGCCGAGGGATCAAAATGGTCCTTGGTCATGGATGTGTATTAAATTTGTGTATTATATAATAAAAATCTTAAATATGTGTATAGTATAAAAGTATTAAATATTTCCTTTGTCTGGCACCTGTAGCACAAGTTCTTCGGATACTTATCACGGGACCAGATTGACGTGGTGTAAAGCGTCCATAGATTATTATTATTATTATTATGTTTGTGTATAGCTTTCCTTGCTCACGGGCAATTAAATCCCGGACCTTTGGAAGGCATGCGTGGGGCCGAAGCCAACACGCAGAGGCCCCGTTACACAATTTTAATTTCAATGTAATGTGACACTAGCCAGCAACTCTCCCTGTACGCACCATGGGAGTGCGCCCACGGAGACCCACCGCTTAGTGTAGGACTATTGCAAGGAATGTTTATAAGAAAAGATTATGGGCTATGGGGGTGAGGTGCTAGTGGACTGGGTATCTATGACTATGAAAGGACTATGGCGTCTGCCAGATACGACGTGGTATTATTATTAATAATTATTATTTTCAAGAAGGCAAGGCATAATTAAATGCACATTGTATTTTATGGAAGTTTTCATTTATTTATTTTTAGTTCCGTAAGATACCTGAGCGAAATTGATGTTTAACTTAAAAGTCCGATATAGAGACATTGTATTTATTTACATTTAAATAATATGGCATATAATTTCGCTACTAGCATAGTTTTAAGGATTTTTTGTATAATACTAACACAATTAGTCTGAAATAATGATAATTATTATTTATTCAAAATCTTTCATAATATGATAGGTAGTAAAACAAGATATTTGCTGATTTATTTCCATCCTTAACATATAAAATAATAAATATTGGTACCATGTGTCAGAACAGCAATATAGTATCGCGAAAAAGCCTGAAAAATCGTGACACTTTAATTTATCTTCTTTACTACAGCACAAAGAAAGAAAATCTTCATTCCCTAATGAATTTAAGCTGGGTACGGAAATAATTAATCCCCTATCGCTTTCAGACTTTTTTCCTACTTACATCAACACTTATATACTATACAAGCTGTTTGTTAGTAAACAAACCCCCGTTAATGTATATTTTGCTGTGATAAAAAGTAGCCTGTGTGTGAAACCTGCACGAACTACTACCATTTTGAAATTCATAAAATTTAAGTAGTTCAGTATTTTTGTGTGAAATAACAACAAACATCCATCCAATCAAACTTTCATGTTTATAATATTAGTGATATACTATATGCACCAGCTTTTACAAGCTTACAACGACTATTAAGTTAATAATGCAAAATTAAAAGTTGCCAACGAGTTGAACTAGCTTTAAATGTAAGTTCATTAGTGATTTAATTAAAAGCGTTGATAACATTTTTAAAACTTTTAAGAGTACCATTTAATGGAGCAAAGACTATGTAAAGTAGTTTTATAATGTAAATGAAAAGATTAAAATTGGTTTAGTTTACTCTAAAATACAAGTATGTTATCTAATTATAATATAAATGATTTTAAATATAAATAAAATGTAGTGCGATCGAGTCAAGATTTAAGAGCGGCTGTATATGCCGTTAAAATATTTGGTAAAAAGCTTAGACTGATAGAGTACCAACCTATTATGGTGGGTACCATGGATTCAATTTTCTCATTCTGCAATATTGACCTTCACTAATGAAAGTGAAATGAATAAAATGAAAAATATTTATTGAGTATGGTAGTTTTCACACAGCGCTTCGGCCACCGCGGTGTCGTGTTAAAACTGCCAATCGTTTACATAAGTTACAAAAATACGTGGGTAGAGTCACCATTTATTAATAAAGCAAGGGATCTTACAATGACCTTTGTTTGAATTAAAATGAACAATTTTGTTCTGTGAGCTTCGCATTACTAACCCTCAAATTCTCTCTTTCTCTCTACCTCCATCTCAATCTCTTAATCACACACATGGCACAATCCCAGGGCTGGCAAGCCGGGGCATCACTCCATCCATCCATATTTGCATTTTGAGTGCTCCACATTATGTACCCTCGCGTTCTCTGTCTCTCCTTATCAATCTCTTACTTACATGGCATAATCCCAAATGCTGGCAAGCCGGCGCACCACGCCGTCCATCCATATTTGCATTCTGGGAGCTCCACATTATGAACCCTCGCGTTCTCTCTCCTTATCAATCTCCTACTTACATGGCATAATCCCAGGGCTGGCAAGCCGAGGCATCACTCCTTCCATCAATATCTGCATTTTGAGAGCTCCACATTATGTACCCTCGCGTTCTCTCTCTCTTTATCTCTTACTTACATGGCATAATCCCAGGGCAGGCAAGCCGGCACACCACGCCATCCATCCATATTTGCATTCTGGGAGCTCCACATTATGTACCCTCGCGTTCTCTCTCCATATTAATCTCCTACTTACATGGCATAATCCCAGGGCTGGCAAGCCGAGGCATCACTCCATCCATCAATATCTGCATTTTGAGAGCTCCACATTATGTACCCTCGCGTTCTCTCTCTCTTTATCTCTTACTTACATGGCATAATCCCAGGGCAGGCAAGCCGGCACACCACGCCATCCATCCATATTTGCATTCTGGAAGCTCCACATTATGTACCCTCGCGTTCTCTCTCCTTATCAATCTCCTACTTACATGGCATAATCCCAGAGCTGGCAAGCCGAGGCATCACTCCATCCATCAATATCTGCATTTTGAGAGCTCCACATTATGTACCCTCGCGTTCTCTCTCTCTTTATCTCTTACTTACATGGCATAATCCCAGGGCAGGCAAGCCGGCACACCACGCCATCCATCCATATTTGCATTCTGGGAGCTCCACATTAGTAACCCTCGCATCCTCTCTCTCTCCTTATCAATCTCTTACTTACATGGCATAATCCCAATGCTGGCAAGCCGGCGCACCACGCCGTCCATCTATATTTGCATTCTGGGAGCTTCACATTATGTACCCTCGCGTTCTCTCTCTCTGTTTATCTCTTACTTACATGGTATAATCCCAGGGCTAGCAGCAAGCCGGCGCACCACGCCGTCCATCCACGCGAACGCGTCGACTGAGGGGCAGCTGCGGTCGCGGCGCAAGGCGGCCAAGATGCTGGTGGCGGTAGTCGTTATGTTCGCCGTCTGCTACTTCCCCGTGCATCTGCTGTCTGTGCTCAGGTAATTAATAACTTTAATGGATATAATATTATATAGCTATTTAAACAACAAAAATGTTATATGTGTCAAATCTAATTAGTACGACACAGGTACAAAGTCGCAGTCAAATTTTTTTTTAATTATACAAAAAAATTTTTACAAAAAATAAATCAAATCAAATAAATCAAATCAAATATTTTTATTCAGAGTAAATTTTACAAAAAAATGTTTTCTGAACGTCGTTTCTATATGATGCCTACCACCGGTTCGGGAACTAGCCCAGCAAGAAGAACCGGCGTAAGAAACTCGCATGGGGCCATCTTTTACCAAAAGATGGAAAATTTCTCTTTTTAAAAAAAGTATAAATTTACATATAAATATGTCAATACTAAAGCTAAATAACATAGAATGTACTATATATAAGTAGCCTTGTAGGGGGCTACTTTATTCCCAAGGTGTGCTATCATTCATATAATCATTAACTTTATAGTAAGCTTTTGCACACAAACGTTCTTTGACTACTTTCTTAAACTTATTAGTTGATATTTTCTGAACATCGTTTCTATATGATGCCATCGGTTAGTCACCTAATTGTCTGACAACCGTGTAGGATTAGGTCTTATACCTTAACAGTCGTATTGGACATCCGTCCCAATGGGTACGACAGAAAAAAGAAGAGAGAGTATTCTTGTGTATTGCGTACATACTTAGGCACTATAAAAATCTATTTAAGTCAGCTAATCCGTTTCTAAAGTCAACATCACTTACATACAAAATGTTACCCAATAGAAACTATAGTACGTCCCGTTTCATTTAACCCAAACGTAAACAATCCCGCGTTTGACACAACCATAATAATATACTACTTAGTAAAAATTGAATAAAATATATTACCAAATACTTTTAGAATTGTCCTACATGATGACCTACCACCGATTCAGGTACCTACTACTTACCTGGCGAGAAACTCGCGCGGTGCCACCTTTTAGCAAAAAGGTGGGAAAAATGTTATTTTAAAAATAAGTCTAAATGTTGTAAGTTAACATAAATTACAATTTACAAAAGCATATTATGTCTATATAAGTAGGCTGAAAAGTGGCCACCTTGTTCCCAGGGTGTGCTATCATTGTCTTATTTATCTTATAATATTAAGCTTTAGCACACAAACGTTACGTAAACGTACAGCAAACTTATAATTTCGAGCTCTATTTTGATCACATTTGTTACGTTTTTTCTTTAGTACCTAAAGGTTAGTGTGCGATGATACGAGTATGTTCTTAATTAATGTCTGATCTACTAAAGTCCTCATATAAAAGTAATCACTGCGACTATTCGTAAAACTGTTTTGGCTTCACAAGCTTTATATACCTTATTTGTTTTTATCATCACAAACTGTAATTGAAGTAATAATTGTAATAAATAGAATGTTCAATGCGGCTTATTAGGCTAGATAGTGGTGATAAAGCTTATTTTACTAGATATCTTTATCTGTCAAATTAATATAGATTACGTGGTTTCGGCCGATAGGATTGTCAGTAATTAATATGCCGGTTTTAATATTCCGGGTTAGATAAGCTCCGTTTCACCCTTCTATGTTTCACCGATATCCTACGCTATTAACTTACTCAAACCTTAGTATAATAGGTCTCTAGAATTTTGAACCCTGTAATTTTAGTTAGAATAATTGTGTAATAGACCGAAACGTGTTCCGTGATATCTATTCCGAGTTAGCTTATCGACTAGTACTTATGTGACTAGTTGTTGTGTCCACGTTCTGATGGGTTTGTAAGTAATATGTACATAGATATTAATAAATGCACACTTTCACTGTAATTATTCGTATCGATTCTTAAAATTCGATCCGGCCATTCGAAACTTCTTTGTCTCTGGAGTCCAGAGTCTGGACCATTAAGATCTCTTTTGCGTTGACAATCAGCAAGTGCAATTAAAACTATGTCATTAACCATTGTTTCCTCCTTAGGGTGGTGTACGCGCTACGACAGAGCGAGGTGATGACTTGCATCTCGCTCATCTCCCACGTCATGTGCTACGCCAACTCCGCCGTCAACCCGCTTATCTACAACTTCATGAGCGGTATGTATATCAATACTAGTTATATAAACCTGAAGAGTGCGACCGGTATTCCTACTGGACTTGCACTTTAAAATTTTGATTTCCTATGTAGAGGAGCAAAGCCATGGTTAGCCCTGTCACAGGGCCGTGACAGGGCCGGGAGGCAGGGAGGCAGGTGCTCTGTGAGCTGGAGAGTTTGTTTTAATGGCCTAACACTCTTCAATGGCCCGGCGTGAGAAGGACATGATATTCGTTATTTCAATGCGGACGAAGTCGCAGACACAACAGACAAATACCCAGAAACTATATAATATATTAAGAGGAGTAATATGCCGTCCTTATCATTCTGCTAAGTTGAGATAAGGACAACCTGGGATTTTACTAGCATTAAAACTCGAAGTGTTCTCAGGGGACGGTTCATAAGCAGGTCGACCATTGCCATAGTTTATTCGTATTATAATATTAGAACACTCTACCTGCTTATGAATTATATTCTCTGATAGTACATGACACAATAAATCGGAGCATTTGTAGAACGTGGGGTCTGCAGCACGTTCTATTTAATGCTTTTCTGAATATATGTAATATTTAAAGTAAAGTACCAAAAATAATGAAAGTCGAGCGGTATGTCATACCTCTACGCCATTCGAGCCGATTTTACTGGTATGTCGATCAACAGATGTTTCACATTAAAAACACAGAGAAATAGACAAAAAAGGTTTTGCGTACAATAATTTTACATGATAAAAAACAGTGCACGTGTAGGTGCTGTCTCTTTTCTACTCGGACGCTTCTCGCTCTTGCTTAGCTCATGTGGAATGTGACAATTAGTCATGCTTTTTTGTGCGTGCAACCGGCGTTTATTTATTTAATATAAAACGTCACATCACACATATTGTTGCAACACAAATTTATATACAGGATGGTCATTGGTAGATATTGCCATTGATGTGTCCCCGAAAGTGGCCCTGTGGTCCTTAAGGTCTCTGGATAATGGCTGGTATTGAGCCGGCTTTCACTACCGATCTGATACTGGAGCGATTGGCACTAAGTAATTGAATTGAGATGATCAGGACGGTACTATGTGGTATATTATTTATAATGTACTATAGTGAAAATATGTAGAGTAGGTACTTTTTCTTCCTTTAATCGCTAGTTTTCGTTACATGGCTTATTGGATACTTTCCAGTAAAATTTTTAATATTGTAACTTCTAGTGACATTCAAGCATATTTTTGATTTAATAATATTGATATCAAAATAAACTTATATTTTAAATCAAACATTGCTGGCAGTTTAGTTTACATATTCTTGTATAACAGGAAGTCTTTCTAAATAGTGTCTACGTATATTTGCAATAGATTTATAACATACATAATACATTAACCACTCAAGTTTGAAAACAGGTGATCGCGTCAAACACATTTCATCAAAGTGTGTTAGTCGTTTAAGATACATTTTTTATTTAATAGATATATTGTGCTGGGAACTATAATAAAAATATATTTTTTTAAATTTTTCGAATCATTAATATGACACCAATGAAACTATGTAAGGATTTATTATTTATTTTATATATTTATTGCTTTAATCTTTAACTCTCATATTATTAACGTATTTAGATACTATATTGCTATATATTTTCTCTTCGTACAGTTATCCTTGTCCGATGTGTCAGAAAAGCAGTCATCATCATCATTGCCCTATGTTTTCGATTATACTATTCCGACTAAAAGGTAGGTCGAATGACGTCATATGAATGAATTGCCCCATAAAATGTTTATGGCTATCATTGCGAAATGTACGTTAGTGCTCACTAATCGTTACCATAACATTAAATCAAAATATTATAAGACATTCGAAAAAAATATCTATAAAATATGTTTACTACAATGTCCAAATTGGCCAATCATATTTTCCATTCATTTAAGGAAAATAAAACCATTCGGTAAATGTGGGATTAAAACAGTGAGGTGCAGTACGATCACCTTAATGTTTTTCGGCAATTGTCGTATTCCACACATCTAACGATAATTGCCGAGGACCAACATGGCTTTACTGTTCACTAACAATACTTACCAAGATTTTAAAACATGTTTATTGCAATGTCAAAATTTACCAATCATATTCACCTAAGTAGAGTAAAATCATCCGGCTTTCGGCTGTAGTGCGTAAGAAGTTTATTTAATGGTTTAACTATAAGGTTCCTTGAGTTATAAGTCCGTAACTAAGATATATATGATAGTGTTCATTTTGACAATCGCACTTATGACTAACTGCATTAATAACGCGAACGGAGAGTTTCGTATGAAACTTTTATTTTAATATTTTTTTTATCCATTAGTGAGTGAGTATTAGCGGAAAATCGAGATTTTATCGTGTTTATAGCCTCTACGGATCCATTAAGATAACGATGTTCCTGAAGTGTTTGCCTTCACGAATCAACCTTATAATATATTAACCCTTATGGATTAAAGTATGAGAAGAGACTACCCGCGAAGTAGATCGCGGACGAAACGAAACATTTATCATACATTATGACGGATAAAGTTACAGACCTTAGGGGTCCATTACAGGTTTTATTGTCAGTTTTTCTAGTCATGGCTGTGACTCACAAATAATCTATCGTAATGCGGTGACGGTTTGACTAACAATCAGTCGAAGTATCTTTTTAGTCGATTTTTGATTCGGTCAGTCACAAGCAATCAAACGCAATTAATAAAATTAGCTGGCGCTTGGGTGACTCCTTGACGCCTTTAGTTACTCTTGGTCTACCCACATAGTTAATCTAATTCATATACATAAATGTGTGAGATCAGTTTATAAAGGCCATTTCGGTATTTTCCGTGATATTATTATTCAAAGATCTTACTGCCACGTAGTTCATAATTTGATTAGGATACAATTCATAAGATATAGTGGTATGTAATGCCGCTTAAAGTGTTTCCTATGAAAGTCATAAATTGTTTCATTTTAGTTATCATAAAATAGTAATATTGTTAGATATTCATCAATTTAGACAGTTTGTGATAAAAATGCGTAAAATGGCAGACATAATTGCTTAATTTATAAACAGAAGAATTGGTAGAAGTTACTTATTCACTTATGCTCGTCCTCCGCGAATGAGCAGCTTGGCCACTACGTCGTGAAATTACAAAAAAAATGTATGCAACGATTTATTTCAAATTGGCCCAGGCGGAACACTGAGTTGTATATAGGATTATACAGTTGCTTGTAATTTCACAACAAAGAGGCCATAATTATCCTTAACGTAATCATTTTGTACCTGATAATCAGAATGTTCAAAAAAAGATTGAAATGTAAAAAAATGTAATCTCAAGTCATGCTGTCGTATTTGCACACGCATCACAGTATAAGTAATAAATTTTTAATTAATTGCCTCGTGTGCAATATTTCAATCAAATCCAACCAGGCCCGTTATAAACAATCACAACCTCATGATATTTGATATCTCAAAATCCTCAAGGATTTACAAGTTGTAAAATACTACAGCAAATCATCGACGAAAGCGGCTTACGAAGAATCGTTTGTTAACGTCGTGTTGAGACAAAAGTTTGTCAGCCCGAGCGAATTACCTTTCAGCACATGTTACACTGCCATTTTTTTACCTTAGCTTGTGATCACACTGAGACGTGAAGTGGTGCGGATTTTTTATGATAGTTCTTCTAAAACTAACTATATCTAATTTTAACTTTGTCCACCACACTAAAAGACTATGCACAACAGAAAAGCTAGAATTCTAACGCTCGGTTTCCTAAAAGCTGATCAAATCGTCGATCAGCTAATCTGAATGCTGATTGGTATATCACTCGCAAGAACGTTCGCACTCATGTTCACCAATGATCGCTTAGATTAGCTTATCGATGATTTGAGAGATAGTGCTGTGCAGATTGAAATTAGACCTTTTTAACCGACTTCCAAAAAAGGAGGAGATCTCAATTCGACCGTATATATCTATTTTTTTACATTTTGTAATAATTATGAGTTATGGGACTATACCTATAAATTATATACGGGAGACTATATGAAAATACGTAATAGAATCAAAAATGTGGAAATCTGTAGTAGAACCAAGGTAACCAACATGGCCCAGCGCTGGCTGGCTGGCCACGGCAGGACATCTCGCAGAACCGATGGCCACTGGAGCAGAAAGGTTCTCAAGTGGAGACCGCGGACAGGACGTGGAAGAGTTGGACAACCTCCTACTCGTTCGTCGTTTCAGCCTTTTACTGTCCACTGCTGAACATAGGCCTCTCCAACACATTTCCAGTGCGACCGGTCCATTGCCACATGCATCCAACGTGACCCGGCAGTTTTCACCAGGTCGTCGGTCCATCTGGTAGGTGGCCGTCCCACACTGCGCTTGCCAGTACGTGGCCTCCACTCTAGGATCTTTTTGCCCCATCGACCGTCCAATCTTCGTGCTATGTGGCCGGCCCTCCTACCTCCTACTAGGTGGACAGATAACCTGAAGAAGGTTGCAGTGGCCGGTTTCATTGGAAAACTTCGGGGGAGTCTTATGTCCAGTGGACGTCCTAGCTGAAACGACGAGATGATTTCTATCTTATAGAGAGACACTTGGTACATGTAGATGAATGTATTTTTAATCAATAATTAGAAATTTCAAATCAAACATTGTGACACTTGTGGACGTAGCAATGTTACAATAAAACTGAAATAACAGCTCATTATTTGACCAGATATTGATCTATCTAGATTCTAGTCATAGCTGTGTCTTGTCTGCTAAGACTTATTGTCGGTGATATGGGGTTCGTCCGCTTCGCATGTCTACAAGGTGTGAAATAATGCGTAATAACACTTTAGGGTTTGTATATGCCTCCTATGTAGAGTATACTGTGAAAGTACCAGCGCTGAAAGACTTACATTTGACTTTCATGTTTCTATGAGAAATGCCACAACTTCATAAAACTTCTCATACAATAAGTTAGAAAAGTACCTCTTTCAACGCTGGTACTTTCAGAGTACATATACGGGACCCATACACACCATAAAGTATTATGACTTATTAATATTACAGCATGTTGGGACGTTTTCGGGCTTGAATCTCTAGACATACATTGTCATACATTAGCATACATTTGGAACCTGTCTGCCGTAGTCTATCTCCATTGGTTATAATATCGCTTCTTGTAATAAAGTTCAATTATAAATCGCTATCTTAAAAATAGCTATGTCGCGTCCCGGTGTGACCTGACTCTTAACTTTTCTTTGCCCTTTGTAAATGTTTACATGTTTTGATCTAATATTAGAACAATAGTATTAAGTTCACATATTTGTTTTGACAGTGTTTAATGTTTTCATATTATCACTAGTTTGATAAGCTTCTTATCCAATATAAATAGGTTTATTAGGTTTCGAACATTTACAATTAATACATATAAACACAAAAGAAAATAATGTAGTTCAATGTATCAAAAGACTTCGGTGGTGAATCTCATTAACAGTATACTCAGACCTTTGTAGCAAACTCAGTAAAATTCTCGTGGAATAGCCCGCAAACGACAAAATAAACAGTTGTGAGGGTCGTGGTGATGCTATCAGGGTTTTCCCTGTTTCCCCAATTCCGTGGTAATGTAATCGTGACTGTACCGAAGGCGGTGTGCTTACACGTATGATAACCAAAACAAACTCCGTTGGTCCACCCTATTGGATATAATAACATGAAAAGGAGTGTGCCTAACTAAAAATTAATTTCAGCCTGTCCAATCTGAAATTCCAATGATGATTCTATGGTTAGATATGCCTAATTGAAGTGCTCCTGATTTGATTTTGTTTCATGAAATCGACAAGCAATATCATAACAACTTAGCGTCGAGTTCAAGATTAGAGAACTGTCAAATTCCAATTGAAAAAGGTCGCCCTGTGGTCAAAAATCGAGCATAAAGTTAAAATATAAAAAATTATGTTTAAAAATTTTTTTTCGGGGTTTGGGGATCTGTATAAAATTAAAAAAAGCTTTTATTCAAAATTAAAACATAAAGTGTGTATGTGAATGCCAATTTTGATAATAAATGACAATTACACATACCAGTTACCACCGGTTCGGAACCCCAAACCCGACTAGAAGAAGCGGCGTAAGAAACCGGCGTATGAATTGACCCTTAACCTAAACCCACCGCAGACAACAATTAACTGCCAATCGCGTGACTATCACGATAAGTAAAGCGTTAAATGTCAATCTAGAAAGGTTATCAGAGATATCAGCAGGTTGCCATAAAAATATTTGCATGCAAACTCACAAACATTAATGTTATATTATAGGCCATAAAGCTTAAACTATTCAGTTAGCGTGAGCGCCGAATGAGTATTAATCTGATTGATTGACAGCAAGTATGTTGCCACAGATGTGGTTAAATACATATAAATTTTGCGCACGTTCTTTTGAAGTCAAATAATAGTAATAAAAAGCGGTCTATAATAATAATTGCGCACGTTCTTTTGAAGTCAAATAGTAGTAATAAAAATCGGCCAAGAGTGAGTTGGACAAAGAATTCCGTACAAGACGCAAAAGATTATTTTTGTTCTATTTATTATTACGGCAACAAAAATACATTATTTGTAAAATGTCTACTATGTTACTATTGTGACTATTGAGATGACATACAGACAGTCTGTGAAGTCTTAGTAATAAGGTCCTATAAAAAGTGGTCTATAAAATATTATTGAATGTAATACTTTTTCAAACTTGGAATTGATTCTGTAGCTCTACTTTTTACGTGAAATGGCTTATTGTAGAAATCCCTGAAAGCTACGTTTTTTAATTTGGTTCTGAGCATCGCGCGTCGGAATCACGATGCCAGATCACGAAGTTTAAAACATGCTGTTTTCAATTAAATCACTTTTAATTACACGATTGCGGGGGTTTTTAGAGTTTTCTAAGCAATACAAAAAGTCACAGTTCTATTCCATTGCTCTTGTCACATTTTTATTAGTTTATTTATTTTTGTATATAACATTATATGAAATTGTAAAAATATATTAATACGTTACAAAAATATTTTGCTTGCAGGTTTCCCAGGGTTTTCAGGTTAGTGAATTCAAAATTGATTTCGCTATTTTTATGAAATTGATTTGGAATTGTTCACGAGTTGCTTCCCGGAAACCGCATGCATTTATTTTTGTCCACCGTCGCCCCTTCCACACAAATATATATTGTAATTTACACGTTGCATGTTAATATATTAGACCACACATTTCTTTAATCCCTTGTTAATGTAACTGACACGTTATTTACGTATTATTTTTGCAATTGTCGCCACCGTGGTCTAGTTGTTTAGAGCTTCGCTCTCGACCCGGAGGTCGTGGGTTCGATTCCCGCGTACAACAAAAAAAAATGTTTTCAAGTTTGGTTAGGACAATGCAGGCGATCACCTGATTGTCTGACAAGAAATATTATGATCCATGCGTCTGATGAGCATGTGAAAAATCGGTCCTGCGCCTGATTTTCAGCCAGTCGTGCCGGATATCTGTCACACTTGGCTACGAGAGTGAAGGAAGAGAGAGTGCTGTTGTGTATTGCGCACGCACTTGGGCACTATAAAATAACTCCTGCACAGCTGGCCTGGTTTCCATGAAACCGGCCATCGTCACCTAAATCGGTGTGGGAGGTATTATTATTATTTTTGCAATTGGTAACTGGCCCACCATATTATACGGATGGTTTGTATGCATTATTGCATTAGGGGTGTACCCCTATAGCAAAAAACCCCTAATTCCTGTGTAGCTAGGATGACATTAAACAATAAAATATAAAACACTCGGCATACAATTTGCTATTTATTAGCAATGTTACGAGTATATAATTAGACTTAATAATATAGAAAAATAGACCTACAATCTAAATTTTAAAATAGTTATCTACTAGGGTTAGATAGGTTGGCACAAGGTAGATAATAAAACTGTGGGTTAAAATTTAGACCTTAATTATTTAATTTAAACACTCCTACGAATTGTATTAGAATTAAACTGAAGACTCGTGTGTTACTACAATAAGTTAGTTATTATCTCTATCCTACTTACCTACAAAAAGTGTTCAATTGTAATGAATAATTTCAGAAGATTAAAAGTAGATATTAAAAGTAACTTAGTGTGACGGTATTAAAAACTTTTATTGTAACGAAAAGCAAAGCATATCAGCTTTTGTTTTGCTTTTCGTTTAATTATAATAAATTGTGAATATTTACAAACTTACAAGATACGGAGCTAAAGATTAATATATTATAGCTTCCAGTAAAACTTAATTTAACTTGAAGTTTTACCTATTCATGTAATTTAAATAACAATACTAAATTATCGAACTTCGATCGGGTTTTAGAGGATGAAATAAAGCGTAAAACATTTTACGCTTAAAACTTTTGGCCGAAAAGATTTTATCTAGATCTGTTAATTAAAAAAATATATAAAATAAAATAAAGCCACAAAATAAGCCATAAGTGAACATGATAAGAGAGTCATCTGCCTAAATTCTAAAAGTCGTTTGTTTGTTGCAGGTAAATTTCGGAGAGAGTTTCACAGGTCCTACTTCAAATGCTTCTGCTGCTGCGGGTCGCCGCCGGAGCAGAACGGAACCTCTTTTGCGCCCATAGGCAGCTCCCGAGCCGGCACCACCAGGACCGTGGTGAGACGGAACGACTCCTGCATCAGCTACCGGCTCACCCATCTCTCTCCCTCCAACCACAACAGCATACACCGCGACACCAGCAGAAACACTAACACCTCTTTCATCGAGCACGTCAACGGCAACAGGAGGAAGATGAGGGACGACTCCATCAGCGACTCCGCCAGATTCACCCTCACCACGGACGGTCGAGATTGACGGTTGGGTAAGGATTTGCTAGTCTACTCTGATCTCAGGCATCGCGCGGACATCGACTACGTGGCCCGGAGCACGAACAGCATCGATTGTAAACCCTACTACGACTGCTTTAAAGTCCCAAATCGCAACGAACCTCACGTCTGCTGCGATAAGATCGAGGCGGAGAGACACAGCGACACGTACGCCGACTATCGCGAGTGTGGAAACGAACTCAGTGAACTGTTTATGATCGACGACGAAACGAAAAACGGAATTAAATTCAAATTCAATCGTAGCCTCAACAGCTGCCAGTTGAAGAACAAAAGGAAAGTTAATACAATGTTTTAATATCTTTTTTTTTTTTTTTTATCTATTTTATTTGGTAGGGTTTGTTTTAATATCGATGTTATGAATTTAATAGGAACCGCTTTTGATCGAACGATATCACTGTAATATAAATCCATTTAATGTAGAAACAGTGTTGCCATATTGTGTACCATATCAAAATGTAAGGATTGTTACGTCAATGTTGTAAGTTAAAAGTTAAGTGTATAAGTAGGTAATTTGTTGATACCTAATATAATATTTTAGAATAGTAAGTACTTATTTGAGTTAAGAAATGAATTTTATTTTTGTTATTTCGATTTCACATAATGCAGATTGCTCTAGAAGTCTACATATAAAAATCCACTTAAATCAGTATGTAATTTATTTGACGAAGATATACCCAGGTACATACTTATACCTATAGAATAACCAAATTTGGTACGATCGTTTCAGAACCCATTCCTTGGTAGCGGATTATAAAACTAAAAACCTTTCACGGTAAATGCGCTCATATCGTTTATAAAAGATTGGCTATTATCAAAATTAATTTATCAAATAAGCGCGTATACGAGGTTAAAGATTATGAACGTTGAATATATTTTCACCAAAAACATTAACGTAACTCGTATATCATATGCCCCATTCCCAACAGTGATCGATGGACGTCGATATTCGCTTATAATTTTATACGCATATTAAGAATAAACTGTTATTCAATAATCGAAAGTATTTTAGGAATATTTCCTATACGAATTACCTGGTAGTGGTACCGACAACAACGGTAGTACAGTTAGACATGTATATTGTATACGTTACTATATCTTCATACCAGACCGTCCGTGGACACACACTGTGTATAGTATAGTAGTCGCTAATGTAACTTCAACGTAACACCTCCGTGGTCTAGTGGTTTAAGGCTTGGCTCTAGACGCGTAGGTTGTGGGTTCAATTCCCGCGTTAGAAGAACAAAAAAATTGTTCTCGATTTTGATTACAAAGAACAATGCAGGCTGATCAAGAGTCTTACTCTCCAAATTGATTCGATTTTGATTGTGTCGAGAGTAAGCCTGCTGATTTTCCGACGAGAAAGATATTATGCATGCCTTGGATGGGCATGTAAAAAGTCGGTCCTGCGCTTGACCTCCCGCCAGTCGGGTCGGTTATCTGTAGAAGAGCGTGTCTGTTTATTGCGCACACTCTTGGGCACTATAAAAATTATTCCTGGTTTTGATAAAAATGCCACCTTTACCGGAATCGGTGTGGGAACCTATTATTATGATTATTAATGTAACTTTATATCTATTCAAGTAACTTAAAGTTACACTGGTGGCTTTGTAAACGAGTATGAGGAAATAGTACTGTATATGATAATAATCACAGATATTTGTCATAAATGAAAATATTTTCACAGTTTAACACAAATATTGTTGAAGTTAATACAATGTAAAAGTCATTACGTTATAATTATTATATTTGCAAACACTTCACGGGCAGGAAATAGTGTGTTTACAAAATTAACCTATAACCGAACTCGCGCCGACGAATAAACGTATTTATAGTCCTAAACTGTTTGGAGCTACTCTGTATTACATGTTGACATGGAGCCTATATTTAGAATAACAAAAATTTTCACTCGGCCTAAGGCCTCAGCCTCGAATTTTGCAGGCAGCGGGACGGGAGCGGCGGCGGCGCGGGTGCGGTACTCGTTACCCGCTCCTGCGCCGCTGTTTTCGAGAACCGGTCCATTTCATTAAGCAAAAGATCCTGCCGCTCCCGCGCCGTCGCCGCTCCCGCGCCGCCGCCGCTCCCGCCCCGCTGCCCTCAAAATACGAGGCTGAGGCCTTAGAAATACTGACGGCACGGGACCTAATTCAATTCCTATGAAACTTATGGCTAAAGATATGAGACCCTGAATTCTGAAAAGAGTCGAAGTACTTGTCAATCAAACGACCCTAAACTCGTTAAGGTTCTTTAGTTAAGGGTGGCATGGTATCCGATTTTTTGTAGGTGTAGTTTAAGTTCTGCTGGTGCTGCTGCTTCTGCCATCAGGACCCCAACTCTTTATAAAAATATAAATTATACTTATTTTAATGTTTTTCTGTAATCTATAATACGAATATTACGGTATAAAAAGAAAAGAAATTAAAGTACTGTGTAACATTAATAAACAGTACACTTTTAAAAGTGAAACGAAACGTTGTTTTATCTGTCAAATAGGTTCTCAAGTAAGGGTGGGTTTGAGACGTCTTTATTAATACGGGCCTAGAAACTTCGTTTCGAATGTCAGCCTGTCCCGCTGGATGTACAAGTTATGGTGTGGTGAACGTATAGTAAGTGTACTATTCGACAGACAGTCCTAAGGAAATGGAGCGAAAATTCAAACATTTGAATGCTGGCAGCAAAATCAAAAAAGATTTTGTTGTCAGTTCATTTCATATGGCAGACTACGTAAGGAATTGAACCATTCTTTTTTCCCTTACCTTTGCAAATGGATGTAATGCAGTTGCCCTATTTTCTTAATACCTTCACTCTGACTGGTAATTACTGGTCCATTTTTGTTTGAGAGCGTCCGTGACCTGTTGATTCGCAATAGAAAGGGCCAATAAGACTTTTTTCACATCTAAAGTACGAACGCTCTAAGGGCTCCCACACAAGACCACGATGCGATACGATACGATGCTGCGTCTCTTATTTTTACACCACAAAATAAGAGATGCGGCATAATATCGCATCGCATCGCAGTTTTGTGTGCGAGCCCGAAGTAACGGTAAAGTAAATCAGTGTGAGGTAACCGCAATAGTTGGTACCAGACGAATTGACCTGTCATTTATCTAGACATCTAGACTAGGCTAACTATGTTGTCATAATTCCGTATGTGACAGGGTTACCCGTCATACGACATTTAAATCCACCTGTCCCAGGCACTAGTTATAGTATTTTAGCTCTATAATATTGTACAATTCATCCAATAATGGATGAAAACGTCTAATGTTCTTATCTTGTTCCCATCCATTGACTATTGAGCATCATACATTTACTAGCAAGATTACCTTTATCAAGTCATTTGTAAATAGTATAATATTGTTTTGTGCTGCGATATTTTTATTTTAACAGAAATACTTAAATATAATATACGCGTATTGTTATTTTTTTTACTTATTGTGTACTTCAGTTAAATAGCTCTATTTCTAGAGCTATTTAAGATAATTCACACGGTTTAGGCACACTTGCGTCAGTCTAGGTTTTTGAAGCCGTCTTTGTACAAGCTGACTCTAGGTTTATGAACAAAAATTCGAGACTAGGCGCGTGGGCCTTAACAGTCCAAAGATTAAATGTTATGTGTAAGTGGTAATCTGCACAAACGTGAGACGTATAGTTTTCTGCTTTTTTTTCTAACGCCTCCGTGGTCTATTGGTTTAGAGCCTAGCTCTCGACTCGGAGGTCGTGGGTTCGATTCCCGGGTTGGAACAACAAAAAAAATTGTCTTCAAGTTTGGTTAGGACAATGCAGGCTGATCACCCGATTGTCTTACAAGAAAGATGATCCATGCGTCGGTATGTAAAAAGTCGGTCCTGCGCCTGATCTCCCGCCAGTCGTTCCACTGGGCTACGAGAGTGAAGGAAGAGAGGGTGCTTTTATGTATTGCTCACACACTTGGGCACTATAAAATAACTCCTGCGTAGCTGGAGCCGTCACCAGAATCAGCGTGGCAGGTATTTTTATTATTAGTTTTGTGCTGCGTTATAATTAGACTTTTCTATACCCAGGGACAAAGAAAATGTATAACTAAAATTTTAATAAGAACTTTTACGTAGCAAATAACTAAGATATGTTATGTTTCTGTTCTATTGTTTGTGTACTGAAATGTAAATATAGCGTCTGTAAATGTTCCTTACTTAAACTCCAATGAGTGTAATAAATTTAAGAAACGTGTTCTCTGCACCTGCTCTAATGTAACTTAAGTTTTAGTTTCTAGTGGTCGTATAGTTGCAAGCCGTGATTAATTTCTAAATGTAAAAAGTTGTTTCGTAATCAATGTACAATTAAATTATTACGTAATCCTATACGAAATTAACATAATATTTTTTCTATATGTACGAAATAATTGCTTCCGAGGGTAAAATTGTAAATATTTTCGAAATATACGATATTGTATAAAAATGTATTTCTATTTTCCATTTATGTCCTGTAGTGTAAGTTTTACGAATATTTTCAGTTATACATTTCAATAAATGCCTATTTATTAATATTGGCTTCATTAATTATTTATTTAGGCACACTACAGTCAGATAAACGATAAAAACAAGGAAATCCATGCAGCCGCAACACGCGCAATAATAAAAACTTTGATTCCACTGGAAAATGGAATTAATACCGCAAAACAAAAGCTATTCGATTAAGCTCCGATCAACTAAAAATCCGTAAAAATGCACTTTGTATTTTGAATATGTAGGCACAAACTGCACGTATATTTAAAATTCGTTCACATTATTGTCTAGGGCATTATACATTATTGAAGCATTTGGCAAGCCCGGGTCTAAAGAGCCGGGGGGCTAAAATGTTTTATGGATATTACCAGGCAAGGAGTATACGCCTATTTTAATCACTTCCCTACTAAAGCGGCCATTCTATAGGCTAGGTACACATATACTCGCCTAATTTAGTCACTTCCCTACTGAAACAGACATTCTTTAGGCTAGGTACACACATCCTCGCCTATTTTAGTCACTTCCCTACTGAAGCGGCCATTCTATAAGCTAGGTACACACATCCTCGCCTATTTCAGTCACTTCCCTACTGAAGCGGCCATTCTATAGGCTAGGTACACATATACTCGCCTATTTTAGTCACTTCCCTACTGAAACAGACATTCTTTTTGGCTAGGTACACACATCCTCGCCTATTTTAGTCACTTCCCTACTGAAGCGGCCATTCTATAAGCTAGGTACACACATCCTCGCCTATTTCAGTCAATTCCCTACTGAAGCGGCCATTCTATAGGCTAGGTACACACATCCTCGCCTATTTTAATCACTTCTCTACTGAAACGGCCATTCTATAGGCTAGGTACACACATCCGACCTCGTTAAATCAAACTAGTGTGACGTATAAAAAATTGAGTCATATATAAGCAATAAAGACCTAGGTCGTCAAAGAACAACAAACACTTTGTCATAAAACAAAGGTTAACGCGATCGTTAACCGATGGTTGGTTGAACCAGATTACTGTCACACGCCACTCTAGTTATATGTGAGTTTAATAGGTGTTGGTACTTTTACGGAAACGTCAAATCATGTCACGAATGTGACTGGTGGAGACAGGATTGTATCCCTTTTAGTGGACTAAACTTTTTTTCTATTTCTTTGCGTCCCAAGACAGATTTAAATCCTTTGGACACCCTGATGAATGATCTCAGCCCAAAGGATATGCTAAATCTTTATCTGAATCCAAGATTATCTTTGATATGAATCAAAGGGTTTTCGAGGTTGGTTGGTTGCCAATCCTGGCCTCACAGTAGTTGCAGTGGTGGTAATGTGTACCCATTGGTCCGATTAAATAAAAACGTAGTTTTATGATAAACTGCTACATATACCTATTTAATATTATGTTAATAATGGATATCGTAGATATAAACGACCGCTAACTGCAGACTGTGATTATTAAACCTTACAAAAATACAGTTTCTATGTAGTTTTAATGTTAAAACACAAACAAAATGATATTAAACTAACGTTAAACGCTTTTTGATCTAAACTTCAATCACTTTATGATATCAATCTCAAAAATTAATAGTACCTACTACAAATTGCAATAGTGTAGTCGTCATACATAAAAGGCGGTCAGAAATAATAAAGGGGTACTAGATTATAATTTTTACAAAAAGGATGCCGAGGCTGTCAACAGTTGACTTTGTGCCGCTCTGTCTTGTCTGTCGTTAGCCCAGCAAAAATATTATATTACGAACTAAATATCTAGTACTAGCTGTCCCCTTGACTTCGTTGGCGTGGTTTTTGAGTGACTTAAACCGTTTAAGCAGCGCACGCAACGAAAGTCCTCAAATGTGAATAATTTTCCCCGTTTTTGCAACATTTCTCGCTGACGCTTCGCTCCTATTGGTCGCAGCGTAATGGTATATTGCCCAAAGCCTTCCTCTATAAATGGGCAATCCTAAAAAAAAAGATTTTTTCAAATCGGACCAGTAGTTCCTGAGATTAGCGCGCACAAACAAACAAACAAACAAACTCTTCCGCTTTATAATACTAGTATAGAAGTATAGATAATATATAAATTACGCGTCATGTTATTTGTCCGCGATGGACTCCTTAAACCATAAAACCGATTTTAATCAAATTTGAACACTGTGTGTAATTTAATCCAACTTGAAAGATAGGATAGCTTACATCTTAAGATGCGAGTTCCGGGTTCCGCGTTGCGTGTTCCGGGTTTGCAGTTCCACTTTGCGGGTTCCAAGTTCCGCTTTGTGGGTTCCGAGATTGCGAGTTCCTCGTTATTAAAATTGAACCACAAGTAAAACTGTTTATGTGCCCATCGAAGTGGGCACAAGTTAGTTAGTAGTAAAAAGATTCAATGAAATCATTAGTTTTAACTATTATATATTTATAATAATATTTAATTCCCTGATTCATACTTAAAATTGTTTAGTTTTTTATACTAACATATATTTAAAAAATATATAAATCAAGGACACTTTTGGGTGGGAAATTAATTACATGCCATGATCATTAAATTATACCGTGATGTACATCAATTAAAATAAAATAAAAATACACCGTGACAACATGTAAAACCTAAATTTAATATATTATATATTTTTAACCCCAAACATAAACAATTATGTTATAAGTTTGACGTTTGCTTCTCTTTATGGCCTCGGAGATATTTTATTTTCCTTTTTTTTATAAATTTTTTTGTTTGAAAAATGGCCCGATCGCGAGTGTACCTAGCTTTATCCTCATCATCATCAGCTTTGGTTAGCGGGGGTTAGTTAAAATAATGTGCTTTAAACATCACATGGAAACGCTTTGAAAACATAGGCCGTCAATCATACTTTATCTTACTCGTATAATAAACCTGTAAGTAATTTTACACATGAACCAACATTCGAGAAAAGTTTTCGGTAACACGAAAAGATAATGTTCAAAATTAAACTAAGAACAACCGCACAAACAATCCAAACTTTTCCAATTACTTGAGTGTATCGTTATTAAAGGCTAGGGCCTTTAATAACGATACCTATACTTGACAATAGGCCGTGTACGTTTGTGCCAGATCCTTTTTCACTTTGTCGTTTCATGCTTCGCTTTATGAGATTTACTTATCGGTAAACTAAACTTTTAGAAATTGTTTTAGTATCTAATAACAATCTTATAGAAATCTCTAAATGATTATTTTATTAAAATCCTGTGTTATAATGGATGCGTAAAAATTAATGTTACTATAAGAAAAGAAAGCTATAATAATTGATAAAGTAGAATGGCCGAAAGTTACTTAATATTAAAATATATGAAACTAGCTGACCCGTGATATAGAAACCCGTGCCCACTGGCACGCCAGTGGGCACGGGTTTCTATATATAGCTGAAATGATGATGATAAACTACAATCCACTTTATGAACTCTTAATTTTGAACAATTATTTATTTCTATGGACGTTCATTTGAGATGCAGGTTGAACCAGCCTTACGATTGTCAGGCTGGTTCAACCTGCTTCTCAAATGAACGAAAACACTTTAAACTGCTGGGTACAGGGTGAATTGAGTTAGGTCAATTTGTCCGTTATTTTGTGACAACAAAACAACTCACAACCCAGCTAATTCCAAGGGTCAAATTATATTATGTAATATTATAATTAACTGTTGCCTGCGACTTAGTGGGCGCAAAAAGATGTATAATTTACGTGGGATATGTAAATTACTCACATAGTACATTTTACAGAGATAAAAAGTAGCGTATAACCTTCTCAGTAGTCTAATCCATAACTAATGCACAAAGTAAATAATAAAGTAACAAATTTCACCAAAATCAGTGTAGTATTTTCGAAACCTATTCAATTCAAATTAACAAATCTTTCTTTAATATTGAGTAGGTACACAATGTGTAATTTTTATTGAAAAATAAAGAAAAAATAAATCTTCAGTAACATATTGATGCTACTGAAGTTTTTTTTTAGTTGCTGCTGAAAAAGTACAATTAAGTAGCCACTCATCCTCACAGATAAAAGAAACGTAAATAGTAAGTATATAATATAAGACCTCTAAATTGTAAATAAATAAAACAACAATTTAAGTATTTTATTTTACCACTTACTAATGCTGCGGTAAAAACTCGTCACTCGGTCGCTTCATATCTTCCGGATTAACATGAAAAATATGAACAAAAATCCCAATATGCCACAATATTACAAAGCAACCCAAATTCAACGCTTGCAATGCCAATATGTGCTTTAGAAGAACAAGACTTGGCGTTTATTAACAATGGCTAAAAGTTAAAAATCGTAATTCTTTGCTATTCGAGAAACTAACACTAAATATTATATGAAGCATGTAAGTGTTCTTTTTAAACAGGTAAATTCAAGGAGGTATTTATAATAATAAGCATTTACCTGATTTCTAAATAAATTGTTTTACAATTTATTTAGAAAAGGGCTTCGTTCAAACATTACAACCTAAAGCATCATAGAAAATGAAAATTATTTTTTTTTATTTCCAAATAGGTTAGAAACTAACACTTTTAGAATTGTCCTACATGATGACCTACCACCGGTTCGAGGACAAACCCAATATATTTTTTACCCGACTAAAGCGAAGCAAAGGGGAATGTTGATGATTTCCGTAGTATGTATTCCACTGTAGGATATAAACTACAGGGCCCTAATTCTCAGGCCTCGAACTTAGTTTTTACTATAGGTCTGTTCCGCTTATGCAAATGAGACTTACCGCGCGTGCGAGCGGGATATACTAATATTCGGAACTAAGTTCGAGGCCTGAGAATCGCCGCCCTGATCTGATTTAAACAAGGATATCAGTAAATTCACAATAATAGCCCAGGTAACATAGTCTACGAGGTATATACATATATACCTCGTAGACTATGTTACCTGAGGTATATACATATATATATATATATATATGTATATACCTCGTAGTGTTGTGTCAAAAGGTTCTATACATTTCACAGGCACCTATGTTATATTTACAGTATTCAATATTTACACTGTTTAGAAGATTCACACACAATATTTACAAGTCA
Source organism: Celastrina argiolus (assembly GCA_905187575.2). Classification (NCBI taxonomy): domain Eukaryota; kingdom Metazoa; phylum Arthropoda; class Insecta; order Lepidoptera; family Lycaenidae; genus Celastrina; species Celastrina argiolus. Next base: position 20,215,267 of record LR994577.1, on the reverse strand, counting down.
ATAGATAGGTTTCCTATAACGTTGAAATCTCATCGTGTTCAAAGTACATTTACTTTCGCACAAGAGGAAACACGGCTATGATACGATATTTCATCATGGGATGCCTATGCCTATCTTCCGTCTTCATCATCAGACCTTGAAACCTAATCATGGTCAGAGTTTTATACAAGACTTTTTTAATAAATCCTAAAACAGTTATGAAACGATGTTCCTTCATGAAGTTCCAGTTTATAGCTTCCAGCATCAGATCAGTTCTTCAGTGTCATTTTATTGAACTGTCATCAGAACTACATACAGCTGTCAATTTTTATTATGCTACGATCCTTGTAAAATGGTTAAATTAGTTACCTTAGATTTCATTACATAGTAACATACAGATCGATCTAATAAACCATATTTATTTATTTAACATTATTTCCTTCATCGTTTTGCAGCACCTTTTCGTTTATTCTGTCTCTGCACCACCCTATGGTTGACTGATAGAGAATGCCTTTTGGCATTAAGTCCGCCATTGTACAATGTGCAAAAAGAGTAAATAAATAAATAAAATCGTATTAAAACCGGCTTGTCTATGCATTTTTCAAGTCTACATCACGAAGATTAGTCCGTGGATTCATATCCGGTGGCATCGATACGCCGCACAAAGCGCTATCTTTTGCCGCTCATTTTCAGTATTAGCCTAATGGTGCTGGGATTATATCTTTATTACGAGGCTCAAATCTTACACCGAGCGTAAACAACCAACCTGGGTTAGGTTGGCAAAATTTATGTGTAAAAACAACCTAACCCAAACAACAACAAAAGTAGGTTAGGTTTTTTTCTTTATTTAAAGGCGATTTGATTGGCGATGAAATATCGAGTTAAGAATTAATTTTCTAAATCCAGTTCCCTCAGGGCATATTTCACCAAACAATGTTAAAGTTAAATATCATGTTATCCCTCTCTTATTTCCTGTCAATGAACGAGATGGCATGGTATTTTAACACGGCGTTAACTTTAACATTGCTTGGTGAAACACGGCATTAAGTGTAAAGAGTGAATAACATAACTAATAAACCTTGTTGGTTAGGTTATTACTACACATTTTTTTTTTTCAATTTTTTGCTAGTAATTTCGTGCATAAGTACATGAACACTTTCCATAAAATCATCATCAATATCATTTCAGCTATGACGTCAAGTCAGAATCCGTCAAAGTGTTTCATGGGGGGTAGTAATACTCACCACGCTTAACAGGCGGATTGGCAAGCGCGGTTTTCAAACTCAAATCTAAATTAAAGCAAATAATAAATAATTCTATCGAAAAGTACATAAATTAATGCACTCTACATAAAAACTTTGGAACTCAATAAAGTTTTAGAAAACAACCACTGAAACGTCTTGCAACTTTCCAAGACTTACATCGCGACAGTATACTGTAAATGAATTTCGCCCACTTGAAGTTAAGCTTAAAACATCAAACCCGACAAAGCTTATGTTCCTGACCTCAAAAGCTCGAAGATGGTTCGCCTGGATTAAAGATTACATCTCTCGCGTAGGTATATAATTAAATTAGATATTTAAAGTTAGATAGCCTTCATGGTTTACTCTCAACTCGGAGGCTGTGGGTTCAATTCCCGCGTTGGAACAACAATAAAATAACATTATTTTCAAGTCTGGTTGGGACCTGCATTGTCACTGCAGTGGTCACCCGATTGCCTAACAAGAAAGATGCACCGGTTTTGCCCCTGAATTCTCGGCAGTAGTGTCGGTTATCCGTCTCGCTGGGCTACGAGAGTGAAGGAAGAGAGAGCACTTCTGTGTTGCGCACACGCTTAGGCACTATAAAAATAACTACTGCGTAGCTCCATCCTCAGAAATGGGAGTGGAAGGCATTATTTATTAATATTTAGAGTTTTATATGAGAATTCTATGCATGTCATAGCGTAATAAAATATTTTATTTTATAACCCTGTTTATAATAGTAGCTTGAGCCTCCGTGCCCTAGTGGGTAGATCGTTGATTAGGACTCGAAAGGGTGCAGGTTCGATTCCTAAGTTGTGGCATGTATCAATGAGACTTTTTCAGATCTCAAGTACTTTATACAGACGCTCTAACGGTGAAGAAAAACATCATGAGGTAACCCACACAAGGTTGGCCCCAAGCGAATTGACCAGTTATTCCTCTGGATTAAGCCGACTATATTGTGAAAATGCCGTATGTGCTGGGCAAACTTGTGATATTTACAACCGCATGTCCCGGGCACTACAGTATTTATGATAACCATAATTGTATCTAGACTTTAGCTACAAATTCAAATTAATTTGTAGACCGCTACGCGTTACTTTGTACTTTGTATTTTCTTTAATGCTTTGTTTTTTAAACAAAGATAAACTACAATAGGTAAACTAGTATATTTATTATCAAACTCTTATTTCTATATTTTTAACGTTAGCACAATAATTGTAGATATCAATCGATGAAGGCGATATGTCTCAAAAATATTTACCCTGAAAATTGAATTTAAACTGTCACTAAAACATTTTATGATATGTAGTACATTGAACGAACTAGCATTTAGCGCCAATGCAATTACGTTACTTTCTAATGTTCCTGTTTGGCTACTGATAAGTGATAGCAACTTACTGCAAGTGATCTATCTATATAAGTTACAAGGAGTAAAATAAATAAGTGATAATATTTTAGGGTGTACAATGTACATGTACCGTATTTCCTGTCAATGAATGAGATGTCATGGTATTTTAACATGGCGTTAACTTTAACATTGCTTGGTGGCCTTAACGTTTCAAAATGCTTTCACGTTACCGTCATACACGTAAAATTACAAATTACCTATGTATTAATTTTACATATATGTACCATTAATCTCCAGTCTATTTTATCCGATGTATTTACTCCTTTTGTAGAAACTCTAGGTTCATTTGTTGCTTTAAACCACATCAAACTTTGATTAAGTATGTATAATTATTTTATAATTCACGTAGGTATATTATTCTCACTTATATTATAATTCGGTTAAATTTCGAATCATATAAGAATTATAAAAAGGCTAAGAAACATCTTCTATGTTAATTATTTAGTTTAAAATTCTGTAATTTTATTTTAACTTGTATCGCCACGACACTCGCGTGAATATCTTTGAGTAAGTTAACTACTGTACTGCAATTCTTCCTGCACTCTGAGTTCTGACGTGGGCAATTCCTATTGAGGGGGGGGAGGGGGCATATGCTAAAATAAGAAGAAGTACAAAGGTATATGCTTAACTATCAGAAAATGATAGGCAAAATTAACAACTGGACGTAGGTTTTATATACGACAGAAAGCGCTTGTTTGATTAACTCAATATAATGATTATATTAACTCAATATATATAGGATAGTCAGTAGAATTTGTGTGAGGATCGACAAAAGTTAAGGTGTGAGTGAAACAGATTGAAATGGAGTTTTAGGCAGCCCCCGGTTTCTGAAAGGCTAATAAAAAAAAGTCAATCACCAAAATTTTGAGTTACCAATGTTACCTGATCGACGATTTGATCAGCCTTTCAGAAAACCGTGGTTAGAGTGTCATATTTTATATTGTTCATTCGAATGTAGCTTCTAATGTAGATCTTGAAGTATGGAACCTCTTATATTAATATTATAATTTTCAAATCGAGGGTGTCCGAAAGAAATTTCTATAAGGCACAGCAATCGTTGTGGAAGCGAAATGAAAGACGTAATATCAGCTTTACCCACAATATGTATGCCAAGTGCGAGTATGGTCACTGCTCACCGTGAGGAAGTTAACCACAATTTGTATGGCATCGGGATTCCATTGATTGCCACTAGAGGCGTAGTTTCAATGCCATTCAAATTCTAGTTAACTTCTTCTGGCAAACTGAAACTCGAAACAGCGCCCCTTGTGGCAAAAAATGGTACCTACTTTGATGTCCTACAAATTGTAATTAACTTCTTCACGGTGAGAAGTGTCAAAAACTTGCAACTGGCAAATTGAAACTGGAAGCAACACCCCTAGCGGCAATTAATGGAACCTAATTTGTGCTATACAAATTGGAACTAACTTCTTCACGGTGAGTAGTGTCAAAAACTTGCAACTGGCAAATGAGGGGTTTTCGAAGTGTCACTTTTAGGTACAGAGACTACCGTAAGATGGCGCTTGCATAATGTAATAAGTATGTCAAAAAATCTGTGATGCTTCGATATCTTTGATTTTTGAAACAAATAATTAATCACACTTTTTTCCCGTTTCCGTAGGGATTTCGGGAAGTTCTTGTTTAGTACTCCCCTATACTTAGATTCTAAGAAATATACATGCCAAATTTCAGCCTGCTGCCGAGTATTTTCGACTCGACGCTAAGATAAATATTTTACCTGCTGGCGTAAAGTGAGTTGAAAATAATATGAAGGATTTTTTTCTTATAGTTAATCCTGTTTTTATATGTTTGATAGCCTCTATCCATCTTGATCTCCGAGTTTCATCTTGGGGAAAGCGGTGGTTACCTATATTTTTAAAAAATTGTACTGCGCATGGACTAGCCATGTTTAGTTTAGTTCTCAGGGCACAATTAATAAATAATAAACTATTGCAAGTGAAAGAAAGAAAGTTGAAAGGTAAACAAACAAAAAACAAAGCGGAAATTGACATTTTACCCAGGACTTGACATATTACTTAGGTTTAATGCCATCTATCAGCAGTTTTCTGAAACTAGTAGAACTGTCAAAATAAAAACCGCTCATTGAAACATGAAGCAACACCCCTAGCGGCAATTAATGGAACCTAATTTGTGCTATACAAATTGGAAGTAACTTCTTCACGGTGAGTAGTGTCAAAAACTCGTAACCGGCAAACTGAAACTGAACTTTATTTAGCTATGTTTACAAACTAGTCCCGATTAGTTTTTACCGCACCATATTTCAGCGATGGGTGATTAATCTCACAACTAAGTTGTAAACAAAAACATCGAATATTTCACTACTCAATTTACAACATAGGTACAGCGCGTTATGAGTTATAGTGAGAACGATGTATATAAAGCAGGCTTATTGGCAAATAAAAGCTTGACTAGTTAATAAACAACGTGTCAAATAAATGAGTAATAATACTTTAGGGTGTGTATGTGCCTCCTATGTTGAGTATACTGTGAAAGTACCAGCGCTGAAAGACTTACTTTTGGCTTTCATGTTTCTCGAGCTTACTCTCCTCTCCTTAATTCCTCCTTAACCTCCCTCAGAACTGAGATAGATGATTAACACGACTGACGAAAAATGAGGTGATCAGCCTGCATTGTATCACTTGCATCTCCCCATTAACCATATTTTGGGTGTCGTAGAAGGTGACAGAGTGAATATACAGGGTGTAATCTTACACAGGGGACTTATTGAAAGAGTGAATGAAAGAAGTGTGATGAGCATTCGATTTAATTTAATTGAATGACTAGCGCGTTTGAATTCTAATTTTACCAACAAATTCAATGAATCCGAGACTAGGACAACCATTTAATATTTTATTTTTAAACTTCAAAATTTCCAAACGTGTACTATTATAACGCACATTAAAGTAAATTAATCAAAAAGTATATCAACACATTGCTATCTATACGTGCTGTTTGAAGCCATTATTTAACCGCGCTAGACATTCAATTAAATAAGCAGATTCAATCTAGACCGCGACATATATAACATATGAACCTTAATATTATTATTTGGATTAAATATTTTTATACATAGTGCGTTTGAATGTCTAAAGCGGCCGCGGCATGGCGGCAACTGTATATCCAGAAATTTACAACAACTTTTGTTATTATTTTTAAACGGTGCTCGCCCGCCTGCCCGCCAAGCGTGGCGAGTATAGGCAACTCACTATGAAATACTTACATGATGGAGTCTTATATCCAGCTGATGACATACATGAAACGACGACAATACCTTTAAACAACGTCAGGTAATTTGCGAAAAAATCAGAGCAGTGATAATCATTATTGATTTCATTAATATTCCACAGTAGTCATGTAATTCACAGCTGCCTGTTCATGAATAATAATACAAATACAATAATAGTGAATGTATGTAATTACTGTACCTGTGTAAACCGATTCTACAATGATTAGAACAAACATAATCGTTTTGTGTAAACTAATTTGTGATATTAACTGTTTATTGGGCTGCGAAACGTTGAATTGATATAATATAATAATTAGAGGTCGACCAGTGATCGAAATTCGAAAATAATAGCTAATTAATATTGTAATGTTTTAGTTTTAACTACACAATCTGTAATGTTAATATTTTTATTCATTTTTCAATGCAACGTCTTAAAAATTGTTTTCTGTAAATTACTCAAACTGTACCGAATTTCAAGTTTCTCCGTTCGCACAATTCGCGTAAAACTGTAGTCCAAGTCAATTATAAGCTATATTTCTACTGATCCCAAGACTTTGGTCGTAGGGCTAGGGTCATTCGTGCACACACACACACATACACATACGCTCAAAAACACAAATTCATATTAGAATTAATAACTCAAACTAAAAGCTTTGTACCTAACTTAAATTTAGATTCTTTCTTCATCTGCTATGATTTGTTTTTTTCTTTAGATTAAAATTTTGAGGCCGGGAGGACGAGAGCCAGGTGATCTGTAACACAGGTACATCCTAGCACAGACACCGCTTCTCTCATTACATGTTGTTGCATATCACAGAAAACTGTATATACATAATTAATTTACTTAAGATTGTGATTGAGAGAAAATAAATATTTATTTTGATTTTGATTTGATAAGCACTAAACCTTTGTCTCCACATAGTCACATAAAACCACTGCACGGACGCCTGTCGTTTCAGTCCATTGTAAAATACCCTTTATATCGCGCAGTTTGGTTATGACTTACGGCTAACTCGAGTTTTTAGTGAGCTAAATAAGTTTTTAAGCTCCACCTTCAAGTTTCCAGCACACCACCGGTGGAAGTTTAGAGATTTGGTTGTTTCCCGTCCACACAAGCTTTACTTAGGGTGTCCATCCATGGCCTACTTTTGTAGGAACAATTTTTATTGTCTTCTATTTTGTTAAGGCCTTACATCATATAGATTAAGCCGACCTTTTATAGGAACGATAATCGAGAAGAATTTTCCTCCATATTATTTTTGGCGAACTTTATGTACGACTTGTTCGTGGTATGGCAACAAGTGTGTTCTACTTTTCAGCTACAAAATGTCGGTCACCGATTTTCGCTCTTGTGCGGGCACTCTTAATGTAAGAAGATTACTTTCACAGCGTTCACTTAGTGAAATCAATAGGTCAACTTTGAATCCTTTACAAACTTCCAAAGTCACCAAAAGCTTAAAATATATTCAATGAAATTTTAGCCCCATTACGTCAACAAAACAGCAGAAGGCCTCTGCGGTTTAGTGGTTAGTGCGTCGGCATTCAAGCCCCAGGTTACGAGTTCGAAGCCCGCCAAGGGAACAAAAAGTTTTCAATGTTGCTGGGTCATGGATGTGTATTAAATATGTATAATATAAAATACACATTCATGACCCAATTTTAGGTTCTTAAAAAGGTCATTCTCGACTATGTCAGTCGAGAGTGATCTTTCAAACAAAAAAAACCGCATTAAAATCGGATCATCCATTTGGGAGCTACGATGCCACAGACAGACAGGTAAAACTTACACCACCAGCGCAGCGCCTGCCGATGCACAGCGCCGCAACGCCCAACACCGCGACGCCGACGCCCAGCGCCGCGACGCCAAGCGCCGCGACGCCTGCCGTCGCCCAGTGCCACGACGCCTGCCGACGCCCAGCGCCGCGACGCGTGCCGACGCCCAGTGCCACGACCCCCAACGCCGCGACGCCTGCCGACGAACAGCGCCGCGACGCCTGCCGACGCCCAGCGCCGCGACGCCTGCCGACGCCCAGCGCCGCGACGCGTGCCGACGCCCAGTGCCACGACCCCTAACGCCGCGACGCCTGCCGACGAACAGCGCCGCGACGCCTGCCGACGCCCAGCGCCGCGACGCCTGCCGACGCCCAGCACCGCGACGCCTGCTGACGCCCAGTGCCACGACGCCCAGCGCCGCGACGCCTACCGACGCCCAGCGTCACGACGCCTGCCGACGAACAGCGCCGCGACGCCTGCCGACGCCCAGCGCCGCGACGCCTGCCGACGCCCAGCACCGCGACGCCTGCTGACGCCCAGTGCCACGACGCCCAGCGCCGCGACGCCTACCGACGCCCAGCGTCACGACGCCTGCCGACGCCCAGCGCCGCGACGCCAAGCGCCGCGACGCCAAGCGCCGCGACGCCTGCCGACGCCCAGCGCCGCGACGCCTGCCGACGCCCAGCGTTGCGACGCCTGCCGACGCCTAGCGCCGCGACGCCTGCCGACGCCCAGCGTCGCGACGCCTGCCGACGCCCAGTGCCGCGACGCCTGCCGACGCCCAGCGCCGCGACGCCTGCCGACGCCCAGCGCCGCGACGCCTGCCGACGCACAGCGCCGCGACGCCCAACGCCGCGACACCGACGCCCAGCGCCGCGACGCCTGCCGACGCCCAGCGCCGCGACGCCTGCCGACGCCCGACGCCCAGCGCCGCGACGCCTGCCGACGCCCAGCGCCGCGACGCGTGCCGACGCCCAGTACCACGACGCCCAGCACCGCGATGCCTGCCGACGCCCAGCGCTGCGACGCCTGCCGACGCCCAGCGCCGCGACGCCTGCCGACGCCCAGCGCCGCGACGCCTGCCGACGCCCAGCGCCGCGACGCCTGCCGACGCCCAGCGCCGCGACGCCTGCCGACACCCGACGCCGAGCGCCGCGACGCCTGCCGACGCCCAGCGCTGCGACGCCTGCCGACGCCCAGCACCGCGACGTCTGCCGACGCACAGCGCCGCGACGCCCAACGCCGCGACACCGACGCCCAGCGCCGCGACGCCTGCCGACGCCCAGCGCCGCGACGCCTGCCGACGCCCGACGCCGCGACGCCTGCCGACGCCCAGCGCCGCGACGCCTGCCGACGCCCAGCACCGCGACGTCTGCCGACGCACAGCGCCGCGACGCCTGCCGACGCCCAGCGCCGCGACGCCTGCCGACGCCCGACGCCGCGACGCCTGCCGACGCCCAGCACCGCGACGCCTGCCGACGCTCAGCGCCGCGACGCCCAACGCCGCGACACCGACGCCCAGCGACGCGACGCCTGCCGACGCCCAGCGCCGCGACGCCTGCCGACGCCCGACGCCCAGCGCCGCGACGCCTGCCGACGCCCAGCGCCGCGACGCCCAACGCCGCGACACCGACGCCCAGCGCCGCGACGCCTGCCGACGCCCGACGCCGCGACGCCTGCCGACGCCCAGCACCGCGACGCCTGCCGACGCACAGCGCCGCGACGCGTGCCGACGCCCAGCGCCGCGACGCGTGCCGACGCCCAGTGCCACGTGGTGGTCCACCATATTGGATTCAAAATGGCGGCATTTAAATTTTAATAAAATTTTTTTTGGTTTTGTAGCAATAACAGCTTACATACATAACTTCAGCTTTCTAAGATTTCCGGAAGTAACCTAAGAATTTTGATGATCTATAAATGAGTCAGTGACGAAATCAGGGGTTTTTAGACATCGATAAAATCTATAGTATAATAGCTACGACATTCAAACTTTGTATAATTCATGTATTTACTGGTGTCATTATATGTTGAACTATTTAGCATCATCCAAAGCAAAGTTATGGGAGTTCAAAAAAACGTCGAAACCTTTCGAGAAAAGGTAGGTAGTGCCCTTGAGCTTCGCTTGGCTCGTCTTGACGGAGGCACGACCGTGCCCCCAGAACAAATTGAATACACACCCATGACCCAGGAACAATGAAAACTTTTTGTTCCCTCGGCTTGATTCGAACCCACGACCTCTCGATTGAGCATCAACGCTCTCAACCACTGCGCCACGGAGGTCGTTATGTTTGACGTGTCCGTGCGTGTATGTGGTATGTGGCGAGCCGATTTTGATTTAATTTTTTTCATTGAAAGCTGACGTGATCGAGAGTGCTCTTGGCTTGAATTATTCATCATCACTTATCTCACTGCTTGACATTTGGGGGTTTGTTAAAATATTTTTATTTTTCTATATTTATATTTGCTTTTGCTTGCGGCTCTGCCCACCGTAATACAGCCTACCCGTTAATCTAAACGCCAAACTACTTCCATATCTACTAAGCAACAAGTACAGCATTCTCACAAGATGCTAGTCCACAGGAATGACTGATCTGTCTGGGGCCAACCATATTGTTATGCGGGTTACATTTATCATTAAAACTATTTAGTAATAATACACTAAATACTTGCACTTTTTTCCCACTTTATTAGTTTTTTCACAAGTTATTTATTAAAATACACGACCGGTTTCGACATAGTCATCATCAGGTAGATATAAATTTTTAAAAATATTGTAAACATTGTACAGAATTTTCCCACATCAACATAAACATGCCTCGTTTCACGCTTTCATACACCGTTTACTGAATGTACCCCTAGACACAAAAGATTTTAGGACAGAACTAAATACAATTAAAATGATTGCAGTAAACAATGGTTATGAAAGAGGTTTAATAGACACAATTTTGAAAATAACGAAGAAGAAAATGACAGAAAAGTTACTTTACAATCAGATCGAGGACAAAGCTGAAGAAAAAATCGGAAACATATGGGTAAAGATTCCTTATGTTGGCCCATCGTCCTATAAATTCCAAAGGATTTTAAAAACTAATGATGTTAAAGTAGCTTTTTACACTACAGGCTCCTTAAAAAGTATGTTGTGCAATAATAAAGATAAAACCCCAAAATAATCAACAACACCCCTATAAATTTTACTAAGGCAGAATTAAATGTACTTGAAAAAGGTCTTAAGTACTGTCCTAATATTAAACCATCCAAAAAGAATATAGACAATCTAACAGCGGATCTAGAAATTGCATCAAAAGATAATAAAATAGCAAAACAACATTGTGCACTAGCCTTACACAAACTCAAATATAATCATACTTCATTATTCCAGTTCGATGATTCTATTTTAATAAAAAGTTTAAGAAAGAAGATAAATACAAATAACTTAATTATCACTAAAGCAGACAAAGGGAACACAGTAGTCGTTGCTACAAAAAATGACTACGACAGTAAGGTAGCAGATTTTTTAAATAGTAGTGATCTTGAAATATTAAAAAAAGATGTCTATAGTTCCGAGGTCAAAGATATAGTTCGCTCTACCGACACTGTCCTTAAAAATCTTTACCTACCATCGATTTTGCCCATGAATTCTTTGCCGCCTCGATTGTACGGATTCTACAAGCTACATAAAGAAAAAGAACCTATTAGACCAGTGGTTTCATATACGACAGTGCCAGCTTATAAATTAGCTAAAAAAGCGAATACAATTTTTAAAATGATGGCAAAATTTAAACCTACATATACAATAAAAAATAGCCTGGATTTAATAAATAAAATTAAAGATATTTCAATTCCAAAAAATTCTATTCTTGTATCTTTTGACGTAAAAAATTTATTTTCAAATATACCACGCATAGAATGTATGAACATCATTGACGAAATTTTATGCACCTCTCAATTAGACGCACAAGAAATAATAGATATGAAGGCCATTTTCAAAGTTTGTTTAGACCAACATTATTTTACATATAATAACATTATTTATAGACAGAAGGATGGACTAGCGATGGGCAGCCCCTTGTCTCCTCTCCGTGCAGATATTTTCATGAATGATTTCGAAACAAGAATACTGAATTCATCATATAAAGACAATGTTGTATATTGGTATAGATATGTGGATGACATAATATGCTTGTGGATTGGTGAACACTCAATTCTAAATACATTTTTTAATTATATTAATACCATAAATAACAAGATTCAAGTAACAATGGAAATAGGGAATAATCTTTTGAATTTTCTGGATTTAACTATTGATATAAAACTAGGCCATCATAAATTTAATATATTCAGGAAATCTACGTACAGTGAAAATATCCTCCATGCTAACTCATGCCACCCACATCAACATAAACATGCCTCGTTTCACGCTTTCATACACCGTTTACTGAATGTACCCCTAGACACAAAAGATTTTAGGACAGAACTAAATACAATTAAAATGATTGCAGTAAACAATGGTTATGAAAGAGGTTTAATAGACATAATTTTGAAAAGAACGAAGAAGAAAATGACAGAAAAGTTACTTTACAATCAAATCGAGGACAAAGCTGAAGAAAAAATCGGAAACATATGGGTAAAGATTCCTTATGTTGGCCCATCGTCCTATAAATTCCAAAGGATTTTAAAAACTAATGATGTTAAAGTAGCTTTTTACACTACAGGCTCCTTAAAAAGTATGTTGTGCAATAATAAAGATAAATTTAAAATCACAGACAATAGCGGCATCTACAGTCTAACTTGTGATACATGTGGAGGTACTTATATAGGTCAGACGGGAAGGAAATTTAAAACAAGAATAAAAGAACATATAACAGCTTGGAAAAAGAAAACGAATAGATCAACGTTTGCTCAACACCTAAACAGCAGTGGACATAATTTTGACCCCAATAAGAACATCAAATATCTGCATGTATTACCAAAGGGTAGAAAGATGGATGCTTTGGAAGCTCTAGAAATAAATAAACATAAAAAGTACGGAAATTTAATAAACGACCAGACATGCCTTTCAAATTCTATATTATTACAAGACATTTAATTTAATTTATTTCATAGTTAAAACTCCATCAATAATTAATTATTGTATTAATTTTAGATCAATTTTGACATTATTTATTAGTTTTATTTATAATTTGACATTTTATTGTGACATTGTTTAGTTTGATATATTGTAGTTGACATTATTTTTATATCTAATTATGATGGACATGTTCTTTAATTATTGAACATTATTATTGTTATTTTATTTTAAAGGTTGACATGCGTAATCAGTTTCTATTCTATGACATTGAAAATGTTATTAATTTATCAATTTAATATGTTATTACTCAGTAATTTTACATTCATTTAATATATTATAGTAAGAAATAATTTAGTACAAAATAATTAAGTTAAAGTGCACAAAATTGTTAATTTTTTTCCTGATGCTGGCAACTCTAAAAAATTCTGCACAATGTTTACAATATTTTTAAAAATTTAAATCTACCTACACCTGATTATGACTATGTCGAAACCGGTCGTGTATTTTAATAAATAACTTGTGAAAAAACTAATAAAGTGGGAAAAAAGTGCAAGTATTTAGTGTATTATTACTAAATAAAATGTATTTCCATCAAGAACCTACGGTATATTCAATAACATATGTATCATTAAAACGTTCGCAAAAAGTACTTTAGATCTGAAAAATAACCACTCTCTCTCTCGCTCTCTTTCTCTCTATTTGTATCGTTCTCTCCCTCTCTTTCTCTTCTTTCAAACTCTCTCTATCTTTCTCTCGTTCTCTCTCTTACTCTCGCTCGCTCGCTCGCTCGCTCTCTCTCTCTCTCTCTCTCTCTCTCTCTCTCTCTCTCTTTCATTGTATAAATCAAACCCAGTAAAATTGTGGAAATACTTTCGACTGTTAATGAATCAACTGGCTACCCACTAGGCAATGGACTCTCTTTAATAGACACGTATTTTATTCAATATTGTATTTTAATTGTACCACATCAACGCAATATAATCGAAAAACATCGCAAATTCTCTAAGAGAATTTGATCAATTTCAAATATTTCAAAATGGCCATTAGCACCCATTAGAGATCTGATCACAAAAACAAACAAATCAAAATAGAACGTAAAGTGTTTTGTTCCATCAAAATATTTATTGTATTCATGAACTGCTTCATTCGAAACGAGTCGGATATCGTTACCCTTGTTAATTTTAAAATGTGATATTGTCCTTATTAAGTAATAGGATCTGTAAATTTTATCGAACAAAAATAGGAGCTAAGACTGATTTTTCACCAGTAAAGAGCGAGGATGCGTTTTTAAGCTATTGCATAGCTTCTATCGCGGAGCGTGGAGACCGAATCCAGAAATTCCGTAACGAAAATAACCTAACACGGGGGGTGTTTCTCTCCTCCGACCTTTTTTAATGCCATCTATCGATGAATAGCAGAACTTTTAATGACTTTTTTGAAATATCACGCTTGTCTCTTTAGTTCAACAACTCGCCTCTAGGTGGCATTGGTTGTATCGGATAAGTTTATATGCAATAAGTAAGTAAGTATGCAATAGCTTTACCGCGGCAGTCCCCGAGTGCCACGTGTCTTTTTTTTTAATTCAGATAAAAACTGGTTAAGTCAAATCTAACCAACTATAAGATCTCATTTCGTTTTAAATAATAGCAATTGTTATAGGGGTCCAATAAAGCAAAGAAATAGAGTTTAATATTTGGATTTTGCGTAGAACTTGGCACTCATTTAGATCTCCATATTTTTGCGGCGAAGCCCACAGCAAAGCATAATTTTTGTATTGATCTTGGTTCTCCTTTTTTACATTTACGTTTTTGATGGGTATAATTTTTGATGGGTATAATTTATACAGTATGATATATGATTAGAATACGAGTATTTGAACATTAAATAGAATTCAAACTAAAATAACTAGAAACATTACTTCCGTTTTTATTTGAAATATGAGGTTTTTGCCGCAATTTGCGCGATTTGGCTAACAATAATTGCATCGTCAAATATGTAGGTAATGGCCGACGGTAATACCGGTGATCTGAATAATATGAAAATTACTAAATATCCAACAATGAAGCGGTGAATATAACCCACAATTGCCTGAGCCGTTTAGCCAATTTGCCGTCACGACAAAGTTCGAAAACGAAATTATATGGGATTTGACATAAGCATCGCTAAGTGATATACCGATGTAAATATGACTTAGGTTTAAAGACAAAACTCTAACATTTTTGTTGACGAACTTCATCGACGTAATTAGCGACGACAACTTGGCTAAAGGCTCCGTTTAGATTTATGAACGGTTGTAGAAGTTATGTTAGTGATTACAAATAAATTAAGATGGATATCACAGAGCTCGGGCGCCAAACTAAATATTGCTATCCACAACTTATAATTACCTTCCATCGAGAATCTCCAACAAACTTATGCAAAAACGAGTGGTAAATTTTTTATCGCAAAGAAGTTGCCAAGAGATCCAGCTCGATGTTATCTACGAAGCTGTATGATGTTATAATATAATATAAATTATGTATATTATAATCTTTTTTTATCTTTACTGTGACGCGAGAGTTAACATTAGGTACTTTTTAAGTAAGTTATGACGCAGGGGACTATCGTTTTAGTTTTTGCAAATTTTATCTCAAAAATAAAAACAGGTTTTTATTTCAACACGCTCCGGTCGGCGCGATATCCCTATCGCTTTTATTTTTGAATAATGCTGTAGTTTTATTTTTGAAATTAAATACTATTTTTATAGCGAGAATGAGGTTTCTCGTCATAAAAATAGTTTATAATTAATTAGCTGACCCGTGCCCACTTCGTTGAGCATGGAAACCGTGTAAACCTTCCCGGGACTTCCACGAATATTTCAAGACCAAAAATAGCCGAATCAGTTCAGCTGATCTTGAGTTTTAGCGGGACTAACGAACAGCAATTGATTTTTATATAGCCTATGTTACTCAGTGATAATGTAGCTTTCTAATGAAAAAAGAATGATTAAAATCGGTCAAGTACTTTTTGAGTTAAGTCGTTACATACAAAAATACAAATCTTTCCTATTTATAATACTCGTATTAGTGTAGATATTATTAGAACTGATTTGTAAATACAGTTAAATAATTATTGTGATTTGTGAATATATTAGGTATATAGACCTCAATGCGATTGTGTGCTATCATTATCAAGAAGCCTATTTACAAGATATATTTTGCAATTTTGGCAACGATTTCTTATATTGAGATTTTTATGGTGTGAATTGTTGACGGCCTATTACTCGTAGTTTTATAGATCTTATATACGCAATGCAACACAATTTAAACAACTGCATCTAGGTTATAAATTACGAGTGCGTTACCTACAAATATATTCTTATTTTGAATGTAAAGTGCATCGACAATATCGAATAGTTACTACGTAAGTTTCGAACACACTGAGTTAATTTGTTTGGTTACTTGAACGCGCTTATCTCAGCAACTAGTGGTCCAATTTGAAAAATTATTTCAGTGTTGGAAAGCCCATTTATCGAGGAAGGGTATATCACGCGCAGATCAGTAGGAGCGGAACACCAATAAAGAAATTTTTAAAATCTGGGGATTTCTTTCCTTTTGATAGCTTCTATTCTAATATCCATACAATATTATAATGCTGAAGAGTTAAAAATTGTTTGGTTACTTGAACGCGCTAATCTGAATTGTGGAAATAGTGGTCCAATTTTAAAATTTATTTCAGTGTTGAATAGCCCATTTATCGAGGAAGACTATATTATGGCATCACGCGCAGACCAATACACACACACAAACAGAACACAAATAAAGAAATGTTTAAAATCTGGCTGTTTCTTTCCTTTTGGGAGCTTCCGCTGTGTGCGTAAACGGCCAGAAGAGTTTTGTTATGTTGATGATATTTGTCACAGAACAGTCACTATAACTTTGGGATATGATTATACTGCCTTTTTTCAATCTAGATTTTTTTTACAAATATTTTTGTAAATAATCTATACTTAATTGTTGGTGACAAAAAAAAATACATTTCCAAAATGAGGAAAGTATTATATTTATTAGTAATTGTATCTGAAAGTTAAAGTGACTGTACTTTTTACCCCCTGTACCTATAAACCACGGGAAGGGCATAACTACTAGTTACCGCAGGAAAATGTTCCTCTATATAGTGATTTTCTCCTTCACGAGGAGTAAAAACTGTAACACAATAAGCATAAAGTTAAACTACCTACGTATTTAAACTGTAAACTAAAATTGACACGTCGCATAAGTAATAAATATATAGTAATAGGGTGACGCGACGAGCAGTAAAATCAAACGACCGCGAATCAAATGTCCGACCAATCACGTCCCGATCTGTTTTAATCCCCATAAGGGAGCACCCCATGGGATACTTTTTTGACCGACTATTTGTAAGTGAAAAAAAGAACATACTTTTTTCACCTACAAATAGTCGGTCGCATTTTAAAATAAAATATTCAATTACATATTCATGATGGTCTTGTCAAGACCTATCTTTTGATACCAAACACGAGAAATTGTCTTAAAATATATATTTTTTAAATAGTTTTTGAGGCCTAATTATATAGCCTATATTACTCACAGCATCACTACCAAATACCAATAGATTAATGCCTCATTCATTAAAATCGGACTAGTAGTTTAGCCGCTACGAGGAAACATACATACATACATACCTTCCTTTTGGCTTCGCCGAAGTCGGATAAAAAGAAGGCCGTAGCCGAGGTGCCTTACGGCGCTGGAAGTCGGTCACAAATATGACCGGTTTAAAGATCCCCTTTTGTATGACTTGTACATTGCATTATTGAAATCAGTATGTCTCATCTAAAAAGAGTTGGCCACATAAAGTATGCCGTGCGTGGGCAGCCTTAATCGCCATAAAGTTTAAACTTTGTATGATTTTAGTACCCAAACGAATTACAAATAAACAACAGTAACTAATTTTGTCTACGTTTATTTTCATTTCGACCTCTGTAGCACAGTGGTTGAGCGCTGGCATGGCTGGAGGTCGCGCGTGCCGCCAGATTGACGTGCTATGAAGCGTCCATAGTCATTATTTTATCGCGACGTGTAGTCGACACGCGATAAGTGTCTACTGTCTACGATATACGACACATTAAAACATAAAAAATATTAAATTAGTTTTATTTAGAGTACCTCAATGTGTACTAGACTCAAATTTTACGTCAATATAAAGGTTTACATCAAAAGAATGAAGAGCTAGAACAACAGCATTCTTTCTTGATCTTTTAGCAACAATAGAACAAAGAAATAATGCTCCACGTCTGTTTACACTAAAAGAATTTGATAGAGTAAGGATAGAATGAGCATTTGCTCGTTCCACGTAAATCCACCTTTAGAAAATAATCATAAACCATTACAATATTTTGTTTGATTGACAGACAGCGAAGCAAAGTAAATGTAGCATTTTCTTTGTTGTACAAGAGTCGTACCTACTTTTCCATATTCGATTTCGTGATTTCAGTATACACTTGTGTGACTAATGATTATGTCAATCCGATACAATTGTTTCTACTTCTTTTGCAAAAAACAAAAATAACCTCGAGTGATACCTTACGTGAAAAGCTTGCTCTGGCTTTTGCAAACCTAAATCTAGTATACATCTTTTATTTTACTGATTTATTATTGAACATACTTTATACAATACCGGCAACGTTCCTGCTCTACCAGTTTCAGTTTAACACAAAAGCAGACGTGATGATATTTACATGATGGTTCGAGGACAGCTTGTTCGATAGTACCTACTCGTACAACAAAACCATTTTTTTTTACTTTCATAGTACAATACCTATAAAAAAATTAATCTTATCTTCCGCCAGTAGTGTTAGTTACCCGTCCCATTGGGCTACGAGAGTGTAGGAAGAGTGAGTGTATTGCGCACACACTTGGGCACTATAAAATAACTCCTGCGTAGGTGGCCTGGTTTTAATGTAACCGGCCACCGTCACCGAAATCGGTGTGGGAGGCATTATTATTATTTTTTTTTTAAAATAAGATACTTTTGACTGTAGCAACGTCTGCGTGTAATTAGATTTTTCCCCAACATGTTATTTTCAATTCCCAATTCTAAGCAGACGTGTTTTAAAAGATCTAGAAGAGGTAACTTCGTTTTATAAGTAAAGATTTCGAATAAGAAATTGCTTAAAATTCCATTTTCATGGAAGGAAAAACACTTTAACATAATCCCTTCCGAACTCCATTGAACTTAGATTAGGTAATTATACCTTTATTCAATTACTCGGGAGAAATTCCCGATAGCAAACAACTCGGTCAAAATATCTATGTTTTGACCTATCACGCCGAACCCCCTAGTGGTAGCCGACTCGATTTATCTATCGAAGCCTCCCCCGTATTAATAAAATAATCAACTTTGTTCGGGTTTATTGATAATTCGCTAGTTCTAATACGTAGCACTGTTTCTATTGCTTTTTTTAAAATCTCTCGCCAGGACACGTGATTAAGGACCTGATCCTCGCTCCTCCTTCTTCCTTCGTTTCAAATATCTGTCGGTCCTTATCGCACGCGCATCAAATGCGTGCTCGAGCGGGACATACTGATAATCGTAATGAGGCAAGTATATAAAAGAGGGGCGAGAATCTGGGCCCTGATCGAAAATTCATAAGATAGTAGACGGCCAACGCGGCGAAGGACTGGAAGTAATATTCTCCCTCACTGGTACAAGGGGGCCTCTTAATATTGCAAAAATTATACCGTGTAGGTACTTCTGAAACAAAAATAACGACTGTGAAAAACCTTTTTTAAATCTCCGTTAAAGGGACAATTATTTAAACGGTAAATTCTAATTTCAATTTGAATAAAAGGTTTACACGGACGCCACAACATGCAATGCAATAAAACTGTATAGAACATGGATCACGCACCATACAAGCCTAGGCCACAAAATCAAGTAACCGGCCAACGAAAAAAATTATAATAGTTTTATAGAGGATGTAAGTATTTTAGCTATTTAATATACAAATTTTATATATGTTTTATTCGCCATATGGCGAATCCTAAAGCTTTTATAAGTATTTTATTAGCCCTATATAATTCCACTTCAAACTTTTACTTATATATTTTTGAACCAGTGCAGTGAATAGTAAAATACAGTTTAGCAGATGTGCTGCCATTCGGCATTCATTTAATTTATTAATAAATCGCGATAAGATTACAAAAGTATTTCTATTATAGTTTTACTATAACTAACCTATACAGCTGGTAGTGTTCAGCTTGACTTCCTCTACACCATTGCCCTGAGGTGCATATAACTCCATTCCTGTCAGCTTCACTTACCCCTTACTCTTTATATTATTCTCTCATATAAATTCCTATCAATGGTATCATAGGTAGGGAGGACCATCTTTAAGTACTGCACTATACAGCTGTCATAAATTTATTATTTCGCCGGTTACTTGACCTCGTGGCATAAAATGATGTTCGTCCTTTAAAATGTGATTTTTATACTACTAGGCGCGGTATAGATCAGTGACCTATCATAATATACTTCAATTGATTTGCTACGTAATAGGGGGTGTGAGAATCAAAAACGCGATGTCAGCCGAACTAATACTGCCGCATGGGTGCGGTCACCCTTGACACAAACGCCAAAAATGGCCTAAATTAAGAGCATGATGAACCGCGGTATACGCAATATAGCGTGATGGCCGAGGTCAGCCAAATTAATGTATTCTGGCGGTGTGACGTAACATAAGACAGGACAGAGAGTCATTGTTATGGCAAGTATTTGGGTGGGACTTTACTTATTGTCAACTGATAATTTAAGACATGAATGGATAAAGGTGATGTAGCAAAATTGTGATTTCGAGAATATTGAGTTCAAACTGCCACTTAAACATTCTTAGAATACATTAAGTACATTAATCTAAAGATCAGTCTCTAGAATCAATGTACTTAATATGTTACTACATATCCTAAAATGTGTAAGTGACAGTTTAAAACTATATTTTCTGGGTAATTTTTTGCGACATATCACCTTCATACATTCATATTGTCTTATTTTGTGTCGGTTATTTTCGTGGCGGTATTTAATAAGAAATTATTTACTTTAAACACTAAGTACCTACATTAGCCAAAAAACAATATCTCTGGGTCTCTCTGGGGGTTGTGGTTTTCGGGTTGTCAGTTGTAGGTTTAAGGTGGTTAGTGATAGGTGTAGATATAGGTGGGAAAAAGTAGTAAAAATTTATATGCCCATCGAAACGGATAAGCTCGCAGTATTATATAAATTAATAAAAATATACAAATATGGGACTACGTGGGAGGGTCAGTCCTACCATGACGACAGTTGTTGTAAAGGTTTTCAGTGACGTTAGTAGAGTCTGCAAAAACTACATACAGGCAATAAACTACAACGTAGCGACATTTTACTGACTTGAATAGATGATTGAAGATAGTATCTACGGTCCGTATGATGGTTATACGTGTGTGTGTTAAACATCGATAGATATGCCACACCAAGAAACAGCTTATTATTTGTAAGTAATATTTATGAATCTTTACACCTCGTCAATATGGTTCAGTAGGTACTAACTTGTGATAAGGGTACCATAAATAAAGGAAACATAAAATTTAAGTATCGATACGATAATATACACGAATACGACGATACGATGTGTCGTATAGCTATGGAAGACATTACGATTGCCGCTGCTTTGTCATCTAAATTTCGAAGATTTATTCCCTAATCTGTTTGATTTAGGAACAAAATTTGTCTCACAAAATGAGTGTAGCCTGCAGCCATATATGATGTTTTTGCAAAAAATCAGATGTCACTTGCGGCATTGCTGATATATGTCTAGCAAAAACTCTTTTTAACCCTCGGCAAAAACAGAGGGGTGTTATAAATGTGACGTGTGTATATGTGCGTGTATGTCTATGGCAGCTATTATTATACTCAACCGGCGCGCCGCGGCGGCCCGTGTGGCCCGCCGGACCTTTATCTATCAGTAGCCCACGTACAGCTAAAGATTTAGATCAAAAAATAGGTAACTAGATAGCCGCGATGCGTTCCAGTGATCGATTGCCAGAAAGAGGCGGCCGGCTACATAAGTGATAATTTTGAAAAACGTATTTTTTACTCCTAAATTATTTTTGCCTGGTGCCCGTGATATCATGACTAAACCGTGTTTGTGGCCCGTATAAAAAAACGTTTAAATACCGCTGGTCAATGGTATCGTAGGTGTTCCTATACCATAATTAAATTAGGTTTAAAACAATTTATTGTCAATGTCACATATTGACTATGACACTGATGCCTAAGATATAATAACAAAGTATCCATTACAATAATAATTGTTACAGGTATCAATCTGCTCTCAACTTCGTACTTAAAACTTTTTGCAATATAGCTTTAAGCAGATAATCTTGAGAGTAGAACCACTTATTTGTTATTAAAAGGTTCCTCCCTAATTTCATTTCCGAGGCTAAAATCATGAATGCTTAAACTAAACATAATAATTGAATTGTGAGTATTACAAATTATTGCAAAGCACTTAAAGGTTATCATCAAGAAATGTTTCATTTATAACTTAGACACGAACTTTTAGCTCGACATTATGCTAAAGTTTTAACTTGGGTTTTATTTTCTTGCGAAGTAGGTTAAAGTCTTGACATCAACAAATATCTTATGCTTCGAAAGGAAGAATGTTAATCTATGAATTAATTGTACTTTTATTTTCAATGCGAGCGTATAAAATTAATCACGGAGGTTATGCGTTATTACACTATAATAAAAAGTATATACTAAAAATATAATCTTCATTGAAATAAAGACTAAATTAAAACTTGGTTATCGTAATATTATTATTTAAGTACCAGGTTTTTACCAGAATTCTATGAATTAAGAAGTATTAAATTTGGCAACGTTCAAGTTTACTGATAACAAGACATAACGTTTATCAATAGCGGTGCTATGCAGTGGTGCGTCTATATTCAAATGCAATGAATCCTGTATCATCTTGTGTAGTAAATAAATTTTTATTAAGGGCCGATTTTTCAATCGTCAGATAACTTTTATCTAAGAAATAAATATATGACTTTGACATTTGTTCCATACATTCAAAATCTGCCAAAGTCACATATTTATTTCTTAGATAAAAGTTATCTAACGATTGAAAAATCGGCCCTAATTAAAATAATATAAATTCAGCACCACATCTCACAGTGTGATCTGACTTTGATTACTTACTTAGTGACTTATACGCGCCGCGAAGACTTATATTCCACGGTCTTCAGATATTATTAGTATTGGACATAACCCCAAAAGTATTTCATGACTTGCCACGCTTGGCAGGTGGATTGTCGAGAGCAGTTTTCAGATATAATAGTAAGAATGTCCGCGAAACGCTGCTTCTGGATATATTTTCCCTCTGTAATCTTTTACGACACCCGCGGGAAAGATGAGGAAGTACTATTATTTTTCTATTTAAAACGCCTCCGTGGTCTAGTGGTTCAGAGATTAGCTCTTCAGACCGGAGGTCGAGGGTTCGATGCCCGCGTTGGAACAACAAAAACGTTGTTTCAAAGTTTGGTTAGGACAATGCAGGCTGATCACCTAATTGTCTGATAAGAAAGTTGATCCATGCGTCGGATGGGCATGTAAAAAAGTCGGTCCTGATCTCCTGCCAGTCGTGTCGGTTATCCGTCCCACTGGGCTACGAGAGTGAAGGAATGGAGAGAGATCATGTGTATTGCGCACACACTTGGGCACTATAAAAACAACTCCTGCGTAGCTGGTCTGGCTCCAATGAAACTGGCCACCGTCACTGAAATCAGTGAGGGGGGCATTATTATTATTATACTTTTTCCGACACCCGGGTCTAAGAAAGGTAAGGGGTCAATAAGTTTTTGGAACCCAACGCCAATGCGGTGTAGTCGTTTAGTAGTGTAGGTATCTACGTCGAGCTCAAAACATTGGTTAATAGCCATGTTTACTACTGAAAATTGATGAACATTCATACTGTTCGTTAACTTCTTAATTTCCATTAAGAATTGCAATTTCACCTTTATAGCAGTTTATAGTAATGCAAGGTGGTTTACGAGCACTCGGAACGACTTCGCCTTTCAATACTACCTTATTAAAGTAGGAATTAGAATAGTAAAAAATATGTTTTTAAGAAGTCTCGTTGTGCGTGTAATATTTTAATCATATTATTATACCACTTACGAGCTATCGCTACTCGTATCAATAAATTGTTCTTTTTATTTTACTTTTGATACTATTTTAATACATCGCACAATTTTTACAAAAACAATGATTTTGTATTGTGCGATGTCGCGTATTTTTTTTAATTTTTTTTCTCGTGGGGAAATGCGTTGCGCATACCCCGCAACCCCAGGGGAGGGTCGCGAGGTTATGTTGGACTCCCCAGTGCTTCGCACTGAGTTTACCAACTAAAACCCCCCGATGTCCTTCTTCACGTTTTTTGGTGGGGCCATGGGAACTGCTTGTGCGATGTCGACCTGAGCACGTAAATTATAACGGGTGTAAAAAGAGCAGTCACTATAACTTTGGGATGTGATTATACTACCTTTTCTCATTCTAGAAATGTATTTTTTTTGCTTCTTAGTTATTCTTGCGACAAAAAATACAGTTTTTGACAAAAAAAATACGTTTCGAAAATGAGGACAGGCAGTATAATCGTATCTCAAAGTTATAGTGACTGTTCTTTTCAGACACTGTATAGCCTATGTTACCTGGACTAATATTACGAATGTATTGGCACCTCTTTCATTAAGCTCGGATTAGCAGTTTAGGGGCTACGGTGAATTAAATATAAATACATAGCTTGCCAAAATTCCTTCCTTTTGCTTTGACGTTATTGGGTAAATGAATCTAGCAAGAACCGCGCTGCAAAACTCGCGGGCACTTAAAATTCTTTATTTGAATAATTCAACATTTTTGGAGTTGATAATTTGATTATATGTCAGGTGCGGTTACTGGTTTGACTTAAGAGATTACTGAGTTTTAATAGGGTTTGGGAATACACTGCGGGAGGACAATAGATACCTATCTGGAAGGGTTAATTTAGAACATTTTAAATGGTACCTACTGTGTAAATTTTATCACGTCGATGTACGATTTCTGTGGGATTTTCTTCTCGCAACATTTAGTCTACATTTACATACACTAATATTATAAAGAGGAAAGATTTGTATTTTTGTATGCAACGACTTAACTCAAAAAGTACTGTGCCGATTTTAATAATTCTTTTTTCATTAGAAAGCTTAGTACATTATCACTGAGTAACATAGGCTATATAAAAATCAATTGCTGTTCGTTAGTCTCGCTAAAACTCGAGATCAGCTGTTCAGCTCTCAGCCTGAAGCCTGAAGACCAAAAATAGCAGAATCAATTCTGATTCGGCTATTTTTGGTCTTAATAATAGAAAATAAATAGAAATATTCGTGGCAGTCTCGGAAAGGTTTACACGGTTTCCATCCTCAACGAAGTGGGCACGGGTCAGCTAGTAATTAATAAAGATATTGTTATTATAACCACGACTTCTAAATTTTTAACCACGTTCTGAGATATTTTTTGCTTATTTTGCAAAGTGCTATGAATTATTGGTTATTGCAAACAAACCTCATTTCAATTCTATGGCAGCCATTATGCTGTTGTCCGGTAGTTTTCGGTCAGATTAGAATGATTTATTGTTAATGCAGTAAAAGACAGATTTCTGCTTGCACACAGTCGTCATCATCATACCTAACCGATCCCTATATAAAGAAACAAAGTTTAAATCTATCATATAAAACCATGCTTAAGAAATGCTTAACCAAATTGTATACCGTGGTCCGTGACCTTACAAAATTTATATTTTTAAATGCAATAGATGTCACTACTATTAACGATTGTAAATTATATAATGTAAATATGCCTAATTAAGTAAAAATATTGACATTAAAATAAAGATAAACATATTTTTTAAGCATAAGATCACATTAAGCTAATTCTACTCCTGAATTAAGAAGAAGATACGAAATGAAATTACTAATTAGTATATTATTATAGTGGCGCTAGATGGCGGTTTGCGGAATGTGCCTGGACTTCACCAATCGAATTGCCAGTATTAGGGAGATACCATTTTCTAGTACTAGGTCGTGTCTCTGTTATATATCTACTTTGTGCTTTTAATATCCAAAAGCCAAAGCGAAGCGAAAGGAAGAGTAGTTAATGATTCGGGTAGTCTATGTATGTATGTATGTTCCGTTTTATATTGACATTTTCTCGTATAATTTTGGCAAGAGCGTAGTTTGAAATTGGTTGACAGGAACCTGAGTTTGATAAAAAATACAAGTAGATACGTAAACAATAAAATAAGGCAAAGTTTATGCTTCGTCAATTTTAATTTGATTTAATTATGATTATGTAATCGTCATGTTTTCAAGTAAAGTTAGGACAATGCAGGATCCAAGTGTCAGATGGACATGTAAAAAGTGTTTTACGGTTTAAAATGATATGATAAGGTGATCTTGTGTATTGTGCACACACTTCGGCACGATAAAAACTGCTGCAGAGCTAGTCTGGATTCAGCGGTATCGGCCACTGTCGCAAGTTTTATTAATCTTTTTTTATTTATTTTAGACTAAGTCTTGTATTGGATGTTATTATTTATTTTTGATGATGACATTAGATGGAACATACTACTAAAATAACTATTAGTTAAATAATAATCCAAAACCTGAGATTTGTAAATTCTTACCTATTAGTGAAAACTGTTTTCTCACTATAATAATCAATTGTAAGCTGTAAGTTTTCTGAATAAAAAAAACAAACCTAAACCCCAATTTAATGCAGAACGCTTTACAGACATAAAATCCGTTTGCGCCTTACGAGATTTTAATCAAGCTGAATTAAATTTAATAACGCTCAGATAACGGCAATAAGGCAGCTACATAGGTACTATACGCTGATAAATGTCAGTTAATTAAGATAACGCCGACCACCTGCCGCCTACACTAATTATATCATATTATTCGGCCTTTTGTAGACATGTGCGATTTCAATGGTAAAGCTAAATGTTATGGGGATGTAGGCAATAACTAATAAGTGATTTGCAGGGCTGCGAGTCCCGCTCGCACGAGCGGCAAATCTGGGGCGGTATTCTCCAAACTAATTCGATTTTGATTCAGATTCAATCGTGCCGCGTACTCCCGAATAAATTGACGTTTGTTTATTTTGATTCTCGATTGATATGGTCGGTAGTACAAAAAGTTACGATCTAACTATTTTATTTATCCGGATTAGTTTCAAAGTAATCTACCATACCAAAGTAATAAAATACCAAAAGCCGTTGAGTTGAAACAGATTTGATTCTCGATTGTGTCGGGAGTAAGCCTGCAGTACAGGATCGGGACAGACTGACATTCGAAACCAAGTACAAGAATCAGGGTTCTGTAAAAAAATACGTGAAAACGAACGAACACGAACAGTTTTAACGAACGCCAAAATAGCTCGCAGATGACAGATTTTTTATATTTACTTTAACCCTTATCTTTATATTTAGACAATTTACACAGTATACAACTTGTGTTATTCTGATGTATTTAAACTATACTGTTGTAGTGAGTAGGTAGTAGCGTAGTACGTGTCCAAACTAATAGGCATGAATCACATTATTAAATACAAACACACAAGCTTAAAAGCTAAGTGCTTACTACTTAGAAAAAAAACATCTATATAACCTCCATAGTTAGTAGTGATTGAATTGATTATAGTGAATATAGCTATCACGTCAGCTTTCAAACAAAAAAAACTACATCAAAATTGGTACAATCGTTTGGTGCCATAGACAGACACACACACAGACTTACTACTTTCTATACGTTAATTTAGCGTTAGTTTCAAACAAAAAAAAACTACATCAAAATTGGTACAGTCGTTTGGTGCCATAGACACACACACACACAGACACGTCAAACTTATAACACACGTTTTCGGTGGGGGTTAATAAAAGAAATATCGCCATACTCTATTAGTAGAAAGAATGGTGGCCATACAAGTTATCCGTTGTAACAAGGTTCTATCTTTTCTTATAGATAGATCGGTTATTGAAACGCCCCATTAGTGCCCTGACACTGTGGAGTCACGTGAAATAATTTAAAGCGATTAATGAGATGTCACGAAAACGGTTTAAGGGTTCTATTTATTTAAAGGGACACTTGATTGTTTATCAATTTGCATTTTAAGGCTAATATTTACGTCAGTATTCAAATTGAAAATTAATAATAAGCAAGCATCAAGAGTAGCTAGAGTCTACAGAAAATATATTTAAAATTAATAAAGAACATGTCACCATGAATACCGAATAAAATATAAAAGTTGTGTGTGAAATTTTTGTATAATAATATGACGAAAGTTTTTTCAGAAACAAATTAAGTAAAACTCATTTTAAATGTTTAAAGTAATATACAATAACACGTGACTGCAAATGACAGTAGGGACCTGTGACGTCACAATCTATGAAGAACCACCGATAAGTTTTGAAACCTTGTGAAAACACTGTTTCGTCAACGATACCACGTGACAGCTTTGAGCGTCAAATTTAATCAATAAATTCATTAAAGTTGTTTTTTAATCAAAATTAATGTTCAAAACATTTAAATATTTTTTTAGTCCATAAGTACCAATCTTTAAAATGAAAATTACTGTTCTAAAAATTTGTCAACATCCCCATAAAAGTCAGTATATAGCCCACGTAGCAGCTCGTAGCCCGTAGCTCCTCTACGACGTAGCGTTGTAGAGCCATACGGTTCGAACGTATTAATACAAAGAACATTTTAGTCAGGGTTCCCCCATACATAGTTTTCACTTGATTAGTATAAAGCAAATTTTTCGTGAGCACCTTCATTTTGATGAGCCCAAGAATTTCTTGGACGGAACTCTTGTTTGTGGTAGCTAACAGAGTTAGCAAGAATAAAAAAAAATCTCAACTTTTGAGCGAAGGACCGGGATAACGTGCCACGCAATTTGTAGGACAATAATTATGTATGTTGAATTTCATTAATATTAACTAAGTACATAATAAAAAGAAAATCTGCTGGTTACTAATAATTTAAGATGACCTCGTTATCGATACAAGTTGGCAAGAGGGAACTCATTGATGAAACCATAGATTTTGTAGGACAAATATTTTTTCGGATCATTTAGATCATTGTCTTGAGATTTATCAAAAAAAATAAAAATATATTTTAGAATCACCAAATCCACAAACTTTATTCCTGTTATCTCTGTTAGCTACCACAAACAAGAGTTCCGTCCAAAAAATTCTTGGGCGACTCATCAAAATGAAGGTATTTACGAAAAATTTGCTTGATACTATAATCAAGTGAAAACCATGTATGGGGGAACCCTGACTATTTTATTTGCTGAAAATATTTACACGTTATAACTAGTTAGCTATACAGAATGATTCATCGTTCATATATTAATAGTAGTATATTAATAGTATAAAAGTCAGTATATAGCCCACGTAGCCGCTCGTAGCCCGTAGCTCCTCTACGACGTAGCGTTGTAGAGCCATACGGTTCGAACGTATTAATACAAAGAACATTTTAGTCAGGGTTCCCCCATACATAGTTTTCACTTGATTAGTATAAAGCAAATTTTTCGTGAGCACCTTCATTTTGATGAGCCCAAGAATTTCTTGGACGGAACTCTTGTTTGTGGTAGCTAACAGAGTTAGCAAGAATAAAAAAAAATCTCAACTTTTGAGCGAAGGACCGGGATAACGTGCCACGCAATTTGTAGGACAATAATTATGTATGTTGAATTTCATTAATATTAACTAAGTACATAATAAAAAGAAAATCTGCTGGTTACTAATAATTTAAGATGACCTCGTTATCGATACAAGTTGGCAAGAGGGAACTCATTGATGAAACCATAGATTTTGTAGGACAAATATTTTTTCGGATCATTTAGATCATTGTCTTGAGATTTATCAAAAAAAATAAAAATATATTTTAGAATCACCAAATCCACAAACTTTATTCCTGTTATCTCTGTTAGCTACCACAAACAAGAGTTCCGTCCAAAAAATTCTTGGGCGACTCATCAAAATGAAGGTATTTACGAAAAATTTGCTTGATACTATAATCAAGTGAAAACCATGTATGGGGGAACCCTGACTATTTTATTTGCTGAAAATATTTACACGTTATAACTAGTTAGCTATACAGAATGATTCATCGTTCATATATTAAGCCGAATATACTGTGAAGAGAAAGACGCGTAGAGCATTTATATTTTGGCATCTCATATCCTACTCATATTACCTCAAAAAAAATCAAAGGTCCAAAATGACCACAAGGAGTGAATCTTACTATGCTAGGGCTCGCTGGCTCCTAGTCTAAACACGAACGCACTCGTCGTTGACCTAAGTCTGACCAGGATTGAAAATCATTTGTTTCATGACTTTTATAGAGATCTTTAATTGTGATTTGTTGCGTTATGGCAAGTAATTTGAGTTGCCAAAACAAAAAATACTCTACGCGTTCTTCTCTTCACACTATATTCGCCTTGGTATATGAGCCATGAGACATCCTGTATTGTTTTCTTCTCATCTGATACGATACAGAAGACACTTGACGGACAAGGGCAGAACATTTTAAATAGTATACAGTGTGTATATTATTTTATTAGTAAAGGGGTTTGTTATCCGATAAAGAAGTAGAGTAGAAGTGGTTCTATCTCTTGAGACCACTTAAGGGTCTTAAGGGGAAATGGTAGAATTTCCGAGAACAAAAATACTATCAGTCTTCTTCCTCATTTAACCTCAAGGGTAATATTTCTTGGGACTTTGAAACTTGTAACGTAAACATCTGCTGCTCAAACAAGTAGAAAATTACAGTCAAATTGCCTATAACTCGTGAAATTAATTATCTTCTCAAGTTTGTAACAACAAAGGTGAAGTATATTAAAAAAATATGGCAATAAACTAAGGGTTTACTGTTTTTTTTAATCAAGTAACATACAACAACAGTATAACAGTTTAATCTGTTTTGTATGCTTTCATGTCTCAAGTAAACCAAAACTTAAAAAAACAACTTCATCAATATATATTTTTTTTTAATGTAGTGTACTTCTATTCTGCGTCAAACAAAAACATAAATAAAAAGTCGGACTCGAGCATCGCAGGTTCGCTCACAAACCTTTGACATCGAATCTTGATTTTGTTAAAGCTTAAAGGCATTGTAGACTAAAAATGTGTATGTATAAGTACGTCCGAGATAAATTTAACCCAAACGTAAAGAAAGCCGTCTATAGCTTAGTCAACCATAGATCAGTCAGTGATGCCAACTGGCCAACATCAATGGTTATTGATGGTAGCCATACTATGGTAGATAGACTATAAACCATATTCTACAGTCGGCGGTGTCAAAATAGCGTATTTTTACTGTGAAGGTTTTTCATTTGAATATTTTTTTTTTTTATGGAAAAAGGGGGCAAACGAGCAGGCAGTTCACCTGATGTTAAGTGAATCCTGACGCCCATAAACATCCGCAACTCCAGAGGAACTGCAGGTGCGTTGCCGGCCTTTGACGAAGAGGTAGGCTCTTCTCTTGAAGGCTCCTAAGTCGTATCGGTTCGGAAATACCGTGGGTGGCAGCTGGTTCCACAAGATGGTGGTCCGAGGCAGGAAGTGCCTTGAGAATCTCACGGTGGTTGATCTGTGGAGATCAAGATGGTGTGGGTGGAACTTCCGGCGCGAGCTTCGATGTCGAAATGTAGCTGCAGGTCAATATGTGTGTAATGTGTCGAGCCAGCGAACGGTCGCGCTCCGCGTTATACACGCGCAACAAATATTAATTTATATTTTTGCGAATCGCGCGGCTGATTGCCGCTGCACGTCACCATGGCGCTCGTGGCCAATGAGTTGCTGGCGTTTATCCAGCATGCCATCGACACCATGGACGAGGTCAGCATCATGCAGATCTGCAAGTCTTCTTTCAACAGCGAGGAGATTTGCAAGGGCAAGCAGCTGCTGTACGAAACGCTCGGCCAGAGCGCGAATATGCCATCGCGACGCAGAGATGGCACCGAGAGAAGCGTGCAGGATATCATCTCCCTGCTGAAGCAGACGGATCCAGACGACGTGCCGGCATTTGTGGCGAAAGATCTCCACAAGCTGCCGGTGGTGACGATGGACCACGTCGACGTCTCCAGCCTGCTGAAGAACTTTAATAGTATGAAGGCAGAGCTGGACGAGATGCGAGGTAGGTTGAATGCATCGGAATCCACCATCCGTGATTTGCGTCATGAATTATTGCAAATGAAAAGTAATAATTCATTACGTATGTCACCCGAGTATTCGACCTTCGTAAATACGCGTCGCCGCGGCGCGCAAGCTGACACCTTTTGCGCGTCAGCGGAATCCGACGTGTCAGCGACCGCCGCCGCTCCCGCCCGCCTTCCCCTCGAGGTCGAGCCGAAGCTAAGTCAACCAGCGACTCAGCAGAAAAGTTTTTGCGGGTGTCGCTGCCCGCTCCCCCGCACCTTCCCAGGGGGTGAAGACGAAAGGGTTGAAAGAGAGCCGCAAGGCTCAGGATAGCCGTAAGGCAGAACCTCCTCGATCTAACGAGGGTGAGAGCAGGAGGTGCGATGAGGAGGGCTTCACACTGGTGGAGAGAAGAAAGAAGAGGAAACACGCCGTCCGCAACCACCGCGGCACCGCACCCTGCGGACCCGAGCAGCGTCTGCGGTGTGAAATACCCACCACGCCGCTGTACGTGTCCCGCCTGCACTGGTCCACGAAGGTCGAGGATGTCGTGGGCTACATCTTGAAGAAGACATCCTTCAACTTGAGGGTCGAGCGTCTGGAGTCTCGCCATAAAGTTAACTTTAGTTCTTTTGTGGTGAGAGTACCGACACATCGCTTGTCGACCTTCGAGGTGGAGGAGTTCTGGCCGATGGGTGTAGTCTACCGAAGATTCCGGGGGAGACTCCGGAGCGAGGCGCACATCACGTCGCCGTGATACGTGATGAAGTCTAGTTTTAATTATAATATATGTATGTTAGTCTGTAAGGTATTTATAATATGGGCCTATGCAGCCCGAAATAAATGTTATTATTATTATTATTATTATTATTAATATTATGTTAATTATTGTTTAATCATTATAAAATGTATTGGATAATGAAGTATGATCCTTTAATATACCTGTAAAATTGTTGTTAAGTGTGCACAACGAGTGAATCAGTGAAAATTTCGATGTTTTCAGATTGTTTACCTTTAGGTTAAATTTATCAGGGACGAACTATACTATAAGTTATAGTACAGAAAAAATGCGAAAACGGTGATTTTAAAGATAAAATACCTATAGTACAGATAAAGTAAAAATTGCGATAAAAAATACTCTTTATTACGTTGCCGCCATTTTTCAAGATTCTGTGCCAAATTTCAAGATTCTGAGCTCAATGGAAGTACCCTTTACATTTTGACTCCCTTGCTAGTGACGAAAATTAAATAAATAAATAAATAAAATCTTTATTTTGCTCATTTTGGTATTACACCACCGCATTAGTACATAATGTTTTTTAAAAGTTACAAATTAAAATAAAACTATTACATAGAAAACAGCTAGACATAAAAATAGAGAAATGAAAAAAAAAATGTAATAATAAAAAATAAAAAATTAGCGGCATATACGACTGTATCTTTTGATTGCGTTGGATTAAGAAGTCTGATTTTTTGACAGCTTCAAGGAACCGTAGACCTGAGTATTTAATATGATTTTCAACTTGATACCTCAACGGGTTTCTATGAAAAGGGCCTTGACAGACAGTCCAACAGAGTGATCCTATTAAGGATAGCTTAGCTAAAACAAACTGAGTTGAGAACTGGCTCCTTTTTTATGATGTCGGTTAAAAATAATAACCCATAACTGATACGATGATGACGTTAGAAAAGTCACTTGGTAGACAAGGACAAAATATTGCATAGCTGAGTACATATTATTTTTATTACTAAGGCATGTATACCTGCCGGAGTTTGTGTCAGTTTGTCACGTACCTCGGTCGTGTCTGTATGTATTGTGGCGATATCGCATCGACCTATTAAACTTAAGCCCCCTGTCAAAAGTTGTGGACTCAGCGCTGCACAACGTGACTTCCTCCGCCAGCCGTTTCGATATTAACTTGCGAAAGCGTTTACACCTCACGATGTGTCGTGTGTTCTTGAAATTGATTCTATCACATACAGGCTGTAATGTGAATGGGTGATAATACTTTAGGGCGTGTATAGGTCCTGTATGTAGAGATTACTGTAAAAGTACCAGCGCTGAAAGAGGTACTTTATTTTCTAATTGTATGGGCAAATTTATAATGTTGGGGCATTTCTTATAGAAACATGAAAGTCAAAAGAAAGTCTTTTAGCGCTGGTACTCATAATTCATAATTACGCATATTAATGCGTTCCTATTAATTTAATCTGATTAATTTCACCAACACATGTTAAAGCTAATCCTTCATGATATCATGTTATCCCTCTCGTATTTCCTGGCAATGAATTAGAAGGCATGGTAATTTAACAAGCCGTTAACACTAACTAGCGTTGGTGAAATCGGGACTAAGATATGTAAATTTAGTCAAAACGATAAAAATGAGTTTGCTTACTAGAAACAAAACATTGAATTTTAAATTTTTATCTATATGAGTTTGCCTACTAGAAACAAAACATTGCATTTTAAATTTTCATATATCATAGTACGATGTCGTATCGTTACCTGTAAAGTTAACACAAACACGTTAACATGCACAAAGTTGACAACTAATGAACAGTGTCTCACATTCGACGGAGATAGCTAATCTACAGACCTCATATTGGCAGGGAAATAAATGTTTGCACAGAATTTTCCGTTTTGTAATCAAATAAACATGAATGAGTTTATTTCCAAATAGCTTAGTAACTAACACTTTATTGTCCTACATGATGACCTACCCGGGCGAGAAGAACCGGTGAAAGAAGCTCGCGCGGGCCACCTTTATTATTAATTATTAAAAATTGTTTATTGATCGCTTATAATATGTAACCCTTATTATTCTTTTTGTTTCCTTACCTACTCTTGTTTTGTTCCTTAAATGTATTTTTGTTATTTAATTAATTTATACAGGCTGACTGGTGAGACATGTGCAATACTTACGGAGAGTACTTTCCCAATATAAATATGTAATAAAATTAGGTACTTAAATTTTTACCAAATTTTCCTTTAAATAATTGAATCGTGGATACTATGAAAATTACGCGGCTAGGCAAGTAGGCATACCTATGTATCCGGCGCGACACCCTTGCGGCGGCGTGCGACATCAACGTAGGTAGTACGGGCGCATTCCTACACGCGGTGTCCATGCGTTGGGTAAAGAATTATTCAAGTTTAGGATACATTTACTCAGTGATTAATTGATATTATTATTATTTTTTTTTTCATCTCATATAATAGCCAAATATCACGTCCTCAATATCTCACCAGTCACACTGTATTTATTTTATTTGTCTTCATGCGAGTTGAAAAATAAACTTCTTTTCTTTCTTTATTTCTTCTTCTTCTTCTATGGGAAAATGTAATGAACAAAAAGTTTCTTTCTTTTCAATTGAATTAATAATCTGTAAAACAGTATTTATAATATTAGAAATACATATAAAGTCAAGTAAAATATATACTTTTCTACGTCCAAAACAAGAAATTTATATTTTTTCAAGATACAAGGGGACATTTATATGGTTTTCAAAATATGTTCCCCAGACTCCAGAGTAAAAATAAATACCTATACCTACTAGATAAGTAAATTTAAAATAGGAAAATATCTTATTTTCAGTTTACTTATCTAGGAAACGAATGCATTTTTTGGATTTTTTAAACAGTTAATATAGGCTCTTAAAAATGTTTTCACTTTCGCTTAAAAACGGTCAAGTGCGAGACGGACTCACACGGAGGATTCCGTACAAACTTGTGGATATAATATATTTTTATTTAAATTTAAAAGTATTATAGACCTGAGTATATTGTAAATTGTGTAACATCTTATGGTGATGAGCAATATTATTAATTATAATTAATCATTTATGTTTTAAGCAAGTAGTAGATGACATGGCAATCGCACTAAACGATCTGATTTAATATGTATCACTTGTGAGATAAAAATTATGTTGTTTTGATGCGATTGCCAAGTCAATGTACTTATTTATTTAAAACATGATAGATTATTAATAATATAGATTATGATCACTATAAGATGTTGTTAGACCGACCGACTAACCCTTACTTGGCATATCATGTATCTCACAACTTTTTACGATAGAAGAACTAAGTAACGAGACTTGGCACTTTTTAACCGACTTCAAAAAAAGGAGGAGGTTTCTCAATTCGACTGTATATATGTTTTTACAAGTTATGTTTTTGATGGGATGAGATTTGACTTTTACGCTAAGTGACACACACGAATTCGTATGTCAAATACCATACATTTTGTTGATAGAACTTCTTAATTGATGATAGCGATGGCAAATTGACTAGCCTAAATCGTCTATTGGACCAACATTTGCTTTCGTCCATGCGAATTATTGTGCAATACGAGCAGCAAAATATGTCACAGAAAGAAGGCAAAGTGTTTTGCACTTATTTAATATAAAAACGTGCCAAGAACGAAGGTTTAATTATAATTTACCTTGAATTAAAATTCACTAAAGTACCTCTATTAAGAAATATTTTTAATCAGACCTACAGGTGAAAAATAGCGTGCAAACCTTAACAATTCTTAACAGCCAGTCATTAAGTAAACGATATACCGCTCGTAAATATTATTATCAAGATGTACGTTTTAATTTAATGTTAGTAATTTCTGTATTTCGTGCCAGGCTACTAATATTATTCAAATATTTTATTCCAGTGACGGGTGAAATATGAAATCGGAAACTTTATTAGCTGTGACGGATTTGCTTATTAACAAATAATAACCATTTTTTTTGCGCTAACACGCCATCTTACAGTGATGTGGGGTTTCTAACGTTTTCACTTATCGTTTTGAAGACCATCATCCAAATCCATACTTATCGGCTAGGTCTTCCCTCTGGGGGAGAATCAGCAATCGTCAATGCTACCTTGCTACAAAAAAGTTTACCAACGTCCTAATACCTATATAAATGAACGTCAGACGGAGTCCCTAGGTTCACCAACAGTAAATCCTACCTTATAATAAAAAAAAGACAGCTAGAGACACAAAAAAGAGTTGAATTGTATTATGCGACAGTGAAATAACAAGAGCCTTTTCCGTTTGAACTTAACCTACTATTCTTTATTTCAATAAACCTAAGATGACTTGTAAAAGTCCTAAACGACGTTTTATGTTCAGTAAGAATTACGAACCTACTTTAGGTCATCATTTATCAATTATCGGGAGCATTTTTTGGATTTCTAGATTAAAGCTCCGTAGTTCCATATAAGTACCAAAAATGGCTTTTTTTAGAATGGAAGTTTTCAGTCACTGTCCTTACTATAACTGTACTACAGGCAATCTTAATGTACTTATTTAACTATCCTAATGTTCATTTTTTTAAAGCTTACATTCTAAAAAAGCAAAAATGCATTTTTGGTACTAATAAGGAGTATATAGATAGAGGAAAAAGGTAAAGGAATAAGAGTAGTATCTAGGTATTTAATGAAAATTTAAACGATATTTTAATGAAATTTGTTTCACATTAAATATTTCAGCTAAACAGGAACTCTAGAAGGGTCGATTGCCAATTCCAATCGAACGTTTCACAGCCTCGAAATTAGCTGTCAGATCAAAAGACGAATAAAATTAAACCTATTCGTTATGTAGACTTTTCTATTACAAAATCAGAATTACTATGTTTTGTAGCCTTTTGTTCGCGAACCTACTTATTAAATAGATATTGTTTAAGTACGCACTTAATAAAAAGCTTTCTTAGAAGAAAATAATATGTGTCCTATCCGCATGCTGTCTAGATAGACAGCATGCGGATAGGCGGATAGCAGTTATAGTAGATAGATATCTAATATAACTGCTTGGTGGAATGAAAAGGACATGTGGCTTAAGCGCCACTTAATTTTATCGATTCATTATTCCGCCGTATGACTTTAGAAGTTAATGGAATCAGGCGTGACTTTGCGGAAATCCATAGCATAAAATTTTAATATATTATATCTAGCAATATCCCGCGAAAAAATTATAACCACATGACTCTATAGACATTGTTCGTAGAGTATACATCCTTGGGATGCTCCGGGGTCGGAGCGAAACGCGCGTCGAGTTTTGCAACCTGCTTCGTAAGCGCGGGGCTCTACACGATCGTGTTGACATTATTGCTTGTGTGGTGGCGGTGTTTTTACATTTTTGCTTGCGTACTGTTATAGCCGTGGTCTGTAAGCCTTATCCTCCTGTCAGCCCTTTTCCTACCTATCAGCATTTCCTTTGTCTAGCAGCTCCAGTTGCATTCCCATCCCAGTCAGTCTCCATCCCAAGTCCAACCGCGCTAGACGTGTGCATTAAAAATTTAAAATAGTTTTTTTTAAAAAGACATTTTCCTTGTGGCTCTTAACATTGGTGGCAGCGATAAAGGGATCTGACGGGTCCCTGGAAAACGACCTCCGTTCTTTCAAAAACCACGAATCTTCGTTTCTATATCCTCGTGCTATCGAGCAAAGTTCTATATCCCAGAAGAAAAGTGTTTTATAAAAGTGGAAGTGCTATATCCTTATCGAGCCACGACAAGTCGAACTTTATCAATAAAATACATAGTATAACGTTAATTTGCACACTTAAGTCTAGACAATAATCCGTAACAAATCCCATCTCGGTGCGAAACTACAATTCGAAGAAGCAAGACATTCGACACCCGAGCCGCCGACGACGCGCCGATAAGCCGAGCCAGACATGATAAGGTGCATCGCGGTAGCCGCATTCCTGTGAGTGATTCGATTTTTATATCCTGGTCATTGCAACATTATTTTAACTGTTTTATAAAATTGATTGTTTACATACATATATTTTACAAAACCTATTTTTATATTAATATTAAGTAAAATGGCGGAATCCAGGTCCGCTAGTCCGAAACCGGAATTTTATGTAACCGACGCAGAGAAGGACCCAGGTACTACTCTTTCCCAACCTGGGCCTACTACTAGGTCAAAGAAAAAAAATCAAGACGCTACGCCTAAGCTAGAGTTAGATCTATCTACATTATTAAAATTTATTAAACCCTATGATGGGTCCAGGGAAACCTTAAATTCATTTTTAGTTAATTGCAATAACGCCCACGACCTAGCAACCGATCAACAGAAAGACATTTTATTTAAGTACATTCTATGCCAGTTACAGGGCAAAGCCCAAATTGCGTGTTCAATCAAAGAATTTGCCAATTGGTCACAATTAAAGGAGTTCCTTAAGACGCAGTTCAGTGAGCGTAAACATTATGCGCACTTACTGACTGATCTGCAGGAGTGCAAGCAAAATTCCAGTGAAACCATTAGCCAGTACGCCCTAAGGACTTGCCTATCACAACTCCTCACCGAAATATCGATATCACACGGTCATAAGAGTAGGGAGATGTTAGGACGCACTGCGGCAATGGAGGAGCTAGCGCTTCACCATTTCCAAATGGGCCTCATGCCCAGAATTTCAAATATTGTCAGGTGTAAGGCCCCGCGCACACTAAACGAAGCCATTAACATAGCCATCTCGGAAGAAAAAATCCAACAATTTATCTACAAAAATGCGCAACCCTCCGTGCGGGCGGAGAGGCCTCGACTCCCGAATTCAAAAAATCCCCTAAATAATTTTAGCAACCAACAACCTTTTAGATTCAACCGTAACCCGCCAAGAGCACCACATCTTAATCAGGCGACAAATAGTGCTTCAGAGGTGGTCATATGCCGATATTGCAAAGCACCTGGCCATACTCTCGAAGAATGCAGGAAGCGACAATATAATAATGAGAGATTTAAAAATAACCAAAATCCAAGATCTCAACATCGAATAAATTTCGTCTCTGATCACGAAACCCTCGAAAATATCGAATGTGATAACCAAAACAACGGTTATGATACTGTCGACTGCGACAATATAACGCCAAAAAACGAATAGGCGTCTCGTCCTGGTGTCGTACGGGATCAGGTCAACCACAAATCGATACCTTTCAAAATCCTTCAAAACCCTTGACCCCGCTACATGGGAGTCAAAATGTTTCTAATGTACCAAACCCAAATGTAGCTCAGCCTTCATTGCTGACCTTCGAAATAACAAGTGACCCTTCCATGAAGTTATTACCTCATGTGCTCGTCGAGACTTCCATATCCAACCTTCCTATATCCTTGCTCGTAGACTCGGGATCATCCGTGAGTCTAATCAAACATTCCTGTCTCCAAAAAAATCCTTCACTGAAAAAAGAAATTATCCAGCTCAAGGGCATCAATCCATTAGAAAACCCTATCCTAACAAAGGGACATTTTAAAATTAACTTAAAACTTTCCAAATCCAATGTCTCTTATAAATTTCACGTTGTCGAGAAAATTAATCTGCCTTACGATGGTATTATAGGATCAGACATGCTTAACGCGCTTAATTGCAACATCGATTATAACAAGGATACGCTTTTTATAGGCAAATCTTATTTAAAGCTTTATTTTAATGATCCTGCTTATGTCATTCCAGCAAGAACCGAACAAATAATTGAGTGCTCGGTATCTAACCCCGAATTAAAAGAGGGATTTGTCTTAGACCAAAACATTTCTAATTCTTTACTAATTGCTAATTGTTTAGTTCGTGTGAAAGAAAATAATAGAATAAACTTATCCGTCGTCAACATATCCGAAGAGGATGTAACCTTAAATTCAAATCTTAAATTAAACCTAACATCAATCAAAAACTATGAACTCCCAAATAGTCAATCTTTAACCGTTAACCATTTAAGTATACAACATTCATCCATCTCAGAACGCACTGAGAAAGTTCTAAAACAATTACGCACTTCTCACCTTAATCCAGAAGAAGCTAATGCTTTAACCCAATTATGTGCCGACTATTCCGATATTTTCCACTTACCCGATGAAAACCTCTCCTATACAAACACCCTGAAACACGAAATTAAAACCACTACAGACATTCCAATTCACACGAAAACTTACCGCTTTCCTGAGGTTCATAAAACCGAAGTGCGCAACCAAATAAATAATATGCTGAAACAAAATATAATTGAACCTTCCAATTCTCCCTGGTCCTCTCCTATATGGGTGGTACCTAAAAAATTAGACGCATCCAACATTCAGAAATGGAGAGTTGTGATTGACTATAGGAAGTTAAACGACGTGACTGTTGGTGACACTTACCCTATCCCACAGATAACCGAGATCCTCGACCAATTAGGTAAGAGTACTTATTTCTCCACATTGGATCTTGCATCTGGCTTTCATCAAATACTTTTAGACGAAAACGACAAACCTAAGACAGCATTTACAATTCCTGAAGGCCATTTTCAATTCCGTAGAATGCCGTTTGGTCTAAAAAATGCGCCATCAACCTTTCAAAGACTAATGAACTCTGCACTCTCCGGTATACAAGGAATGAGATGTTTTATTTATTTAGATGACGTCATTTGCTACTCTCACGACCTAAAAACGCATATACAAAATCTAGGACTTATTTTCCAAAGAATGAGAGACTTTAACTTGAAACTGCAGCCTGACAAGTGTGAGTTCTTGCGCCACGAAGTCGCATACCTAGGACATGTCATCTCCGCCGATGGTGTTAGACCAAACCCCGAAAAAATTAAATCTGTTATCCAGTTCCCTATTCCACAAAGTCCTAAAGATATCAAATCATTCCTTGGCCTAGTATCCTATTACAGAAGATTTATTCCTGATTTTTCAAAAATAGCCAAACCTCTTACCAGCCTTTTAAAAAAGGACAAACCATTTATTTGGGAAAACCAACAGCAGTTAGCCTTAGAAACCCTAAAAAATAAACTTACTTCCGCCCCTGTCCTTTGCTACCCTGATTTTACAAAACCCTTCATCCTAACCACAGATGCCTCAAATTACGCTCTTGGAGCTGTACTATCCCAAGGGTCTTTAGGCCAAGAACGCCCCGTTGCTTACGCCTCTCGAACTTTGAATAAGAGCGAGAGTAACTATAGTACAACAGAGAAAGAGTTACTAGCGATATTGTATGGTTGTAAACAATTCAGACCGTATCTCTATGGTCAAACATTTCAAATTGTCACCGATCACAGACCTTTAAAATGGCTTTTTAATCACAGAGACCCATCAAGCAAACTACAAAGATGGAGGTTAAAACTCGAGGAATTTGACTACGAAATAGTTTATCGAAAGGGCAAATTAAACTCTGCTGCTGATGCTTTATCCAGATACCCAGTAAATCCTATATACCCTGAAAATACTAATCCTCTTCCTGCTGAAGATGATCCTGGTTCTATGATGGCACAACCTACTGACTCAACGGACGGAAATGATCTAAACGATTGGACAACAATAACTTTTAGCCCAATAGATGAAAAAGACCTAGATTTTACACCACTAAATCCACCTACTCCCACTGAAAACCCTATTACTTATAAAGACCCTGACACGAACATAACTTTTGAACCTCAACCTTCAACCAGTTGGGAGTCAATACTCCAATCGACTAATCCTGAGCCACTTCAGAAAATACAAAACCCTAATCTCGATGCAATCAATCCACAACCTTCTACTAGCAACCAAATACCAATACCTATACAAGATGACAACCTTCAATCTACTCCTACCACTTCCACGACACCCATCGACGAAATGAATCAGAATACATCACCTGATGAAAGTTATAATGATTTCCTTAAATATCCCTCGAAAACCTATAATACCCAAATATTTGAACACAACAATAGTGTGTTAAAAAGCAGTCACAAGCTGGTTATAATACCAACTTCATTAGACATGGATGAATCCATGCCTTATGTTCAAGATATTTTGTACAATTGTCCAGAACCTCGTCGTGCTGAGTTTTTGAACCAAGAGAAAACCTTATATACATGCTCACCGCTAGAAATAGATAGTAAAATATACCTTTTACTTTATACAAAAGTCCACTTTTTTGATGATCACTCATATCCCGATATATTTAAATCTTTAAAATACTTACGAGACTAAATAATGATGACTTACGCAGCAGAAAATGATGTTAGTATTTCCGATTTTAAAAACCCGTTTGATAAACATTCTTTTACTAAAATTTACAACATGCTAGGTTACTTATTTGATGATACTAATATTAGAATTCATATACATCATGATCAAATAATATATCCAGCACCGAGTGAAATACAAAAAATTCTTAAAGAGAATCATGATATTCCTATTGCCGGACATCTCGGTACTAATAGAATGCTTAGTCGCGTTAAAGAAATGTATTTCTGGAAGAACATGCGCAGCGACATTGAAACCTACATAAAAAAATGTTCTTCATGCCAA
Source organism: Celastrina argiolus (assembly GCA_905187575.2). Classification (NCBI taxonomy): domain Eukaryota; kingdom Metazoa; phylum Arthropoda; class Insecta; order Lepidoptera; family Lycaenidae; genus Celastrina; species Celastrina argiolus. The sequence goes on along the minus strand of LR994577.1, from coordinate 20,172,015 downwards.
ACCAATAAGGCTCTGCGAAAAATCAACCGTGCACCTATGGTAATAACGTCGACTTCAACATCCCCATTTGAAAGACTATCTATCGATATCGTGGGACCTCTCCCAGAATCAGGCACCGCTAAATTAAAATTTATTTTAACGATGCAGGACGATCTCACCAAATTTAGTTTAGCATACCCGATACGTAGTATAACCGCTGAAGAGACAAGCGAGTGTCTCGTACATTTTATATCATTATTTGGAATCCCGAAACATATACTGACAGATCAGGGAACGAATTTTACCGCTGATTTGTTTAAGAAAACCTGTGAACTATTTAAAATTAAGCAATTATTCTCATCACCCTATCATCCTCAGACCCAAGGTGCCTTGGAAAGGTCACACTCCACCCTGAAAGAATATTTAAAGTCATATATCAATGAAAACCAAGATAACTGGCCCCGTTACGTCTACACAGCAATACTAGCATACAACACAGCCATCCATTCTACTACACACTTTTCTCCATACGAATTGTTATTCGGCCATAAACCTCACATTCCATCCTCAGTTTATGAGCATTCCTCAACTGCTACTTACCCCGAATACATAAAAATGTTACAACACCGTATGAAGTTTACCCGTGATAAAGCATTTGAATTCATACAAAAATCTAAAGCAACATCTAAAGAATACTATGATGCACGTACACGACCCGTTCAATACAAAGTAGGAGATTATGTCTTACTGAAAAACCATCTTAGATTACGCAAAGCTCTTTCACCAATATGGAAGGGACCGTTTAAAGTTGTGAAAATTCACGGTAATCACACCTTATCACTATTAATTAATAGACGACATGTTAAACATCATTACGACGAAGTGAGACACGTAGATATCCAAGAAGAAATCCGACCTGAAACATAAAAAACCACATATTTACAAATATATTATATACAACTTTTACAAATTTATTTTACTTAGTATTTAAAGCTATACTTACCTTTATTATTAGTAGATACCTAATGGATACAATTTATTCTTCCTTACAGCATACTGGCTCATGCTTTCCAAGAGCATACTCGTCAAATCGACTCGAGTCCTGGCATATATTTTGATCGGATTGGCGAACTCAAGATCAATGTTGGGCACTTAGATCTTGTCACTCCTTACGATATATCGTATTTTGAATCGCATATTAAGAATATTAACTCTATTTTAGGCACAGTACGTTTTTTATGTAATCAAATTCAGATTGAAACAATACAAAATTTAGAATGTCATAATATTTTAGAACCATTAAGCGTGAGATACAATGATGTTGTTTCGGAGTATTCCTCCATCTCACACTTAATTAGCAGCAAACGATCTAAAAGAGCCTGGATGCCAAGGTAAAACCCTATACCTTTAGTCTCATTAGGCCTAGTAGTAAATTTACCGCAATGACCAGAGATAAATTAGAATATTGTAATCTCGACTCACTTACGGAATGCCTGGTAACCGATGCCAACCACTACGTCTGCAACGTGATGACCGTTTTCCCGACAAATGCACACCGCAGTTGTGAAAGTGAATTAATGACAAAAACTATCAGTGTTTTACCAGTTCAGTGTCAAACCGATTTTATGAGTGGAGTGCTCGACCTGTGGAAACCGATTTCCGACAATAATTGGATCTATGTTCAATCTGAAAATAATAAAGTGTATTTGGACTGTATTAAAAAGGAAATTAAAGAAATAGATATAGTTGGTACAGGGATTCTGAAAGTACCCCAAAATTGTGTAGCATCCTGTAAAAACACAAAACTTATACCTAGATATTCCGATATACAGTTAAATGTTACAGTTTTTCATCCTAATTTTAATATAGTTAAGGACCCTTGTTGTATTCTAAATAATACTGTAAGAGTTAGTGATGAGTCCCCTATTAAATTAGAAAACATTGATTTAGATATTCTTACTTCAGATACCAGTAACACTTTTAAATTTATATCAAAGGAAGCAGACAAAATTTTAAACCAGCAGCCAATAATAAAATACGGGACCCATTACTCAATTGTTTTAATTATAATAATTGTCATTTTATGTACTTACCTTATATTTAAGATGTTTTTGTGTATTAAAGCGCACCGTCTGTCCTATCACTTTCCTAGATCTCATCATTCACCTCAAAACCAAAATGTCTTACCTGACCCAGCAATACCACTAAACACTATTTCTGACTCCAATAGTAATGATTCTAAACGAGTAATAGTAACTCCCAGTAAACTCGATTCGAACTTAGATGAATTGCCTTCTCCTAGTATCAGAATTCATATTTAAAGATTACTCTTCTAAACTTCAGCAACTTTAGCCCCTGAAGTTTATTCTACCCCGGGGAGGTGTTATAGCCGTGGTCTGTAAGCCTTATCCTCCTGTCAGCCCTTTTCCTACCTATCAGCATTTCCTTTGTCTAGCAGCTCCAGTTGCATTCCCATCCCAGTCAGTCTCCATCCCAAGTCCAACCGCGCTAGACGTGTGCATTAAAAATTTAAAATAGTTTTTTTTAAAAAGACATTTTCCTTGTGGCTCTTAACAGTACGCATAAGCAGTGTGGAAAGGAGGGAGATGCATTAAACGCATGCCTATGCGTAATACTCACTCATTTGCATGCAGGTTGCGGTATATATTGCTAGATATAATATATTTAGCCGTGGTGAGTCCGTCTTCATTAATTACATGTTTCTATACTTGATCGATAACCCTTTTCTTGTGGTTTGAGCTTGCATTATGTTAGTTTTTACTATAGATTTAAGTCCTAGTTTTATATAGATAGTTAGTGTTAGTATGTAGTTCTATGGTGAGATGCTTAGTATGACGTGCTTAAGTTAATTTAATTTGTTTTCCTACTAGTGGAAACTTGTTATTGGCATTAAGTTTGTTAATATGTAATTTTATTGTAATGTTCCATATGCTGTAAGTTTTCTTAATAAAATAAAATAAAATAAAATAAAAATAAATTTTAGAAGTTTAACAATTAGGCGAGTTTAAGTATTTAAACCGCTGTTGAGTATGGTCCCTTCTTTAAGCAAAAAACCGGCAAATTGCGAGTTTTACTCGCACACAAAGGTTATAAAACGCAAATATCACGCTAAATATATATTTTTTACTATTTATTATTATAGCGGCAACAGAAATACATAATTTGTGAAAATTTTAACTGTCTATATATCGTGGTTCTTGAGATACAGACAGACGGACGGACAAACAGCAAAGGTAAAATGGGACCCTATTAGTAATAATAGGGTCCCATTTAATCCCTAGACTATGGAACCCTAAAAAGCATTGGATTATAAGAAATACAAATAAAAAAGCAATAAAGAAAGCAAGCTTATAATATTTTCCGTACCATAGAGCTGAATTAAAGCGGAGAACAGCTCGTTTAAATCCTGTTTACCACGCCCGTTATCTTAACCGTAACACGAAACGAACACGTTAGCCCGTACCACCGTACCTACCGCGTAATTTATCTTAAGTTAATGTGCAGTAAAAAGTAATGTAGGGTGAAATATAAAACTTTGTAAAGTACTTATTAGATATTTCTTTTACATTATAAGAGGCACATTCTCTAAATTATATAGGTAGATAAAATTAGTATTACTTAGTAGATTTATTTATTTTATATACTTTATGCACAATGTGCAATGGCGGACTTAAAAAAGGCATTTAGTAACAGTCAACCAGGGTGATGCTGAGACGAAATAAAAGAAAACGTGCTTGATCATAATAATTCGCTTCTTTTGTTTATTTAACATTATCTTATGTAAATGACCTATCTATATATGGCGAGATATAACCAGTAGAGAAAAGTTACTTTGATGAATTAATCCTAGTGTATTACAATAGTTCGTAACAAATATACAGCTTTTAAGTACATTTTCCAAGAAAATGTCCTACATAATATAAATATAAACGGTATTTTTGCCTTGTGAATTGGGGCACGAAATTAATGCGCAATTAGGAAACATTTGGAATTTTACTCCAGCAGCTGCTGAATGAAATTACACGGAAAAGGCGAATAGGTGTATTTGAATACACTCCTAATTTTTAGAGATCCGTAATTCACAAAAATTCATAATTTGTGAAAATTTCAACTGTCTAGCTATCGTGGTTCTTGAGATACAGACGGACGGACAGATAGCAAAGTAATAGGGTCCCATTATTACCCTTGAGTATGGAACCCTAAATGTCTCCCGTCTCGATAACATGACATGGCGCAGCCGGTAATTAAAATATAAAACTATATATCCTAAGTATAATTGTGCAAACTTTGTTTGGGTAAATGAATGACATTGAACAGTTCGAAGATAGTGTGAAAAACATTTTATGTGAACGCGAAAAAGTAAACTTATAGAAATGGAATCTGAAGGTATCATAGCTAAAGTGGAGGGTCCCACGGATTGGGTGAACAGTATGACTGTTGTCAAAAAACCTAACGGTGATTTACGCATATGTTTAGACCCGCGAGATCTAAACAAAGCCATAAAAAGAGAACATTTTAAACTTCCTACTTTTGAGGAGATAATGGCTTACCTTATGGGGGCAAAGTTTTTCAGCACCTTAGATGCTAAACAAGGTTTTTGGTAGGTCAGACTAAGTAAGGAAAGTACTGATTTGTGTACGTTTAACACAGCGTTCGGTAGATATAAATTTTTACGTATGCCGTATGGCATTTCATCGGCTTCGGAAATATTTCATAAACGTTTGTATGAACAGTTTGATGATATAGAGGGCGTTGTGCAGCGTACTGTTTGTCGATGATTTACTTGTTTACGCTCCAACAAAAGAACTACACGATCAAAGATTACGCGCCGTATTAAAAAGGTGCCAAGATATAAACATAAAATTAAATAGACGGAAGTGTAAAATAGGGTTAACAGAAATTAAATACTTAGGGCATATAATTACGAAAGATGGGATTCGCCCTGATGATTCTTACATAACTGCTATTAAAAATATGCCGCGGCCGAACAACGTAAAGGAATTAGAAAGGTTTTTAGGGTTAGTTACTTACGTTAGTAATTTTGTACCTAACTTGTCGGAAAAGACATCGATGTTACGTGAGTTAATGAAAAAAGATATAGAATGGCACTGAAGTAGTAAACACGATGAATAAATCCAGTCTTGGTCTAACGCTCGTGTTTGATTTACGTGTCCCATGTCTCCCGTCTCGATAACATGACATAAAAAGCATTGGATAATGGATTATAAAAAAATACAAATAAAAAGCAATAAAGAAAGCAAGCTTATAATATTCTCCGTACAATAACGCTGAATTAAAAACTCTACGGGCGTGTTTCACCAAGCAATGTTGAAATTTACGCCATGTTTAATATCATGTTATCCCTCTCGTATTTCTTGTCGATGAATGAGATGGCATGGTATTTTAACATGGCGTTAACTTTAACATTGCTTGGTGAAACACGGCCTTAGGCTGCGCAGACAGACGGCCTGCACTTTTTAGTCTGCGAAAATATAAACTATGAAATTATATGCAGTATCTGTGTCAGAATCGAATGAGATATGAGATAGAGATTTTGTACCTACAAAGTCATGTAGACATTTAGTGCGCCGCAGATCCGATCGCACGATAGTGTGCCGACTGCGCTGGCCCTTACAGTTTCCTCATTCCGTCAAAATCAAAATATTTTAATTCCAAATGAAACTTAACAAGCTATTTTAGGAAAGTCAACAAAAACGCCTACCTAAACGTCTAGTTAGCGAGATTAAACTTTCCATGGATATATGTATTTACCATGTCTACAAAGTTGATGAAATTATGAAAAAATAACTGAAGTTCTGAAATGAAATAACATAAATAAAATGTTTCGGTTACATCCATAATATGCAAGGTACTTATTAAAGCGCATTTTTTATGTTAGTGCGTGGCCCTTAAAGCCAAACAAAGGCTTCAAAAAAAAAAGATTAAAAAACTGTAACCCGACTTCGCAAAAATGGGTCTAAAAAGGCTGAAACAAGAAAATAATTCAATTTGAAATCCAGAAATGCATAGGTACAAAAATGGTCAAGGTAGAGCCGTGGTCGTACCCGCTATTGGCCTTTTTTTTCTGTCGTATTTCGGTGTGAACTAATGCTTAGATTTATTAGCGGGTACGACCACGGCTCTACCTTGACCATTTTTGTACCTATGCATTTCTGGATTTCAAATTGAATTATTTACTTGTTTCAGCCTTTTTAGACACATTTTTGCGAAGTCGGGTTACAGTTTTTTAATCTTTTTTTTATTTGATATTTTTCTGATTCCACATCAAATATAATAATTATTATATTTTTATTAAATTGTCCAATACATAGAAAGTAACAACTCTTAGACGTAGAACTAGTTGCACGACCGCATTTTAAACGTTTATTTTGAATTTAACAATAAAATATAATAATTAATAAAAAATATAAATACATATTCGTATTGTGCTTGCCAAGACCTATCTTTTGATACCAAACACGAGACAATTATCTTAATTTAATTTTTTTTGGAGATAGTTTATGAGGTATAATTTTAAAAGTCCAAAATTTAAAAAAAATTATATAGCCTATGTCACTCGCGGCATTAATACAAATCGATTGACACCTTAGTCATCAATATCGGACCAGTAGTTTAGCCGCTACGAGGGAACATACATACATACATACATACCTACATACATACATACATACATAGACTGCCAAAATCATTACCCTTCCTTTTGGCTTCGCCGAAGTCGGGTAAAAATCTGAAATATTTCATAATGTGATAAACTTTAAAATAAATCTATAACTTTTAAGATTACTTCGTTACTGGAGTTATAGAGGCATACCTAAATTGCGCTTGCTTGGAACCCTTTAACAAAAATGATAGCTCCCCTCACCTATTTCTGTGTCGGTAGCCGATTTCATTGAAACCAGGCCAGCTACGCAGGAGTTCTTTTATAGTGCCCAAGTGTGTGCGCAATACACAAAGACACTCTCTCTTCCTTTTACTCTCATAACCCAGTGGGACGGTAAACCGACACGACTGGCGAGAGAACAGGCGCAGGACCGACTTTTTACATGCCCATCCGACGCATGGATCATCTTTCTTGTCAGGCAATCAGGTGATCGTCCTGCATTGTCCTAACCAAACTTAAAACAATATTTTTGTTGTTCCAACGCGGGAATCGAGCACACGACCTTCGGGTCGAGAGCGAAGCTCTGAACCACTAGACCACGGAGGCGCTTAATTTAACAAAAATAAAGAAATAGTAGTCAACATGTAAAATATTATAAGATCCTAAATGGGGCTACGGAACCCTAATCTATGCGCAGCCTGGCACGCACTTGGCCGGTTTTATTATGGGACTGATGCGGACTTAGAATTCGTAATGACTGCATTGTAAAACTTTGTGCTGTCGGCAAAGAAATAAAGGTTGTAATAATAATTTTATCACACCATACATAAGGTGGCACTCATTTATTACGTAATACGAATTAGGGACAGGGGGATGTCTTATTTGTGTCTTATTTCTAACGGCCCACCCCCCTTCTCTAGAAAATGGTGCCTAAGAATAATAATTATATTTCAAATATTGAGTCGAATAAGTTATTTACTTACCTTATCTTCCTCTTGTATCCTTTGCAAAGCGTTTGTTTTGTCTCGCTAAGACTTAACAACGACGGACCGAATTGGTTAATTTTGATCTTAAAATAATCGTGAAATTTATGTGGGGAGTCATTGTACCACCTTTTTACACCTACCTAATTAGGTATGATAATGACCTATCATTAGGCCTATATTAAAAATACTATCGCCATTATGTATGGGAATTGACATTACCTTTGTAACCACACCTACTAGCTTAGGCATGATACTATAAGGCACAAAGCCTATAGTAAAGGTGCTATGACTATTATGATTTGACATTAGCTTCGCTAAGTGACCTGCGACTCCCGACGTCACACAGTCACACAGCGTAGATAATGTCAAATCCCATAACATTTTATTTTCGAACTTCGTAAGTGATAATAGCGATAACATTTTTAATCAGGGCACTATAGGTTGGTGTTAGTTGTAGGTGTATGTGTATATTTTATTGCAGTTCATAAATCATAGGTTTCATCCAGACACAGGTTTGTCTTACCTGTGTCTGGATGACATTTCATCTTTCTAACACTAACCGTTTGATTTTAACTTGCTATGACAAATTGGATATGATGAAACTATAATGGTATCGAGGCTTTAACGTCAATCATTTTGGTGCCCTCAAATGTAACAATAAGTTATTTTTTATATAATTGAAGACATTCATGTCTTCAATTATATTAAAAATTATATAAAAAAATTAAGTACATTAATCTAATGAACCGTCTCTAGAATTAATGTACTTAATAGTTACTACATATCCCAAAATGTTTAAGTGACAGTTTAAACACATTATTTATGGTGAAAAAAATTTGCGACATAGCACCTTGATAAATTCATGTCTTCATTATAAACATTAGAATCAAGAAAACACAAATACCATTCATCGTTTTATTCCCTTTTTTTTATTTTTTCGTTAACAGTTTCTTTGTTTTTATTTTATGATTGTAATTACAAAAACATTTAATAAAATGTTTATCACTCGACTTACTTATTACTGTCTAAATAAATATCACCCAAAGCCTGCTGAAGATCACTAAACTTCTTCTTTCTGATTCTGTCAACAAAATTACAATGTAAGTATACAATTTAGTACCTAGTAATTTTAATATCAAAATCGCTATTAAAGATAGGTTTAGGGTGAAAATAAAGGGAAGTGTAATTTTATAATACCAAATCATATTAAAAAAAAATGCCAACTAAATATATTTTGAACATGCCATCCTCGCGCTTATGCTTTTAAAAAAATTACGATCGATTATCCAAGCTACCAAATATACAAAAACAATTAACATGAATCGGTCAAGCCGTTACGCAGGAGTTTGTACACCAATTTATAATTATAAATTAAATTATTAATAATAATTAAACTAGCTGTTCCCGCGACTTTGTTCGCGTGGTTCTTAAACGAAAAGTTAAACCTTCAACTACAGCCTCCCCGCACACGCAACGAAAGTCTCCCCGTTTTTGCAACATTTCTCACTGACGCTTTGCTCCTATTGGTCGCAGCGTAATGTATATGTCGCAGTCATCTTATTGAATCTGGTTATTTAATTGAATCACTAGGCGGTTCTATAATGGCGTCAAACAGCTCGTACTGATAAGAATGTGTTGATATTTTTTTTATTAATTTACTTTAATACACGTTTCAAATTGGACCAGTAGTTCCTGAGATTAGCACGTTTAAACAAACAAACAAACTCTTCCGCTTTATAATATTAGTATAGATACAAACCTTGTTGGATACGGCTCTTTTAGATGAAACGTCCGGTAGTGGAGTTTCATACTGCCACTTTGTGTGAAGCGTTTGTCGCATAAGGTACACTTGTAGGGCTTCTCACCAGTGTGCACCTGTAACATTAAAATAATATTAGGTACCACACAACACACTAACAGAACAGACGGTTAACGGCAAGTTGTAATAACCTATATACAGGCTATAAAATTAATAAGTGATAACACTTTAGGGTGTGTATGGGTCCCGTTTAAAGAGTTTACTGTGAAAGTACCAGCGCTGAAAGAGTTACTTTTTATTAATCATCGTAGGGGCATATTTATGACTTCGGGGCATTTCTCATACAAACATTTAAGTCAAACTAAGTCTTTCAGCGCTGGTACTTTCATAATAAGTTTATAGTACTTTCATATAAGTGAATGATAATACTTTAGGGTATGTATGTGCCTCCTATGCAGAGTTCGGCATAGGAGGCATTATCGTAAAGTATTATCACTCACTTATTTTACGCCCTGTATAATGTGTACATGCAATATCTGTCATAACGCTTCTCAATAACTTTTCGATGCTTTGGAGCGAGGTCGAACGACACAACGCACTAATGTGCTCGATCATTCAATTACAATATACAGTGTGAAAAGAACAGTCACCATTACTTTAAGATACGATTATACTACCTTTCCTCATTTTGGATTTTTTTATTTTATATCTGTATGTATTTTTGTCAAAAACTAAAAAAAACAATTTTTACTTTTTACCTATCTTATTTTTTTGTCGCAAGAATAACGAAGAAGCAAAAAAAATTTTAAATTTGGGTAAAAAAAATACATTTCTTGAATGAGAAAACGTAGTATAATAATATCCTAAAGTTATTGTGACTGTTCTTTTTACACCCGATATAACTCACCAGCCTATGTCTATGCAGTGCGGCTTGCACACTGAACTTCATACCGCATATATTACAGTGGCACGTATTCCTTTTCTCGTGTGTGTTCATCACGTGTAATTTTAAATTTTGCACCTAAAAGAACAAAACAACATTTGTGTAAAGAACAAGTATACACCTTGTTCTTATTCATTATGCAATGAGAACCTCAAATACGGCTGCACTAGAGGTATTTAATATACGCAGATATGTAGATCAGTTTGCGATATGATCTAGAATCCACACAGCCGGACAAATATTCAGAGCAGTGAATATAGAACTATGAATATACATATATTTTTAAATATCGATCAGGCTGGCTATAATTAGGGCTATCGGCTATACCACCTAATTTGTTTTGTCAGTTTGACCTGCTCGCACGCGCGGTAAATCATTCATGCACGAACGAGACAGACAGATTTGAAAGTTTGACTTAAGAATCGAGGCTCAGGCCATGACGTCACTGCGACGTAATTGTCTCCATTGTTACTCCTTCCCATTATAGTACCGTATATGCTAATCATACACACACCGGCATATTTAGCGGAACATAAAAAAAAAGTTTGATTTCAGTATCATGTAATGTTGCTGGCTGGTTTATACGTCATTTAATTTAAAAATAAATAATTTTAAATTAAGAAAACAACTGAACATCACATTTTATGCAATTGTTTAAATTTTATTCAAATACACCTTATTTGGAGCAAACTTCGAACATTTCTTCCTTTTGAGTTTGATTTAAAATTTCGTTGAAATATTGTTTTTTGTTAGTTTTTTTTTTAATTTTTTTTAATCGCGTATCTTTTTGGAGTTGAGGACTGAATAATGCCTGACTTAGCCCCAACGGAGATTGCTAGGGCACTCGAAATGCGAAGAAATGGTCAAACATACTGAGTGATATCCAGAGATCTTCGTAGACCAGTTTCAACGATCCATCGCAGTATCCAACGGTTCAGGGAGACCGGTACTTATGTGAGAAGATCAGGACAAGGCAGAAAAAGACGTACTTCGAGTAGGGATGATCGTTTCATTCGGCTTCTTGTACGTAGAAACCCCCGTTTGACGGCCGTCCAAGCCCGACATGAGTTAGAAGCGGTGCGGGGTGTAACCGTAAGTGAGCATACGGCACAAAGAAGGTTCGAAGAAGCTGGTTTGGGTTCATTTGTGCCCGCAAAGGCTCCAAGGCTCAGTCGTAGAAACAGGTTAACTTTTGCTCAGGAACATTGACTTTGGAACGCGGACCAATGGAGAAGGTTAGGTTAGTGATGAGTGCAGAATTATCTTAAATCAAATTGACGGCAGGCAAAGAATATACAGACACAAAGGAGAACGATACATTCAGACAAATTTTTTAACTACAGTTGCATACGGTGGTAGATCAATAATGGTCTGGGCGGGCATTTATTTGGGAGCTCGCACAGACTTGGTTGTGATTGACAGAGGGAGTCTGACTGCAGATCGCTATATCAGAGAAGTTTTAGAAGAAAATGTCGTACCGTTTGCCCCATATATCGGTGACGATTTTGTTTTTATGCAGGATAATGCTCGGCCGCATACCGCTCGGGTAACCCAAGCTTATCTTAATGATATGAATATAACTGTTATGTAGTGGCCGGCGAGATCACCAGATATGAACCTAATAGAGCACGCTTGGGACTTGCTGAAAAGAAATGTTAAGTCCAGAATTCCAGTTCCTGCCAACGTGGATGAGCTGCGAATCGCCGTAGTTGGGGAATGGCAGAGACTATCCCAGGATACCATCGATAACATAATTCTCAGTATGCCTAGACGGGTAGAAACTTTAATAAGAGCACGTGGAGGAAATACGCGATATTAATCACCATTTTTATAATTTAATTAATTTATATTTTAATATTAATTTACACTTTTCCCGGTTACAATGAAAAGTTCAAAAATGTACCTTTTTTCACAAATAGCCTTTACTCGCAAAATCTGTTCTTAATATGATCTCATTTTAAATAACACAAATGAAACTTTAAATTACAAAAAAAGTATAGTAAGTAGATTTTAAAAATAAACCATATTTTTCAAATTATGGATCTTTTTTTGTGTTCCGCTAAATATGCCGGTGTGTGTATATTAAACGATATGGTTACGGTCGGTGCTGCGAATTTCCTCTACGGTAGAGCAGTCATGCTGCCCAATGTAACTGACAACCCTGTGCTACGAGTAATATCCGGATTCGGGATCATATATACCCAGCCTGACCAAGTGTCAACTGGTGTTGCCACCACCTTGACGCTAAGTCGTGGTTTTTTTAGCAATAATCGAGAATCACGATACTTACAATAGCGCCGCACAGTTCACAAACAGTCTTTCTCTTAGGTCCGTGGAAGGGAATGCGTCCGACATTCGAATGTTCATTTCTGTGATGTCGCGAGCAGGCCGACTGCGATTTGAACACTTTGCCACACTGAAATAATCCAAAAGTTAAAACCATAACCTGACTACCTAAAGTATATAGCCTCTTTGGGTCATACGGTGTGGTACCGCTCCGGCGCGGCGCCTGCGAAATATCAGATTGACAACTCTGTTTCATTCTAAGGTCGTGTTTCATTTACCCTGTTTAAAACGTTTAGGGCGTGTTTCACCAAGCACTGTTAAAGTTAATCATTCGTTAAATGTCATGTTATCCCTCTCGTGTTTCCTGTCAATGAATGAGAAGGCATGGTATTTTAACATGGCGTTAACTTTAACATTGCTTGGTGAAACACGCCCCAAAGGTTTTAAACAGGGCAAAATGTTGCAAAAAGCGATGATTTACTATAATAAAAAAAGAAGGATGTAAACAGAAAAGACCAGTTTCGAACTTGAAACTAGCTACAACTTTTTACAATTTAATTTTTTTTATTTTTTGTTTGCATTTCTAAAATGAGAAAAGGTATTATAATCATATTCCAAAGTAACAGTGACTGCTCTTATTACATCCTGTATAAATGTATGTGTATTGTGTATGCCACGGACTTCAGCCCCGCACCGCAGGCGCGGCGCAGCGAACAACGGCGCGAGGCAGGCGAGGCGAGGAGGGGTGCAAGCAGTGCGGTACGGCGCACGGAGTAAGGGCTTGTACAAAAATCCGCGATACGACGCCACATTGCAGAAATGACGTCACAAAGCCATAGAATCATGACCCGTATTGTATAAGCGTGTGACGTTATTTCGGCGAAGCGGCGTCGTATCGCGGATTTGTGTACAAGCCCTAAGGGCGCTTTTAGTGTCACGCGGATTTGCTCACGCACGCGGGATTGGCCCGCATGCGTAGCATCCGCAAAGAACAATTTCATATAGGTATCTATTGTAAAATTTTACGCATGCGGTCCAATCCCGCGTGCGTGAGCAAATCCGCGTGACACTAAAAGCGCCCTAAGTGCACGCTCGTTAGAATCAACTCTGTTTCGGCGCCCAAAGAACAATGCGACGCCGCACTTCTATGGCCGCCATTGCTGTGCGTTGCGGCGCCGGTGCCGATTAGCCATTATTAGCCAGTGCCATACACTCATTTTACTCCGTTAATTAAAATAGGATCAGTTTCTTAGACGCTACGGTGTAAGAAACAGAATGTGTCATAGACTGCCCAAATCTTCCTTTCTATTGGCTTCCGTAGTTGGGTCAAAATATTGACACTTAACGGCAACTAATATTAGCAATCATTTATATTCCTCTCCTACAACATTCCATTCGTACAAACCCCTCAGCCAAATTACTTAAGGCTACTTGCCTCTGAAGGAAACCAGCTTTCCCCACTGATAGGCGAAATGCTCAATTCAGAATAATCTGAGTTTGGACTCTGTTTAAATTTTCTTCTTCTTTTTATTGACAAGAAACTTTTGGTCCTCAAAGTTTTAAAACTATTAGTTGTTACACAGAAATTTCAAATCTACAAATCCCAGTATTACCTGAGGGCATTCAGTCGGTCTTCTTTCTTTACGTTGAAGTTGTCGTTCCGGTATCCTGAAACATAAAAACTATTTGATTGTGTTTAAGTTAAACTTTACGTAAATTTTAACCTTTTCATTCACCTCAATTTTAAAGAGAATAGTTTTTTAACACTTAAAATTATAATAACAACGTTACTAACTAGTCCAAGAGAATAATGCCTAGATAACAGAATAGAAAAACAAATATTCCAATATAATGGAAGACATGAATGGATGAAGCAAAATTGTGAATTCGAGAAAATTGAGTTCAAACTGTCACTTAACATTTTAGAATAGATCGTAACGTATTAAGTTCATTCATCATTACATCGATTTCATCATAGAATATACTCCAATATCCAGGACACATTCCAGGATATTTAAACACAGACGATAATCTGTCCATATTTTTTAGGTTTTTGAACGACCATATTTCTTTTAATAATTTATTTATGAAAAAAGTATATATTCAAGAAAAAATATTACTGTAGCGGTATTTTACAGAGAGAAAACAGGGGTCGCGACTCGCGACCCCTATTTCTGAATGGAAAAACGGCCATTGTGTTTCCTCTTAAGTGAGAATTGTAGGCAAGCTAAGGTAAAAAGAACACTGGCATATTACAAGCAATAACATTCAAGAATCACGCGTTACTTTTAGTTATTTACTTACATGTCATTATGCTTGGAAGTGTGCAATGTATGTTCATTGTAAGCCTCTTCCGTCTCAAATCGTATATCACACATGGAACAGTAAGTTTTTACATCCTTGCTCACATCAGACGTTTCCTAAAAACGGTCCACCAGTGCTAAGATTAACAAATAATTTGTATTGAATAAATAATATTTCAAGCATCTTTATGTTTTAAGCTAACGAAATATATGAAAGATAGTTTATAAAATCTAACCGTTTCATAGGATCACTAATGTAACCCGTCATGTTTTCAAAATTTATATTATTAAGCCATATTATGTTCTAAATCAAGGCACGAGTTGATAATATTATTATTATCTTTAAATATAATCTCTTAATTGAAGACATGAATGGATGAAAGTGATATGTAGCAAAATTTCGATTTCGAGAAAATTGAGTTCAAACTGTCACTAAAATATTTTAGAATACGTCGTAATGTATTAAGGACATTAATCTAAATATCCGTCTCTAGAATCAATGTTCACGTTACTAGATATCCTAAAATGTGTAGGTAAGTCCAGTTTAAACTTAATTTTCTGGGTAATTTTTTGCGTCATATCACCTTCATCCATTAATGTCTTCAATTATGTGTGCCTGTTGGCAAAAGCCTATGCTCCTGCAGCTCCTTCCAGAATGATCTATTGGCAGTCTAGAAGGGTCCAGCAATGAGTATCTCGTTATCTGTAGCTGCTCTAGTTCTTTAGAATACCAAAAAGTTGACATGAACCTTATTCACAGCGAGCTGTTCTTTTTCTATTGCTCCCAGATGTTTCCTCAGTTTGTGCTGTCTCAGGCCCAACTCATTCACAAAGGAGCGACCGCATAAATTGCACAGATATTTACTTCTGTGCGCGGTTCGAATGTGAGTGTAGTAGGTTGACTGGTGGCTGAAATAATAGATTGCTGTAATATTATTTAATTAAATATAATTACATAAATAAGTAAATGTGTTTCGAGTTATCAATATAATAATCGTAGATATACTGGTAATAAACAATGTTTAATCTATTACTTTATATCCTTTATAAATTCAGGAGGAGAACGAAATAGACATTTGTTCAGTTGCAATAGTCCGCTTTGAAAGCCAAAATCGTTTTGCGAGAAAGAGAAAGATAAGACTAAATATATTACTCAATTACTCACCGAAACTCTTCATTGCAAATTTCACACTTCTTTATGTTTCCGTTGTGAAAAGCATCATGTATTATTACAGTAGATCTGTTCAATATTAAAAGGATTAATACTAATAAATAACCATTACCGCTATTTTCTTTCAACAATAAAAAAAATAAGTTATATAATATTGGACCGGCGATTATAAGGGATGGAATTAAAAATGCGGTGTTGGACAGAATATGTGCGACGGATAATTCAAACGTGTGTCACTTGAGCGTGCGATGGTGCGACTGCTGGACTTGCAGCTCAGTGCTTGCTCAGTGTAACCACATACGCTTGAAGAATCCGAAGACGTACAATGATTTTACATTCAGTTACAAATTACATAACACATTCTTAATTGCTAAACAAGTAGAATGAAAAAAAGATCACTAACTTATAAAAAAACATCTTACTCTAGTGGACACACCAGGTTGCACTTCAGACATTCATACTTGTTGTAATGACTTTTCATATGATTAGTGATTTGATGATTATGTCTATAACGTCTTTTGCAAATGTGACACTCAAACGGATTATTTAACTGAAAAAAAATACCAGTTACTATATTCATCTCAAGAATGTGTGCTACAAGTAACACACAACATATTTAAGGTTCCTATTACATAATATATACATTTTACCTTCCAATAAAATGTGTATTATGTTCCTTAACGTCCAAAGTCCTTTATGAGAGTACATCGCTTGCTACCGATTACAGCCCATAGATGTCGTACCGTACCGTTACCGCTCCCAGCGCCACCTTCCGTTAAATCTGTGAACTAAGTCAAAGCCACAAGCCGCCATCTTTGATATATCAGATCATTGTAAGTGTCTCATAATGATGAGGATGGACACCAGGAAGCCCTTATTAGGACTTTGGACGTTAAGGAACATAATACACATTTTATTGGAAGGTAAAATGTATATATTATGGTTCCGTTTGACGTCCAAAGTCCTTTATGAGAGACGTGTTTGTTATCTTCTGGTGGCTTGTGAATAATGCAACAATGTGATAAAGTTTTAAAGTAATAAAAGAATCACAATTACACCTATCAAGTATTACTGTGTGTCAAGAGACTGGTCGAGTATTTAATTCTTTATTTAAGAATATATTTTTGTTCACGTAATCCGACATCACAATAATTACTGCTGATGTAAGTTTCCAGGCGTAGCGTAAAAATATATATATATATAGCTTTATGACATAATACGTATTTTGAGAGGAAAACTGTAAAAGTACCTGAGGCGTTCACCAAGATAGAAATATTGCACCGCCAGTGGGGATTAGTTTACATTCCAAGCAACTGGGGTATCACAAAATTTTAGAACCATCGACTCCGCTACTAGTAAGGGTTGAATGCAATTAAAAACGTCTTGCAAAGTTAAAAAGTTAGTTACTATTCGATGCCATCGTGTGACACTTTTGGTTCTATGAATAAAATATATTACCTGGATGGTACAAGTACTATACGCTATGTAATAGTGTAATAGAACATCTCTGCAAATCTAGACTTATTCCTGAGAATTAAAGATAAATAAGTTATAATATTACCGACTATGTCGCCTTTGATCCTTTCCAGGACTGTGGAAATCGTCGCAAAGATCTTGCTAGGTGACCGACCGGCAATTAGGGAACAGATGTCCATAAGCTGCATCACGTCTTCAGTGTCTTACATTTGACAGGAACTTCGTAGTTGCGATTAGTGTTCCATACACTTTTACTGAAGCTGTAGCGTGCCAGCGTTAGGCAAGCAACCTTCCCGATTGGGGTGATGAAGGTTGCAACCCTATGAGGCGAGACCTGCATGAGGGACCAACCGCCAGCTGCACAGGAAACTCCATAAACTCTAGCACATATACAGTATCTATTTTTTGAATAAAACTTTATTAAAGTGTCGTGGTGAGTGTACCGAGCTTTATGTAGCCTTTGAAGCTGTAATGTGCGAGCTTTCGACCCTTAAGTCTAGGACTGATTTTGACCCAAAGTCGACTACAGACAAGAGACCATGAGTTCTAGTACGTCTGGAATATCTTGGTTTTCAATAAATACAACATATTTGGATGTGCGTCTGTATCTGCGTTATAAAACTTTTGTCTTCGTATCATCGACAGGAACCTCGTCTTAGAATATATGCCATTATAAAGCTCATGAATGTATACCATCAATAGAAACCTTATATTAGGATGTGTGCCATCATATAAACATCTTGTTTGCGTATCATCAATACCTGTATTAGTATTAGAACGTGTGCTATTATAAACATATTGTTTGTGTATCATCAATCTTTGTATTTGAATATGTGGTATTATAAACATCTTCACTTTAAATCATCAACAGGATATTTGTATTATAATGTACCTATGCCATTATAAACCTCTTGAATTTATATAATTGATAGGAAATTTGTATTAGGATGTATGCCTGCTCTTGACTTTATATCATCGTTAAGAAATCTGTATTATGATGTGTGCCATTATAAAACTTTAGACTTTGTATATTGGACATAGGTAAAGAACGCGTCGACAATGACTCGAAGGCCAAAGTGGACATAATATTAATATTATACTCTGTAAAGCTGAATCCGTTTGTGCGACAAACAGACCACTGCCCCGATTTTCATAGGACCTGGTATACGTAAAGTAAATAGGCGCAAATGTTTGGCGTTTCAGCCAACAGCAATCCTGCTATACCCGGAGGTAAATAGTTTCGACACTGATATTATAGTCCCAAGAGGAGTAAGACCTGCTTGAACAATCAGCTATTAGTCAATGTATTGTAATGAACTTGTACTGTCCCTATTGACTTTTGACAGGGAATTTGTATAGGTTTTGTGTCCCTTAAATATTACTCTTGCAGTGTAAGTGCGCGGCTATACGACCTGTCCCAGCGGGATGAAGGTTAGGAGGCAAATTTTTCAGTTTCGAAGGTGATATTATAGTCCTAACTTCCAAGAGGTAGAAGACCAGCTTAAACTGTCAGCTGTTAGTTAATGTATTGTAATAACCCTTCTGTACTTACTGACTTTTTGAACAGGGAATTTGTATAGCGTATTGTATACCATAAATATTGACTTTGCAGTTTGACTGCGAGGTGATACGACCTTTCCCCGCGCGGGAGATTTAGGTTAAGATGCTAATTTATAG
The DNA here is from genome assembly GCA_905187575.2 of Celastrina argiolus. Taxonomy (NCBI): domain Eukaryota; kingdom Metazoa; phylum Arthropoda; class Insecta; order Lepidoptera; family Lycaenidae; genus Celastrina; species Celastrina argiolus. The sequence continues at coordinate 20,152,792 of LR994577.1, read as the reverse complement.
CCTGAACTACTGCAGTTGGTATTATGTAATAGCCAACAATTATTTATAAATTTTAATGTCCTCGGTATGCTGACATTTATAGTTCAAAACCAGCCAAAGTTTAGAACCTTTAGAATTGTTGAAGCCTGAATCTTGGTTTGATGTACTGTACTAGAAGGCCATGTATTTCATCTCGGTCGATATTTATATATCAAGCATACCAACAGTCTGTGTTATATATTTAATGGCATTTTAGCCACAACTACAAAATGAACGAGTTTTGCAAATCTAATGACTTTGATTAATATCGTGAGGGCGTCGACTGTACAATGGATTTCTACCACTTTATTGATAATATTTGTGATGGCGTCAACTGTACATAGTTTAAATTCATAACAATACCTCTTTTTAAAAAATGATAATTTATGTGAGGTTTCCGACTGTACATTTTATTCGATCACTTGTCTCAGTTTGAAATAATTCTATTAGTCATATTAAAATCAGTAAAGTTTTGATCTCTTATATATTATGTGGTCATATTATATAATATATTATATCCCCCCCCCCCTTCTTTTTTAAGGAGTGAGGATGGCTCGCAAAGTCTTGGATCGCCAGTATAATTTTTGTTCGAATACCCACGATTTATTTATTAATGATGGTTCCAGAGAACTTGTGTGTTCGTAACCTGAATGTATGTTATCCAGTCCGCCTACTTTTAAATTTATAACTTAAATAAGTAAGTTTTTAGCGACTGCATGGTTGCAAAAACGACGCAACAATGATCTGATATATCAAAGATGGCGGCTTGTGGCTTTCACTTAGTTCACAGATTTAACGGAAGGTGGCGCTGGGAGCGGTAACGGTACGGTACGACATCTATGGGCTGTAATCGGTAGCAAGCGATGTACTCTCATAAAGGACTTTGGACGTCAAACGGAACCATAATAATAATGTCTCTCACACGGATTTCGGTGATGGTGGCCGGTTTCATTGAAACCAGGCCAGCAGCAGTTATTTTATAGCACCCAAGTGTGTGCGCAATAGAGTTCAATACAAATGCCTGACTAAGGTACAAAGAAAACTTTTTGTTTTATGTGTGGGCATGAATCTTTACTAAGACTGGCAGTCCTTATTTAAGGGTTATTCCAACAAATAGTCAAATATTTACCTACATCATTTAGTTTCACAGATTTCCATGGGACTTCCATGGAATAGAATATAGTTTACTTATTATTATCGTAAAACATAGTCACTGACAACATCTAGTAGTACTAAAGCATTTTTATATATTTGGTAAAAGTATTAAAATACTTAATTGTATAGAAAATAAAGTCAATGTTACATACCTCAGTATGCCATTTTTGTCTGTGCCTGGTAAAAATTTCATTGTTAGAAAAAAACATAAAACAGTCAGTGCATTTGTATGTTGCAGTTGTATACTTTTTATTCTGCGATTTTGCTACGAAATTCTGCAATTAATATCATATTATTAAGTATAATGTTTAATGCCAATAAAAATATTTACATAACTGGTTAGCTTTTTCATAATACTATCTTGTGTTTGAACTAGTAAAGTATCAGAACTTTGGAAAAGTCACTAATACAAGAGAAAAGGAACATTCAATAGATAGTAATCAGCTGTGTATATATTTTTACTAGTATAGAAATAAGTGTCTAAGCCAGCTATACTCAACCTGCGGCCCACCGGCCTTTTTTATTGGTCCATTTGAAGTAAAATGTGAAAACCATTTAAATTTTTACCAAATATGATGTGTGAGAATTTAGTCCTTAGCAAATCTTCAAAAAGTTTTGAAAGAGTGTTCATCGTAAAATGAAAGTATACATCTTTATCTTGGAATTACCTACACTTCAATCAATACCTAGTAAATGATTTTACTTTGCGGCCCTCGACACCATGACACATGTTTGCGGCCCCTATAAAAATAAGGTTGAGTATGGCTGGTCTAAGCAGTTTATTCTGTATCTTTAGTTAGGCTTAGACACGGGCGCCGCGCCACGCCGCATCGATTTTGGCCGGCGCCGACGCCGCCGCGGATCCAACTCTGCGCGCCGTTCTAGTTACGATTTTTCTATGAAAATGGTGACAATTCCTATTGCCAGCTCGACAAATAACCGTATAGTTTCGAACGGGACTAATTGACAGTACGCTCACATATGCACCGAATATAATAAGATTTGTATGCATTTCGCGCCGCAGCGACTGCAGACGATGATCATTTCCACGCCGACGCGGAGCTACCGCGCCGACTAGGTCTGTCGGCACGCCGCCATCGGAATATTTTTGCTCGGCACCCATATCTATAGGCTGCAAATAAAAGTGAGTAACCTGCAATGATTCTTCTTCAGACATTGTGGTCTTTTTCCAGGTACCATTTTTCAATATCTGTAGAAATTTCCAAGCTATTTTCTTAGTTGGTTTAGATTTTGTGACTCTGTTGGGTTGCTTAAGTCTTACACCTTTTAACTTTTTTATGGTCATATCCTCATTCTTATTAGCTACTATAAATAAATTGGTTTGGACTTTTGATGCCGTTGATTTGTCTTCTGTACAAAAATCATAATGATCATCATTATCACTGTAGTCCACAGCACTTTCTTCTTTTAGAGTTAAGGGAATTTCGTAATTCTTTTCAGTTTCTATTTTTTCTAGCTTACACAGGGGTTTATCTTGATCAACTGAAATATGTTCTATATCAAACTGTTTTTTAGTATTTTCTTTTACTGCAGCTTTTTCTTGGTGAATTACTTTTTTATTTCTTTTGCCATTTTTTTGTATTACAGTTTTGTCGACTAGGGTAAAAATGATACCCACTTTAGTATTTTCAATAATATCTAATGATGACACAAGTTTTAATTTTTTTCTGTCCACCTTAAAAATAGATTCATAAGTAATCTGCAAGTAATTAAAAAACATATTTTAGTCTTTCCTTTTAATGATATTACCTACTACCCATAAATAACATTTGCAGTCCAGTGATGGCAGTTAAGTGGTCATGAGTAGGTAGTATGATATTTTATGATAGTTAGGACTAAATATTATGCTAGGTAAGTTGAATAAAAAGTAAAAACTTATGTCATATAATGTACTGTAAGTTCTTAGTGGAAATTAATCTTATATGGTAATACCAACTACTTTTAATACACAACCAGTTTCAACTAAGACACCGCTGATTCAATTGAAACCGGTTGTGTATTTTAACAAGTAATTATCGTAAATAACTTATAATATGGTAAAAAGTGGTTTGCGTATTATTACTGGTTAAGTATAGTACAAATCAACTTACTTGGCCTACCATAGCCAAATCCATAAGGATTTTCTGTCCCCTATAACATTTTTCTTTAAAATAGTGGAATTTGTGTAAAAGTGTTGCACACTCATAGCAAAAATATTGTGGAAGTCTGTCAGTATCATCTACCTGAAATTGATTTACAAGAAATTTAAATAATATGTATTTCAACATTTACATATTGATCACATCAACTGTCTTATTAACATGTTATAATGTATCAGTATAATATCATACATGTCTTTATTTCAACTGGATAAAAAATGTCTGTAAGTTGGTGTAGATGATTGAAGATATTACTTGTTGTTGTTTTTTGTCCTTATATTTTCCTTAGATCCCGAAAAAAATAATTCTACGGCTATTAACATGGTATGAACTCTATAGTACTTATACTATTCATTTTACTGGTACTGCTTAGGGATCCTTGCTTTACGTATTCTACTGTTTTTGCAATATTTTTGATCCTATGACTTATTGATAACTCAACTACATTATGGAAAAGAAAAATATTAAGGAAAACTAGACAGTAATAACTTACCATTAAAGCCAGAACTTCTTGATAGTACCACTGCAAACCATACAGATTCATTTTGAACATTTTTGTCTGGGTTTGTAGGCATATCCTACAGATTTTCAGTTCGGACATCCCCTATTATAGTATTATTAATTTCTAAGGAAATAATACGTATTACCTATTTATAGTTAAACATAAAAATACAAAAAAAACATTGAATAAAAATAATCGAATTTAATGAATGTTATTAAACTTCTTCTTCTTTGAAGTTTTTGGCAACTTGACAGTTGACACTTGACAATATTTTTTTTTCTAATGGCATGCACTAACACAAATGTTGCATAATATTGTTAAGCCACAGAGTTCTGAACTCTCACTACTAATTTGGAAAATACCCGCCCTGAAGATAGTAAAATAATAAGCTTTATCAGAATAAAATGTTACTTTATTCAATTATAATATTACGTCTTAGACCTTATTTACAAGTATATTGTGTAATGATAAGAGAAACATTTAATGTCATAATATTACACATATTAAGTACATAATTATTGTTTACTGCTTCTATTTCGTCGTAATTTCTATTCCGTCTTGTAAATCGTACATCTTATTTCTGTTTCTGTTGAGAAAAAATCAAATTAATTTCGAATGTTTTAATACATCAACAGTTTTAATGCTACAGAAGGTTATTTATTCACAAGTAGTTCACACACATACACAAGTTCGCAGTTTCCGTGGACATTTTAGACCTCATCAAAACTTTACTTCGCAACCGTGAGGTGCAGTAGGTGTTAAATAGTAAATAAATATATTATTGTCCATTTTTATCTAACAATACGATTCTAGTTTTTAAAATGTGCGACGGACCTCTGCGTGACGTCACATGTCATGTATCTAAAGCCCATTAATAAAAAAGTCTCATGCTAGGTCTTAAGAATTGCGATTACAACCTCTACTTGAAAAATAAAACGTTTTATCCGTCAAATAGGTTCACAAGTATCGCAATCTTGAAACAGAGTTTGAGGTTATTTTACTAATACGGGCTTTAGTTATTTTTTAAGATACAATAAAAAAATAGGTTTTCAATTATTTATCAAGATGATATCTAGTGAGCAGTCCAAAAAAATGTTAAGAAAAATATCCGACGTAATAGAGTCTAATAAATACCTTTTCGGATACGGCTCTTTTAGATGAAACGTTCTGTAGTGCAACTTCATACTGCAATTTTGTGTGAAGCGTTTGTCGCATAAGGTACACTTGTAGGGCTTCTCACCAGTATGTACCTGTAACAACACATAATAATAAAAATAAATTGGCATCTTGGCGTGAATAAACAAAAAAAAGTATCTTCATAATAAACGTGTTTTTATATCTGTTTGATTTTTGCCGGTGCCAAATAATTTGTTATTGGTATAGATTGTGTATACCTAGATCTTAGTTTTGGCTTCATTAGATAATCATATTTTTATGTTTTAATGGTGATTCTCCTTACACAAAATTATGATAGAATATAATAAAAATTAAGGCATTTTGAACGAAAAGTATCGCTGCTCGAATTTCGAATTAACTTAAGCAAACCTACGGCCGGAAACCTCTTAGACATGTATGTATAAACAAAACTCACCACGCTGTGAATTTTCAGAGCTCCTCCTGAGCTGAACTTTTTGCCGCATATGTTACAGTAGCACGCATTCTTTTTCTCATGTGTGTTCAACAGATGGATTTTTAAATTTTTGTACTAAAACAATAAAACGGGAATTTAAACTATTCTAAAATACCCGCACGCACGCACGCACGCACGCACGCACGCACGCACGCACGCACACACACACACACACACATTCAGGCTGCAAAGCTTTTCAAATAATCATACGTATAAATCCACGATTCGATAACCCTTCTTCGGGTGAAAAGCTAAACATTTACGATAGTACCACCAGTAAAATGTATGCTGTGTAAAATATACCTTAGTATTAAATAGAGGACAATTCTCATAACACTCACTCATACTACCATGCGTTTGTATAATAATAGTAGGTATAAACAATCTTTTTTTCACATTTCATAGACAATATTTTTTTTGTGTATCTAAACAGCCTTATAATATCAACTCAAACATTATATGAATATGGCGACCACAAGGTGTTTAATCTCTATTTCAAGTAGACACTCACCAACACAATAGCTCCGCACAATTCACAAACATGCTTCCTTTCAAGTTCGGGGTAGGGAACGAATTTGTCATTTGGATGTTCATTTTTGTAATGTTTCGAGCAAGCCGCTTGTGAATCAAACTGCTTTCCACACTGAAAAAAAACATATTAAAAAAACAATTGTATGTAAGTATTTTCCCTTACTTGTGGAAATGACTTTTAAAAAAAAAATTAAACCGACTTCAAAAAAAATAACTAAAAAGCGATAAATAAACTAATGTATCTACTTAATGCATAATATATACCTACAATTATTTAAATATTTACAACTCAATACCTAATACTTTAACAAAGTCATCTTTAACTATTTAAATATTTACAGTTATCACTTATATTTGGAGTCGGTGCCAGCCTGCAGCCTAGGTAACATAGTCTGTTGTGTTGTTTGACGCGCGCGGCTGGCAAGCGCGTTGAAATAGATTATTTCAGCGCGCTCAAATTCGTATTTTTAGTTTTGCTTTGAATTTTAGTGTCGGTCAGTATTCTTAATTACATTTATTTGTTTGGCTGGCACCGACTTCAAAAATAAGTGATAACTGTAAATATTTAAATAGTTAAAGATGACTTTGTTAAAGTATTAGGTATTGAGTTGTAAATATTTAAATAATTGTAGGTATATATTATGCATTAAGTAGATACATTAGTTTATTTATCGCTTTTTAGTTATTTTTTTTGAAGTCGGTTTAATTTTTTTTTTAAAAGTCATTTTATTTCTCGATTTTTAGTTGTGTTGATGCGTTTAAATAGATGCTAGTTCATTTACTTAAGGGTTTCAGTTTATTTAATATATAGTCACTAATTACAACGTCCGTTTGTCGAATTGGTCATATTTTTAGGAAGCTATAATTGTTATTAATAGGTACTTAGTTGAAAGAGTTTGATAATATAATACTTATTAGGTATTTATATTTTTTATTATCATGGGTAGACCCAACGACATTGACAAAGTTATAATATGCAATAACACACAGCCAAACCTGCTGCAGTTTCAATTCGTCAATGTCGTCCATACTGCATAGGAAACAGATCACGAATGAGAAAAATGAGAGTGTGGATAAATTGCTTGTTCTCGCGAGAAGGGCCGGCGAGACTTCTCGGCGAGATTTCTCGCCGTGAGTCTGGATGGTATATTACAAGTATCACGTTAGCCCTACATACATTCGATCAACCAATTGCAGTACTGCTCCCAACTCCTAACCGTTAAGGAGTACTGTAGCTTCATCATCAGCACAGCAGCATCAGATGTTGATTCAAGCATACCTCACAAGCAACATGTTAGCCCTACATACCTACTACTAAATAGTTTTCATCGACCAATTGCAGTACTGCCTTCCAGCTCCTAATCCTAACCGTTAAGGAGTACTGTAGCTTCATCATCAGCACAGCAGCATCAGATGTTGATTCAAGCATACCTCACAAGCAACATGTTAGCTCTACATACTACTAAATAGTTTCCATCGACCAATTGCAGTACTGCCTTCCAACTCCTGATCCTAACCGTTAAGGAGCACTGTAGCTTCATCATCAGCACAGCAGCATCAGATGTTGATTCAAGCATACCTCACAAGCAACATGTTAGCCCTACATACTACTAAATAGTTTCCATCGTCCAATTGCAGTACTGCCTTCCAACTGCTAATCCTAACCGTTAAGGAGTACTTTAGCTTCATCATCAGCACAGCAGCATCAGATGTTGACACCCGGAAGCATATACCTGAGTAAGACATGATTACGTAACAAAAACACCATACGAGCATACAATTTTCGGTGGTTGCCCTCGATTTCTCCTGGATCCCATCATCAGATCCTGACCTGGTGAAAATGGGACCACCTCAGAAGTGAACTCTATACAACAAAAAAAAAATTTTTGAAATCCGTCTATAATTGACGAAAATATCGGTGAACATACATAAAAAAAAAAAAAAAAAATTTATACATACAGACGAATTGAGAACCTCCTCCTTTTTTTGAAGTCGGTTAATAAATAATATGTATCAGAATAATCGAACAGAAATCGTGATCAAGGTGCAAGTTATTAAGTCTTTATTTCCTTCAGCATTTAAAGCTGTAAATACTTTTTAATTAAAAGCATTACTTACCTGAGGGCATTCGGTAGGTATTTTTCTTTTAATTTTGCGATCTGGCATTCTGAAATATAAATAAATAATCAAATTCCTCTTCACTACTAATATAAGTTACTATGAATAGCATAGATGGAAATATATATATATTTTTATATAGGTATCTATGTTTATTGGATTCATATAAAAGGAATGCAAGAATGTTTAAAATGAATTCTGTATATTTATATTATATGCACTTATGATAATATATGATAATATATGATAATATTATATTGTCTAATTAATAATGTAGTTGTAATAAAAATATTTGTATGCCAATAAAACATGCACCAAATAATTTATATTGTAACACCTTCTAAAACATGTTTTATTCGAATGAAGATATTAAGATATTACATCGACGCTTGAAAGGCAAAACTGCCTAAGCGACATTTATCAAAATGTTCAGGAGAGCTGTTTAGTTTTTTTTTTTTGAGAAAAATGCTTATAAAATTGTCAATTCTTATCATACAGAAATAATTGTTAGACCATTGGAATCGTAATCAAATAGGCTATAATCTGACATATAAATGATTGACCTAACACTTTCAATTCGTGCTGTTTTGTCGCTTAGGTAAAAATTACACCAAAAAAAATTTCAGGTAAACATATCTAACCGCCAGAGCTTTCTCAATTACAAACAGGTAGATTCATATAAATACTTCCGCGACTGTCTATACGAACAGGTTAAAATGAATAAGTTGTAATAATACTTATTTTGCAAACAGGAACAATTGACTAAATGATTTCATTTTAGTGAAAATACTCAAGAAAAATTATCCAAATAATAATTATAAAGAATTATTTGCAAAACTAACCGACATTTTGTATGGGACATAAATGATGAAAACTATGATTGGTATAAATTGAGCATTTACTGTAAGTTTTTAATTCAAAAATGGCACGCATTAAAAAATAATAAGCCTAACAAATATTGGTTCCCTTTTCCGGTCGGGGTAGGAACAAAACTTGAACGAAATATTTCATGATCGATGTCTCGGATTTATCTTTTTACGTAAATCTGTAAAAACAACGAAAAATAATGTAGATTTTTTTTATTATATATTAGTCATGGGATACTCATTAGTCATGGGATACTCATCCCAACTTACCTGTCCGGTAGTTGTGGTATAGTATACGGGTATGCGACCCCGGCTTCCCTAGCTATTACTGTCCTATCCCCTTGCCCTTCTGGGCAGTAATATCCTACATTTCCATATTTCCTACTTTAACTAACCAATCTTCCTTCTCATACCACCTATCCTTCCCTCTCCCTATTCCTACCCTCTCCGCCAATCCAACGTCTGCCGCGCGGATGGATGCATGGCTAGGGGCAAGCTTTAGTCGTTAGCGTGCCACACTGCCCTGGGACCGGGCAACCCAGAATTAGGCCAGCCTTACCCTGGCATGCGGGGCTCTGCTGGGGTGGACAAACCTTTCCCTCGCTATTGGTGGGAACGCAATGGAGGATTCCAAAAATAAGTTAATCAACCAAAATGGCTGCGATGTGGTTCGCCATTCGCTATCACGTCTCGTTTCTCGCGGGGGCGAAAAGTGGCCCATGGAGAGCCGCTTCGCTACGTTAAATGTAAGAGGAGGAATGGATGGTAAGGTAGATGAAGTTTGCCAGATGATGGATGAACGATGCATAGATATTTTGTGCGTGAATGAAACTAAGCGGAAAGGATGTGACACGACGGTTCATGGTCCCTACAAGGCATACTGGTCGGGAGTCCCCCAAACTAGCCGAGGCTGTCAGGGAGTTGGTGTGATTCTTTCCTCTCGAATAGTTGAATGTGTGATGGACCATGAATGTGTTAGCACCAAGACTCCTCTGGGTTAGGTTAAAAGTCGGACTCACTCGCTTATTTATCCTTGGTGTCTATGCACCGACGGATCTGGGCGGAGGTGGGTCATTAAAAGCCCAACAAGAGAGAGAGGATTTTTGGGATAACATGAGAGAGGTCTTAAATAAATGCGGATAAAATGAACGGATCGTGATGTTAGGGGACTTTAATGGGTGGGTTGGAGTAAAGCGTGTGGGTATGAAGGAGTTCTGGGTACGTTTGGGGACGAGAGAGTAAATGACAATGGGAGAAGCCTGCTTGAATTATGCTTGGAATGGAATCTGTGCGTGGCGAACACAATGTTTGACCACAAAAAGATCCATTTATATACAAGAGATGAGGGGGAGTCTAGAAGTATGATTGATTTTGTAATTGTGGATGAAAAACTGAGAAAGAAAGTGCTAGACACTCGGGCATACCGTGGTGTAGGCCTCGACTCAGACTACTTCCTGGCCATAGCCCGAATGCGTGGCCTCTTTAAACGGTGGCGACACCGAGGGGCTGAGACTACGAGTGTGTTAGATAGAGTAAAAGTGGAAAATCTACAAGAAAAAGAAAAGAACGCCGAGTATGTAGAAAAACTGAAAGAAAGATTAAGAGGCATAGAAGAGATAGGTGTGATTGAAGATTTAATAATATAATAATAATAATATCTATGGACGCTTCACACCACGTCAATCTGGCCCTGTGCTAAGTATCCGAAGAACTTGTGTTACAGGTACCAGACAACGGAAATATATTTAATACTTTTATACTATACACATATTTAAGATTTTTATTATATTATACACAAATTTAATACACATCCATGACCCAGGAACATTGAAAACTTTTTGTTCCCTCGGCGGGATTCGAACCCGCGACCTTTCGTTCGAGCGCCAACGCGCTCAACCAACTGCGCTACGGAGGTCGTCAGATTTGTGGGAGACATTTAAAAAAGGGGTCGTGAATGTTGCTATTGAGGTGTGCGGGGTAGCTAAAAGAAGGAAAGGAAGAAAGAACTATAATGTGTGGATGGATAAAGATGTACAAAGGGCGGTGCAAGAAAAAAAGAAAGCGTGGTTGGATTGGTTAGCAACAAAAGCTAACCAAAAAGTTCAAAAGGCAACGGTTGTCGAGATAAAGGAAGCAAGAACGAAGTACAAAAGATTGAAATCAGCAGCGAAAGAAGTTGTGTCTAGAAAGAAAGAAGAGCTAAAGGATGATTTTGATAGGAGACTCACTGAAGATTTCCAGTCAAACATCAAGTTTTTCTGGAAATCCATAAAAACAGCCAGAGGAAAAACTTCTCCCTCGGAGCTAAGTACAGTGAGGAGTCAAGATGGGAACATTATAAAAGGAGATGAATGTGTGTTAAAGAGATGGAAAGAGTATTTTGAAAGTTTGTTTGAAAGAGAGGAAGTGCAGGTACAACATCCGGCACCTTCCATGGAAACTATTATAAGTGTTGATGAAAGTTGATGAAAGTGAGATAAGCATGGATGAAATAGTGAAAGCGTTGAAAAGTATGAGATTAGGTAAGGCTGCAGGGTATGACAGGATAACCGTCGAGATGCTGAGGGCCGGGCAGGGCATAGTGGCTAACCAGCTGTACCGCCTTTTCAATTTGTGCTGGAGAAGTGGGCAAGTACCGGGAGACTGGTGCAAAGCCGTAATTGTACCATTGTATAAGGGAAAAGCCTTCTTAGCGTGGTTGGTAAAGTGTATGCGAAAGTGTTGATTGAAAGGGTTGTGAAGGAAACAGACGAAAAAGTATGGGATGTACAAGCGGGATTTAAAAAGGGAATGGAATGTCGCATCGCAAAAAACGCATCAGGTCTTTTCCTTGCGGTGCATAGCCGAAAAGTGTTTGGCTAAAAAGAAGAAGGTCTATTGCGCTTTCGTAGATCTGGAAAACTTTGCACTCCTTTATGAACAGTCGGAAGGTGTCTAACAAGGCTCGTTTGGCTGTGCATGAGGGGGTGTTGGTTCCGACATTCATGTACGGAAGTGAAAGTTGGGTATGGCAGAAGAAACATGAAAGCAGAATAAATGCAGTTGAGATGAGAGCGTTGAGAAGTATGGTAGGAGTTAAACTAAATGACAGGATAAGAAATAGCGAGATAAGGAAACGTTGTGGTCTGAAAGAAGATGTAGTGACAAAAATTGAGAAAGGTATGCTGAGATGGTTTGGTCATGTCGAGAGAATGAATGAGGAACGATTGACGAAAAAAGTGTATAAGGCGAGTGTGAATGGAAGTGCGGGAAGGGGTAGACCTAGGCGGACGTTTCAAGACCAAATTAGAGACGTCTTGGAAAAAGGCCAGGTCAAGAGTACCCTAAACCGAAGAGCATGTATGAAGAGAATAATGAAAGTGGACGAAGCGAAACAAGTGTGTAAGGATCGTAGCAAGTGGAAGGAAGTGGTCTTTGCCTACCCCTACGGGAAAGAGGCGTGATTGTATGTATGTATGTATGTATGTATGTAATAATGTAGATGGCTTCGTATAATTTGATTTAGTGTAAAAATCTAAGCAGGAACATGAAAAATATTGAAATCCGGAAGTATTTCATAGTTTACTTACTTAATAATCCAAGGAATGTGATGTTTACTTAAATTTTTCCCATTTACTAAGCGCCAAAATAGACGTAAATCGGCGAACGCGCAGCGAAACGACCGGTCACTATAATACGCTTCCTAAGCGCCATCCTTACTGCTGTTTCAAATCACATAAAGTTATCTATGCGACATTCCCCATACAATATTCACACCAATAAAAATATCTAACCGACATTCAGTTTCAAAATATTTGTCAGGTAAAATTGCCTAAGCGACACCAAGTCAATCAGTGTAATGTAAAATTATCTAATAACAATTTTATGCCGATTGTGTAAAGGCAATATCATCTAAGTACAAATGTAGTTAAAAACAATTTCAGGAACAAATGCATAACAAAACACTTGGACCTTTTTTATGTCAGGTAAAAACGTCGATGCGACTTCGATTGAAAATACTAATTCAGGTAAAAATATCTTATTCCTTCGTGATAATGATTTTCATTCAGGAAAATTTATCCAAGGTAATGATTAAAATAAATTTCATTCAGGAACAAATGACTATCCACAAAAAAAAATTGTCAACATGCCTAAACAACTGTCTAAAATAAAAGAGGTAATTTTTTGTCGCTTAGTAGCCAAAATTCTTTAAATATTACGAATTCACGCACTTCCTAAGCGACAACCAAATTCATCGCAGCGCTATGAGACCCAGACCAATCGACGCAGATTTTTTTTCTGATTACATCGATATATAAAACTCAATTTGGCCCATAGTGTCGCTTAGGCACTTTTGCCTTTCAAGCGTCGACATGGTTCCTTATTGTCCCTACGTCACGTGCTAATGGAAAAGAAAGAGATGCCTAATAGAATTAGTGCCAGTGACAAAAAATTTCACTAATTTTTTTAGCTCCCCATAAAATAAGCAATATGAGTTAAATAAATATTTATTTCAAATTCTCGACGAGATGACGTCATTGTTCAATACCTTATATTTAGACGAATTTAAAAAGTCTATAATTTAATTAGCACTTAAATTAATTAATATACTCTTTTTCAATGAAACAGTGTAGTTCGGTCTACTGGGACCTTTTGCTGTCAGGCGGCTTGCCACACGCGTGCCTGGCGTGCAGTAGGCAAGCCGCCTGTTTTCTGTTTACTCCCGACACAATCGAGAATCGAACCAGTTCGATCTCAACGGCCTCTTATTTTATTTGGTGAATTGAAACTAACCAGGATAAAGAAAATCGTTAGATCGTAACATTTTGTACTCCTGACCATATCAATCGACTGAGAAACAAAATAAACGTCAAGTTATTGGGAAGTACGCGGCATGATCGAATCTGAATCAAAATCGAATCGGTTTGGAGAGTAAGGCCCCAGGTTTCGCTTCATATCATTTCACACATGTTTCGCCTATCACGCGAGCATCACGTGCGCGCACAAGTCTGGCAATCCACGTGGCAAGTTAAAAGCCCTAAGGCTGACTGGGTTTCCACTGACGCGGAGCGGGGCGGAGAGGAGCTTAGCGGTGCCCGAATTGACCAATCACTATGCTCGTGCTATTTCCGTTGCAGCGGAGCGAGATTTCGAGCATAGTGATTAGTCAATTCGGGCACCGCAAGCTCCTCTCTGCCCCGCTCCGCGTCAGTGGAAACCCGGCCCTAAGCGCTGCATAAATTATACATATTTTGATACATTCACTTACATAATATTGTTATCAATGTGCTTCGAGGAATGTAGTTTATGTTCATTATATGCCTCCTCTGTCTCAAATCGTATATCACATTTAGAACAGAATGTTTTTAAATCCTTGCTTTCATCAGATGATTCCTGAAACATATCGACCACTGCTGAGTTTCACACATGTCCGTTGTCACCGCTGCTGTTGTTATTTAATATCCTACAAGGCATGTAAATAAACAAATTACATATGCAGACTAGACTAAAGATACAGACGTGAAACTTCTTTCGTTATTTAAAATACAAAAGTACTTTCAAAGTGCCTAAAGAAGTTTTGGCACTTGACAGAACACTTAGCACCATTTATGTATAAAAACGTACTTTAGAAAGATACGTTGTTATGTAAGAGGCAAATTAGCATTGTTTCCGACAGATTTAGAGGCGTTTAAGTATCCACAATTGTATAGCTTGTGTCACGAATCATGTGACGCGACCCTGATATTTTTCTTTAAACGCATTTTAAAAAGTTTCTGCGTACTGGAATACATGAAGTTATTGTATTGTATTCTATTCTATTCTTGAATATTGTACTCTCTGTCAAAATATCTACTAAGTAGTTAATTAATAACAGAATGAGTGCGGCAGTCAGTATACAGTACACACGAACATACAACGTAACACGAAGATACTTTGAGATGTTATAATTTGCAGCGCGTGACGCCACGCCCATTTTGAATTCTTGCCATGAAACAATTATTTTTGAGTTTATTACTCAAATTAAAGTTATATTTTGATAATTTTGAATGCTTATACAAATGAATTGCTGTTCGTTAGTCTCGCTAAAACTCGAGAAAGGCTGAACCGATTCGGCTATTTTTGGTCTTGAAATATTCGTGGAAGTCCAGAGAAGGTTTAAACGGTTTGTATGCGCACCGAAGTGTGCACGGGTCAGCTAGTAGTATATATTTTTTTATTGCACGTCGCGTCACGCTTGCAACGCGTCCACCTCTGTGTGAGTTGACCCTTACAATATAAAGTTTTTATTATCAAAGAATAATTCGACAAATCAGTACAAATTAGATACCTTACTTCCGGCGGAGTGCGCTTCCGGATGTTTCCTCAGTTTGTGCTGTCTCATGCCCAACTCATTCACAAAGGAGCGACCGCATAAATTGCACAGATATTTACTTCTGTGCGCGGTTCGAATGTGAGTGTAGTAGGTTGACTGGTGGCTGAAATTAGAAATAAATATTGTCTTACTAATACATATTATAACTTATAGCTCATTGATGCCGTCTTTGTCTGATACATTGAAAAAGTTACTTGATAGACGGCTATTAGTTGTGTAAATAATTTGATTAGTAAAGGGATAAGTATTTTGAGTTTTGCTGGCAACACGGAACTCCACTAGCCCAATAAGATTTTTTGTACTCTGTCATTACGTTTTTTTTATCGTTGTACATGTATACAGGGTGTAAAAAGAGCAGTCACTATAACTTTGGGATAGGATTATAGGACCTTGACTGATTCTAGAAATGAATATAATATATATGTCATTAATTCTTTTTTGAAAAAAAAAAATTTTTTTTTGGAAGTTATTATTTTAGTCGCAAGGCTGAACTGTTTGGAACAACGTTCTGCATTAATTTCTTAAATTTTATAGTTTTTGCCCTAGTACGTAATGAACGTCTTACGCGTGCTATTGATCTTTCAGCGTAATCAGCTGATCGCTGTGTTGTGCACGTTGTACATTGAATATTGAAAATGTTTAAATTTTTAAAACAGTGGATAAAAGAAAATGAGTAATACCAATGGATATATCTCTTGCCTGGTTATTACCCCACGAAGTTATAGTGACTGGTCTTTTTACACCATGTATATTTTTTTATCGTTGACAAAAATTGTACAGCCAACAAATCGTGTAACGCCCTTGGATTATAGCAATATTATATGATCAATCTGAAATTGTCAGTGGTCGTACACATTGCATTTGCATTGGCGTGACGACTAGACTGCTAGACTGCGGTGAAGCCAAAAAGGAAAGGTAATCAATTTGGCAGTCTATGTATGTATGTTTATTCCATCGAGCGTAGCGCCTAAGCTACTGATCCTATTTGATGTCCCAAGTAACAAGCAATATAGGTATAATTGACGACCTCCGTAGCGCAGTTGGTTGCGCGCGTTGGCGCTCGAACGAAAGGTCGCGGGTTCGAATCCCGCCGAGGGAACAAAAAGTTTTCAATGTTCCTGGGTCATGGATGTGTATTAAATTTGTGTATAATATAATAAAAAAATCTTAAATATGTGTATAGTATAAAAGTATTAAATATATTTCCGTTGTCTGGTACCTGTAACACAAGTTCTTCGGATACTTAGCACAGGGCCAGATTGACGCGGTGTGAAGCGTCCATAGATATTATATTATAATTATAATTCCACATGCCGTTATAGCTTTTTCATTCATATTAATAAAAACCTTTGGTTTATATCATGTACTAAGTATGATAACACAATAATATAGTTTGTTTGGAAATATGGAAAGTTGACGTATATGTTCCGTTTACTAAACGCGGAACAGAAGTGACGCGTCGCCACATATTACATTTACGTACATACCGAAATTCCTTTATAAATATACATACCGAAATTCTTCATTGCAATGTTCACACTTTTTAATTTTTCCCTTGTGATAAGCATCATGTGCTAACAAAGTGGATCTGTTCAGTATCAAAAAAGTATAAATTAATGATCATTGTAACAAAAGCCATAACAAACCAGTAAATAATAATATACAACTCACTCTCGTGAACAGACTAGGTTGCACCTCAGACATTCAAACTTGTTGTAATGAAATTTCAAGTGATTTTTCATCTCATAATTAAGCCTAAATCGCTGTTTGCAAAAGCGACACTCATATGGATTATTCAACTGAAATGTTAAACCATATTAATTTATGTTTTCATTGATGACTACATAATGTATTTTCGTGTGGTTCTGTCCACATTTTCATTCTTTCAAAGAAGTTAAATAAAAACTATTATACCTCAGTATGCCATCTTAGTCGGTGTCTGGTGTACATTTCATTGTTAGAGAAAAATATGAAACAATCAGTACATTTGTATTTTGCAACAATATATTTTTCACACTGTGATTTTCCCCTAAAAGTCTGCAAATGAATGTAATTTTTATTCAATTTTAAACATTAGGCCTCAGCCTCGAATTTAGCGGGTAGCGGGGCGGGAGCGGCCGGCGGCGGCGCGGGCGCGGTACTCGTTACCCGCTCCCGCGCCGCTGTTTTCGAGAACCATTCCCTCGCCGCCGCCGCTCCCGCCCCGCTGCCCGTAAAACTCGAAGCTGAGGCCTAAGTGTTTACCATTCTATAGTTAAGCAGCAAATCAACCAGCTTACCTGTAATGATTCTTCCTCTGACATTGTTGTCATTTTCCAATTACCTTCTTTCAATAGCTCTTTTAATTTCCAAGCACCTTTTTTATTGGGTTTAGATTTTGAAATTCGATTGTATTTCGATTCCTTTAGTCGTCTAACTCTTAACTTTTTTACAGTTACATCATTATTCTTATCAGCTACAATAAATACATCTCTAGGTTTCTTTGGTTCTTTTGATTCAATATTTGCATAGTCCGTACAAACATCATCAATATACAGGCAATCATTTTCTTCACTATCCACAGAGTTCTCTTCTTCTAGTGTTAAAGAAATTTCAACACTGTTTTCAGTTTTAATTAATACTTCAGATTTACAAAAGACTTTTTCTAGATCAACTGAAACATGTTCTATATCTAACTCATTTTTAACATTTTCATTTACTTCACATTCTAGTTGATGAATTGCTGATTTATCTTTTTTGCTTTCATTTTTTTGTATAATGTTTGTGTCAACCATAGTAAAAATTATACCCACTTTATTATTTTGAATCATATCTAACGAAGATGTAAGATTTAATTTTTTCCTGTCCACCTTATAAATAGATTCATATGTGATCTGTAATAATTAAAAAAATATATAAAGGTGTAATTATAATAATATTATGACCACAAAAGTCATAGCATAAATGAAGCTTTATTGATTAGTTCCGATACCGATTTTTATCAATTAACTAAACCCATTGGGTAATTGCTAATGGTTTGTATGTTGTGGCCTAGAAAAGGCTGAAAAGCTCAATTTGCGTTTGCATGTCTAACTAAGGTTTTCTTTTGTTCTAGAGTTTTGTTTTTATGTTATTATTAAATGTGTGTGAATATATATATATTTTTCATTTAGGAATAGAATATAATAGAATTATGTTAAAACCACATTGGCTTGGTAAGCTTTTTAGTAACAATGACAGATAAATGGGAAAAGTTGAATTGAACTTACTCTGCCTTCCATATTCATACCCTTAAGGATTTTCTGTCCCATATAACATTTTTCTTTAAAATTGTGGAATTTGTGTAAGAGTGTTGCACACTCATAGCAAAAATGTTGAGGTAGTCTGTCAGAGTCATCTACCTGAAATGAATACAAAACAGATTGAGAAATTTATGATTTGTTTAAATATTATAAGGAGACAAACAATGACTGCAAACTATAATTCAGGTATTTATAGTGTGTTCTAAATTTTTTCATATGTCTCAGTCCCTTCTTTCATTTCAATCTATACTAATATTATAAAGCGGAAGAGTTTGTTTGTTTGTTTGTTTAAATGCGCTAATCTCAGGAAGTACTGGTCCGATTTGAAAAAATCTTTGTTTGTTGGATAGTCAATTTATAGAGGAAGGCTTTAGGCTATAGAACATTACGCTGCGACCAATAGGAGCGAAGCGTCAGTGAGAAATGTTGAAAAAACGGGGAAAATTTATTGCATTTGGGGACTTTCACTGCGTGCGCTGCATAAACGGCTTAAGTCACTCAAAAACCATGCGAACAAAGTCGCAGGAACAGCTATGAATGATAAAATATCTTAAGTGTAGTGTAACATAATATTATTAAAGATGTTACTGATTTATTTACAACCATTGTATTACAAACTGGATTACAAAACAGAACAAAAATATTGAGGACACTGCTACTTAAAATAATGTTGGTTACTTGACTTAGATAGGACATGACTTTGTAAGGCTAAGTAGTCACATTAAATACTAAAATACAATTATTATTTATCCAATAACTAAAAAACTATGACTTTCCACAGCTTTTAACCTTCATTAGTGGATCCTTAGATATAACTCTTTTCAACATACAAGTTGCAGCCACCAACTCATCCGTACATAATGTATAATATAGCATTCTGACCTTACCCACATAAGATAGGGCCAGAATGTTACATAAGATGGTCAGGATTTGCTGTGTGAATAGAAGTTAGGTGCTTTATTTTGTAATTTAATTTTAATTTAGTATTAGGGTTGGTTTTAGTAAGATTATTGTTTGTAACGGGGATGACTTAATCACTAAGTGATCACCCCCATAACAAAAAAAAGGAGACAAACAATGACTACAAAGTATAATTCAAGTATCTATAGTTCATTTCAATCAATGATAAAATGTTACTGGTTTAGGTTTACATACATTTTTTTTTGCAAACTGGATTACAAAACAGAAAAAAAATATTGCTGTATAAAATAAGGCCAAAAAACTGTCCAAATCATGCCAAAAAAAGTCACAAACCCATATAAATTTTATTTGTTCAATAACTAAAAAACTATGAGTTTCCGCAGCCTTTAACATTGGTTAGTAAATCCTTAGATATAACTCTTTTTGACATAAAAGTTGCAGACGCCAACTCGTCCATCCATAATGTACATGCTTATCCATAATATTACTACATAAACTGGATTTAGGCTGGATCTAACTTGAGGTCCTAGTACGTATTTAAAACTACTAATTGATAGGTACTTCTCGTCTCTTCCTCACCTGTTAACTAGACACTACGGAATAACATTCCATAATGCTCTAGAGAAGGATTTTATAGAATATTAACTTACTTTCGAAGCTAGTACTTCTTCATAGTACCGCTGCAATCCGTAGACATTCATTTTGAACATTTTGGTCTCTGTTCGAAGACATATCCTACATATTTTTAGTTGAGACATCCCCTCATTTATTATTATAAATTTCTAGTCAATAATTAATACTTTTAAAAAAATTATAATAAAATACACAAGAAAACATAAATAAAAACAATTAAATCATTGACATTTGTCAATTTTGACAGTTCAATGCAAGTACTTCTTCTTCTTTTAATATAGGCAAATTATCGCTTTTTGCAACATTCTGCCAGTTTTTTTATTTATTCATAATGTATTAAAGTCCTTCAGTCGTACCAGTGTCAAATAAAAAAAAAAACAAAAAATCCCTTGTTTTCAAGACCATTTAGCTAAATCTCAGATTTTCTATGTGCTAAATCATCAAAGGTTGCCTTATAATGATAGCCAAAGACAGGCTATATTCGCGCAGAATGGGTTCCGCACAAAAGAGTATTTTGAAGATTACCAAGTACTTAACTAACAAACTTGAGTTGAGTTTTCAAAAATAATTATAGATTAGCCCTCAAAATTTAAAAATAATAAAGTTACCAAAAAAACATAACAAAATATACATGTTTTCTCTTCTTTATTTTATATTTTTTCATGAACAAGTTCTTCGCCTTTATTTTATCGACGTGTACCTAACTAATAATTTTCGTAAACATATTATATTAGATGAAGGGTCAATAGTTAAAATTTAAAAAATTGGGTACTATTAATTTCCTGAATGACAGTGAAATCTGAAGACTTGTTATAACTGGAATAAAAAATAATAACGCCAATAGAAACTAATGACTAGGCAGTATGGTCTACAATCTGAGCCTGTTCATCATGAACGAACATAAAAAAATAATAAACTAAATTGTTTGACAGCTGTTGATAAATGAAAAATTAAAAATAAACTCAAAATAAACTTTAGACATGAATACCTTTATTAAAAACATTAAGCTGTAGTAAAAAAATATTCAAAAAATTTATTTATTAGATTTTGTAACGTAAATCAATCATTTCTCAATATGTCTGAACTAAAAATATGTAGAATATGCTTACAAACAGAAGCAAAGATGTATCAACTACAATCATATCAGTTAAAATGTTTTTATGAAGATGTGCTAGCTTGTAAGGTAAATACTAAACAAATAGCAATACATGTTATACTAAATTACACATTTTCAATGTCTTCTTTTGTCTTTGGTTACATTACAAAGAATTTTATTAACATCAGTAATAACTACATTTAATACCTAATTATAAATGTTATATTTTTTTAATGACTTGGATCAATACAATATTTTAATATACTCTGAAGCTTACATATTTAGTTGCTTTTTATTTTGTGTTATAAGGTAGCAGACAATGATGGACTTCCAAATTTCTTTTGCTATGAATGTGCTGCAATCTTGCACAAATTTCACAAATTTAAAGAAAAATGTTACACTGGACTAAAGGTTTTGGAAGAAATGCTGCTTTGGAAGGGTTTGGTATGTTAATCTATAGTTTTACTATTAAAACTTGTTTGTTTCCTGTGGTCCTATTTGCGAAGTTCTACTGGTAAAACCATGAGATTTTTTTTGCCTGTGGTTCAAATAGTCAAACAATGGGCTGTCATTTGTCAAATGTATTTCCCATAGTCCTATCGGTAAGACTATGGGCTAATTTTATTGACTGCGGTTCTACTTAGTAAAATAATAAATATGTCTACTTCATATTATGTAAACTTTTATATATATTTTCCATACATACTTTTACTCATTAAAGGTTGGAATTCTTTAAATACTCATGCGGATGGAAGTGTCTATAGTTGTAACTTGTAATAGTAGGGGCGCCAAAGTAGGGATCTTTGTAGTAACTCAAGTGCGTCATATAGTATGTGTGTCCCAAGAAATATTCACTTCAAAGCTTAGTAAATAAAGATTTTCTTTATATAAACAGATCACATATGAATCAGTAAATAAAACGGACAGAAGAAGTTTGAATCTAATATCAACATTAAATATAAATGCCACCACAATTGTTAAGTTTACTATTAAGGATGATAACAGTGAAGAGAAAGATGCAAAAGACTGTGAGCAGAGAATAACAAATTTGCCCAAAAACAATGTGCCAGTTAAGTTAGAAAATGAACTTTATGAAGAGAATGCTGAAGACTTTGCCAATGATGATTCTAGTAGTGATTACAATCCTGAGGATAACAATGAGTCGAGACCTGTTTCTCTATTAATTGATACAGATAATGTTGACTGTAAAGTGGAGCCAACTCCTCCACTTGTGGATGTTAAGGAAAGTAGACACAAGCCTAAAGAAAAGCTTCAAAGTAAAAAGCGTGATGGAAAAATACTGAAGTTGATTGAAGAGGGTACTTGGGAAAAAATCTCTTTATCGGAAGAAGAGGCCTTGCAGGTATAGTTTGTACAATCTAAAAATTTTACCCGGAAAATTGTGCTTAAAATGTCACTCAAACATTTTAGGATATCTAACCCCGGCTCCTCACTACTCGCAAAGTTGAACGAAGTTAGACGAATACGATAGTGTAGAGATGCACTTCGGCTTACCTCGTCAAACTTTACTAGTACTTCGCCGTACTTCGCCGAGGAACTCCGCGAGTAGTGTGGAGCCGGGGTAATAATGTATTAAGTACATTGAATCAATGTAGAGTCTTTAGATTTCTAGAATCTTTATTTCTATTTGATTTGATTTAGATTAATGTACTTAATACTTTACAATGTATTCTAAAATGTTTAAGTGACAGTTTGAACTGAATTTTCTCGAAATCAGAATATTGCTACATATTATCATCTTCATTCATGTCTCCAATTATATTGAGCCTGACTGAACATAAGCAAAAAAATATATTTTTTTGCTTATGTTCAGTCAGTATATTATTATCTAGTATAATATACATACAAAATCAGAGCAGACAAATGTTTGGTTCACTTTGGAATTTCGAAATACTAATAATACATCATACTTGTCTCATCACTACAATGTTATGTCGTCGGATTTGTGCCGTCATGAGAACTCACCAGGGCCGATTCTCGTGCCTTTCGAACTTCGTTTCAAATAATATGTGCACAAACGGGACAGACTAACGTTCGCAACGATGTTCGAGGCCCAGTATACTGGGCTATATTTCGTAACAACCCCCAAGTGTTCTATTGTCTATTTGTTTACAAGAATGTTGAAATTAATCTGAACAGAGTACAACTCGGTTACAATATCTGTGGACCTCGCTGGAATGCGAACCCCCTCCCCGCTCTCCTTCCACCTCCCCGCGCTCGCCCTGGCGCATCAGTACGGTTAGCACTTTCGTTGCCGATACATGTTAACCTATTTTCGTGGTATATTTTTAAACACTGCATTGTTACGTTTGGACTTTTATTGTTAATTTGTTATTGTTATTTTGTTTTTGTTGCAACGTTGGACATATTTTTTGTTGAAAATCTTATCGTTTATATCCTATTTATTGATATAGCGTCAGATAGCAAAGTAACATAATTATTCATGTTAGTGGTTAGTTTAAAATAACATTATCATAATAAAATAATAATATTATGTATGTACCTACTTATATGTAAGTATATTATATACATACTCATAAAAGTAGCATTTTATCATGTACAATAATTACTATACACGACATTCAGTTAATTATACATCTACAGTGTGACTGGTGAGACATGAGCAATACTTGAGGACGTGATATTTGGCTATTTTATGAGATGAAAAAAAAAAGTATAAAAAATTAATATCAATATGTTTTGCACACCATACAGTACACGCGACGTGACGTCATCGACGCCAGGTCCACAGATATTGTAACCGGGTAGTAGTTATTTTACTCTGCCCAGATTAATTTTGAGAATTTATTTATATTTTAGGAATTCAGGGTCAGATCAGAGGAGGAGAAATATAAAACTGCTGCAAACAAGTGTACCGATTGTTACAAAACATTCTCCAAGGAGGAAATGTTGTTGAGGCATAATAAAATCAGACACAGCGCGGTGAGATTTTGCTTTCGTTTATAAATTGGCTCCTCGGCCCTTAGTCAAGAGGCCATTGCTATCATCACTTACGAAGTTCGAAAACAAAATGGCACGTAACATACATAACATACATTCCTATCACACCTAACAAACGACCCGATGACCTTGAAGACCTGAACCTATTTCCACCAAACATAGTTAAGAACAGTCTCGAACACACCTTTTCAACAAAATAAACCGTATTAAAATCGGATCATCTGTTTGGGAGCTACGATGCCACAGACAGACACGTATACACATTTACGTCAAAAATATAACACGCCCGTTCGTTTTTACGTCAGGGGTTAAAAGACTGTAACCGAATACACAAATCATAAGGGATTTGACATAAGCTAAGCTTGACATTAAGCTTCGCTAAGTGACGTACGTGATACGAATCATGTTGTCACATAGCGAAACTTATTTCGATTTCCATAAATTGTGTTTTCGAACTTTATAACTGATAATAGTTAAGGAATCCTGAATAAGGCCTCAAAAGATTTCTATATTTAAAAAAATCTTTAATTTTTAGTCTAATGGGCCTTTCGAGTGTCGCTTTTGCAAAATGCGATTTAAATGGGACTGCTTTCTTCGTAAGCATATGCGAGAACATTACACCAAGTACAAATGTTTGAGATGCAATCTCATCTGCCCGTTAGAGTAAGTATAAGTCTAAAAAGCACTCTAAATCACTTTAGGTAAGACTCAATTCACATTGCCACAGAGTTGAACCGTCAAAATTTTCACCTTTATTAGTATACAGGGCGTAGCTACCGCCGTATCTGCCGTATCAATTATACGGGGCCCCGGACGTGCGTGAACAAAAATTAATAAAAACATCCCAAATTTTATATTATTTCAGAAATGACAAAAGTAAAAGAAAGCAATTTCTCTTTTTCCTGCGTAAAAAACATGTTCAAAGGTTGGCAACCCTACATCAGTTTATCGCGGCCTTGTTTATTTATGCAAACACTTTTTTTATATAAGAAATCGTTACCCTTCATAAGGGCCCCCAAAGAAATTTTTATACGGGGCCCCGGCAAGGCACGCTACGCCACTGTTAGTATATATAATATATATATATATATTATATATATATACTAGCTGTCCCGGCAAACTTCGTATTGCCTTATTAATTAATTGCTTGACATACTGACTGCAGCGCCACCTATCGGTTCCAATTGTAAATCTAAACCATTCTCGAATCTCCACGAACACACACAAAAAATTTCATCAAAATTGGTCCAGTCGTTTAGGAGGAGTTCAGTCACATACACACGCACACAAGAAATATATATATTAAGATATATAGGTAAATTTGTAAGATCAAAATATGGTTCAAAACGAATCGCGTGTAATAAACGAAGACACGCCGACACTCGTTATCATATTTGGATAATGCAAATCAGGGATGTTAGGGAGCTCCGTAACCGTAACCGAAACTATCGGATATCCGATATAAAAAATATCCGTAACTGTAACCGAATTCGAAATAAAAGTTTTGCTACTGTCAAAGGTAACCAAAATTTAATATCCGTAACCGAAATTATCCGAAACAAACGGATAATCCGAATTTGATATCCGTATCCATATCCGAAATTTCATATCCATTTCATCCCTAATGCAAATATGTACCTTAATAATGTAACAATAGATATGAATATTTTAGGAGGAAAACCTGACTTTTTAGCTCTGCACCAATAGGAGACGAGCGATACACTTAGGTTAACCCCCAGTTTCCCGAACGCTATTCAAATGAATGATCAACTAACATGGCATTCAAATTAACAACCCATATTGAACGCTGATTGGTGGAATATTATCAGACAGAAAGGAACGGACAGATATTTTATAATTACGTCACGCTCGCTCGCTGATTCAAATCTTATTTAAACTAATCGATGTCTTTCGTGATATAACCTTATCTGTGGAATTTTAACAAAACTTGCAAGTGCGGACGTGATGTAATTATAATATATCTGTCTGTTCCTTTCTGTCTGATAATGTTCTACCAATCGGCGTTCAATATGGGTTGTTAATTTGAATGCCATGTTAGTTGATCATTCATTTGAATAACATTCGGGAAACTGAGTCTACCCTAATTTTATGATGTTAAACAAATGACAATATTTTACAGGACTACTGCAATATTACATGAAGAGTATCATACTGGGATGATAAAGAAGTGTATGTATTGTGACGAAGAGTTTAGGTATGTATCTTCAGTGCTGTCCTTTGATTTATATTAACAAGCGGTATTAAGCCTTATAAGTAATGACGCGGGAACCCGGAACCCGCAACGCGGGAAGTAACTGAATCTTTTATTAATTATCTTGTTAATGTTTACATTAAAATCATCACAAATGTAATTTATTCGTAGGCATCCATCAACATATTACTCTCATCTACGCACTCACAGAAGCAATCACTTGTGTATACTCTGCGGGATTTCATTTGTCAGTAAAATTGGTCTACATCAACATAAGAGGAAAAAACATTGTACAAATAATGCGGTAAGCTATTAACATTACTTACAACTAAACGAAGGTGTAGTAAGTAGGCTGCGAACGAATGTTCTCATATAGATAGATATCTGAAATCCGCATCAAAATCGGACTAGTATTAGATAGGCAGTTTTCACACTGCATCAATCTCCCTACGATTTGTATGTAAACCTAGACATGGCGTCGCCGTCGCCGCAGTTCATGTGAAAACTACCACACAAGCCCGATTTTGATTGCAGGCTTGTGGTAACTAGACATGGGCGCCGTGACGGGCATGCCCCGCCGATTTTGGACGGCGCCACCGCCGCCGTGAATCCAGCTCGGCGCGACCGAATGACCGTGTATTATTTCTATTACGCGAACGGGATTACTAGCTATGCTATGCTAGTATCCTTA
The DNA here is from genome assembly GCA_905187575.2 of Celastrina argiolus. NCBI lineage: Eukaryota > Metazoa > Arthropoda > Insecta > Lepidoptera > Lycaenidae > Celastrina > Celastrina argiolus. The sequence continues at coordinate 20,125,645 of LR994577.1, read as the reverse complement.
CATACGCGCCTCGATAATATCTCGTGGCGTCGCTGCACTAAGACACCAGCAGGTGATGATTATTTCCACGCCGGCGTAGTGCCGCCGCGCCGACCATGATCTGTCAGCGCGCCGCCGGCGGAAAATTTTGTTCGGCGCCCATGTTTTGTAGTAACTAGGAGTAGTTAGTAGCATTTACGCCAGTATGTATTTAGTATTAAATTATGTTTTTTTTAGGAGAGCCTAGATGATGATGAAGACATGAATACATTTTGTGCCCGCTGCGATATTCGCTTTGTGACAAGAAAGGCTTATGAAAGACATATGTTTCAGTCTACGGCACATGCTAATGAGGAGTAAGTAGCATTTGTTGAATTCATGTAGCCTTACTATCGCAGTGACGGCGAATTTTGAGTTTCGATTTTATTTATTTAGTTTTAAATATTTAATGGAATCAGGCGTTACTTTGCGGATATCCATCGCATAAACTTTAAATATATTATATCTAGCAATATTTCGCGAAAAAATTATAACCACAAGCTGCCAGCACATGAGTGTACGTATAGCCACGCGTTTAACGCCTTCCTTATTGCTCCCACCTCCTTTGCTCATAAATTGGCACCTCGGCCCTTAGTACCTACACATGTTCACATGATTATGCCATGCCCCACACCACCATGCAGTACCCCGGAGCATCCTCAGGATGTAGACTGCAATAATGTTCGTTATCGAACATTATTTAGTTTTTTTACTTTGATGTTTTTTTTTATCCTTTTTTTATTTAGGGACTTTTAACGCACAGCGTAAGTCAGTCCCTTCGTAATCTAATCTTAAACATAATGACAAACAAATGATAAATACAGAAACACATCTATGCTAGTAATTGTGCCATGAATTTAAACAAAACTTTTGCTCTTCAGCATCATTCGGTTGCGTCAAAATTTTATGAAATGTGCCTATATCGGTTCTATTCAAATTCAAGGCACTTAGTAAATTACAACGCGCTGGCTCATATCTGACACACTCCATCAATAGATACTTTGATGTTAGAGATCTTACTAATGTTTTTGTATAATACATATTCTATTTTTGATGCACAACATTCTATGTTTTTTTTGAACGGATTAAAAATCACCCCGCATGTCACTTACTGAGTTTTATATACATACATAGAAATAAAAAAAACTTTGATCTTAGAACAATCACGTGTAATTGTAATATCGTAACCATCTAACGTATTATTTCGATGTTTTAAATGGAATATCATTTCTTACAGAGGCGATGGTAAAGATTCTATTCTCCGCAAGACACTTGAAAAGAAACCGCAGAACAAGGTTCGTTCATTATTAGTTGTCGAGATAAGTTCTAAACTTAAACTTCAATCTGATAATCATTTTGACATGATCATTTTATGTTTCAGACAAACATAAAATATACAAAGCGGTAAGCATTATTGCCATAGATATTTTATGAAGATAAATTGGCTTATGAAAAGTATAAACAGAATTTACTCTAATTTAATACGTCGATATTAAATGAATTAACTTAATAAAAATAATTCATAAGTAATTATATTTTTAGGAAAGGTGGGTCCCGAAAATATAGGAAGCCCAGCAAGAAACCCAGCACGTGCTATCAGGTACGTACTTTACGGTATGACCTACCATCCCATACAATCTATCTACACTAATATTATAAAGAGGAAAGATTTGTATTTTTATATTTTTGTATGTAACGACTAAACTCAAAAAGTACTGGACCGATTTTAATAATTCTTTTTTTATTAGAAAGCTACATTATCACTGAGTAACATAGGCTATATAAAAATTAATTTCTGTTCGTTAGTCTCGCTAAAACTCGAGATCACCTGAACTGATTCGGCTATTTTTGGTCTTGAAATATTCGTGGAAGTCCCGGGAAGGTTTACACGGTTTCCATGCTTAACGAAGTGGGCACGGGTTAGCTAGTCTTTAATACAAAAAAAATGCTATAGATGTCACTACTATTGACGTTTGTAAATTATATAATGTATACATGCCGAATTAAGTACAAATGTAACATTAAAATAAAGATAATCATATATTTTAACATAACATCGCAATAAGCTAAATTCAACTCCTTAATTAAGAAGAAGATAGGAAACGAAATTAGTAATTAGTATTTTCTAATAGTGACGCTAGATAGCGGTTTCCGGAATGTGCCTGGAAATCGAAGAAAACAAAAATAGCCAGTCGAATTGCCAGTATTAGGGTGATACCATTTTCTAGTACTAGGCCACAGACACGGTCTCTGTTATACACTCTTATCAAGTATATAATATATCTACTTTGTGTTTACGCCCAACATAATATTTTATAGCCCTTAATCAAGAGGTAATTGCTATTATCACTTACGAAGTTCGATAACAAATATAATATATAGGAATTGACATTAGCTTCGCTAAGTAACGACCGGTTTCGTATCACGTATCTCATTTAGCGAAGCTTAATGTCAAGCTTAGCTTATAAATGTCAAATTCCGTACAATTTATGTCTTCAGGTTAGTCTTTTTTTAACCCCCGACTCAAAAACAACGGGGTGTTATAAGTTTGACGTGTCTGTGTAAATGTGTGTCTCTGTGTATATGTCTGTCTGTGGCATCGTAGCTCCCAAACGGATGATCCGATTTTAAAGTGTTTTTTTGTTTGAAAGGTATATCAGACGAGAGTGTTCTTGGCTATCTTTGGTGGAAATCGGTTCTGGTATTCAAGGTCATCTGGTCGTTTATTAGGTGCTATAGGAATGTTACACACTAACACGTATTTTTTTAAAATTTTTATGTAAAATTTTATACCCTTTGTTACAGTGCGGCAAACATTTTGACACACAAGCGGCGTGTCTGAAGCACCATCTCGCTGAGCATCCGAGGACGTCGTTCTATTCCTCCACAGAGAGGCATATCTGCGAAATATGCGGAGCTTCTTTAGCGGTGAGACATATATTTAAGTGTAAAACCGTCAAACCGTCTTCACATATTATAGTATAATTCCGCTGTCAAATGTAAGCCTAGTAGAATAGAATATTCTTTATTTGTACACAATAAAAACACATACAACAATCATAAAGCAATAAGAGAAACTGTACAAAAAGACGGTCTTACTGCTTACAGCCGTATCTTCCAGACAACATAATAAAATAAATCGAACAACTACAAATCTGCATAATGTAACGTTTATAAATATTGTGTAACTCAATATAAATTGTCGTCGTAGGTTAAAACATGCACTAATTTGACCCTATTTAATTTTTGTAAGAAGAAGATAATAACTTTGGGATATGATTTGTGTGCCTAATATAGTTCGTCCCTGATAAATTTAAAAGGTAAACAAACCGAAACGTCGAAATTTTCACTTATTCACTTATTGTTCACTCGTTATCCAATACATTTTATAACAATTAAACTTTAATTAATATGTTTAAACAACAAATGAAAATCTTTCATAGAAAAAATACGCCATTTTTACACTGCCGATTGTAGAATATAAGCCTGTAGTCTATGGATTCATAGCAAACAATAATCATTATATTAATAATGGCCAATAGGCAACACTGACTAATCTATAGTTGTGTCAAAGACGGATTTGTTTACGTTTAGGTTTAATTTATCTCGGACGTACTATACCTTTTCTCATTCTAGAAATGTTTTTTTTGTAAAAAAGTATTTTTATACCATTTACTATTTTTTTGTCACAAGAGTTATTCTTGCGACTAAAATATTATTTAAGTAAGAATCCTATATAGGAACGAAATATATATCTACTGTTTACACTGATCGTTTCAGCCGGGCAGCATCGCAAATCACCAGAACACGCACACTCGCAAGACTCTCTTCCCGTGCGACTCCTGCGAGAAACAGTTCAGCTCCTATGGTGGCCTGAAGAGGCATCAAGTGGTGAGTTTCATGAGGTGTCTTACAGACTACAGAGTCATTTCTGCTGTCACGTCCACTGCTGGATACAAGCCTTCCACTCACGAAATACCTGGGTTTCGTGAGGGACAGTTGCCATTAATCGCCATGGCGGGTTGACTGGCACAGTGTCACAAAGTAGATATGTAACAGAGACACGACCTAGTACTAGAAAATGGTATCACCCTAAGTCCCGATTTCACCAACGCAAGATAGTGTAAACGGCTTGTTAAAATACCATGCCTTCTCATTCATTGATAGGAATTACGAGAGGAACAACATGATATTTAACGAAGGATTAACTTTAACATTGCTTGATGAAACACGCCCTGACAGGCAATTCGACTGGCTATTTTTGTTTTGTTCGATTGCAGAGGCACATTCCGGAAACCGCCATCTAGCGCCACTATTGGAAAATACTAATTACTTATTTCGTTTCGTACCTATCTTCTTAATTAAGGAGTTGAATTTAGCTTAATGAGATGTTATGCTTAAAAATATGCTTATCTTCATTTTAATGTCAATATTCGTATTTAATTCGGCATATTTACATTTTATAATTTACAACATCTATTGCATTTTTTTGCATTAAACATAGATTGTATGGGATGGTAGGCCATTACATGTTATAATAATAACTGTCGGCGTAAATGCTGTTGCTCATTTTCGGATATACTTATATTCGCTCTGTAGCCTTTTATGACATCCTAGGGAAAGAGTTGCTAGAGAAGTGGCAGGTGTGACATAGTTTTATACTAGTGCGGCTGCCGATGTTACCTTTATTGCCTATCTGCTTTGTGGAAATGTTATTATTTTATTTGATAAATTGTACTATGTCATACTTTAAATTGAGAAATAAATTATTATTATTCTTACTCCGGCATCCCACGTATCATCAATGTTTGTCTATACTAATGTGATCATATTTTTCAGACGCACACCGGTGAGAAGCCGTTCGCATGTAATCTGTGCGAGAAGCGCTTCACACAGAGCAACAGTATGAAGCTACACTACAAGACCTTTCATCTCAAAGAGCCGTGGCCTAAAAGGTACGTTAAAATGTACGAGTTGCTTAGTGATTATGTTTTCTTTCGGGTACCTCAAAGAAAAAACGGAACCCTTGAAGACACTTTCTTGTCATCTGTCTAACTGTATGTCTATCAATACAGATATTCGGACGGACAGATAGTCAGACGTACCGAAATAAAGGGTTTTGAGTATTATATCAATGCCCTTTATATCGGTAAACCGTGAAGGTCTAGTTTAAATTACCACTTGAATCTCCGTAGATTTGAGTTAACTATTTACAGTTCAACTCGAACCTATGAACCTGTAAGAAGTCAAACTTCTATAATAACTTATTTGCCGCAAAACGTATATTTTGACTTAAATAAAAAAATCATAGGGTACTTCTAGTTGACATACATCTGTGAAATTTGGCATACAGTGTCATACGTGTAATACAACTATTTAAACCTTTATTTGTTTACTAATGAAATATTTAAACCACTAACTACATATTTACTTATTCAGTGTCCATGTTCTTTTCTATCAAGTAACTTTTCCAAAGTATCAGACAAAGACTGAAATTTCAAATAGCTAATCAATGGTGTAAATACTAAATATATCTGTGATCAAGCACTTCTATCAACTATGATTCACATCTCGTTAACTCACTTTCGATGTATTGTATCACATGTCTAATATTTATTGGTTTGTTAGAATCATACTTAAGCTTTTTCTTTATTTTAGAAATAGAAAAAAGAAGAAAGACAATCGACATGAAAGTGAAGAACGAGAGAGTAGCGACGACGATTTAAAAGAATTTTCCGATTCAAAGAAAGCCGAGAAAATAATGAAACCAGAAGTCCAGGCACTAGAAAATCCCACCATGCATGTTCTAGAAAATGCCGATATGCAATATCTTAATATTGGATATTAGAATATGGCTTATTATATGTATATTATTATTAGTCAATCTGTCTTTCACAAGAAGAAAATTATTCTTTATAAGAAGTAATGATAAAAAAAGTAAGCTTTTAGTATGGACGTGACTTTCTCATAGAAAATGTTTAGTGTGTGTGAATTTAATGCTTTTTAGTGTAATCAGTGTGGTCTAGTACCGAATTTAATCTCGAATAAGGTTTTTATTATAAACATATTTCATATACACTTTTAGTATTTTTTGCCTAATTATTATTTATCTACTGTACTCGAGTTTCAAATACAAAATAAAAATTGTAAACAAACATTAAAGGTAATCGCAACCATTGGAGTTATCAAAAAACTATCGCAGTTATTTCGAGCCTAAACTCAATCATTTTATTGCAAAGTTCCATGACGACCTTCCTTCTATCAGATCTGGTTGAATACCTCACAAAAAATTCACCTACACTTCATGTGTATGGGAATTGGATGAACCCCAGAAAATATTTTTCGACATTTTATCTTAGCACTTTGGAGACGTGCACGTGTTCTAAATTCTGGCTATAACCGATTGGCCAGACTAGGGCGCACGGACTTGATAAAACTATAAGACGACCACGGAAATTGATGCTTAAAGTTTCAGGGCAATTGAGAAACCAAAAAGTATGATGTAAGATTTAATCTTGAACAGGTTAACATTAAATAAAGTTAATCATTTCAGATGTTTCAAAAATATATACACAGATAATAAAGTTTCTAATTCTAGACTTATGTAAAGCAATTGGTAATTATCCAATCAGAGATGCAAAATGTTTTGCTATATTCTGTAAAGTTAAGACTACTCTGAAACCAGTTCATTTCAAATACAAATGGACAATGATTGTAGCATGAAGAAAGAACCAGAGTGATAAATACTTATAAATGGTTTGTGATTGGATATTTACTTATATGCCTAAAGTTAAAACAATATATTCTGGAAATGTCTAACTCTTATCTTCCTCCTTTCTTTTGCCATCTGTTTGATCTGGTCGCCTGCCTAAAAGATCTCTTTTGACGCAACATTTATCGTTCTGAAAAAAAAAGCATTTTAAGTTAATCTCTAGGTACTTGCTACAGAAAAGCTCATTGGAAAATACTAAGCTCTTATAAAAATCCAACTCATAATATAATCTATATAATCTAATGGACTGATCCACAATGCATGGCCACACGCCCACACTGTCTGGTCCAGAAAACTCTCTCTTAAAAATCTTATGATACAATCTTATGTTGTAGGCATCCACACAGGATTTTTCAAAATTCAACCTCCATGTGGCTAATTGGAATATAAAATAAATACCTCATTGTCACTGGAATCGTCTGTATCACTAGAAGAATCAGTCTCATAGTGGCCAAGACCTGGCAATACTCCAACACACTGTAATGCACCCACTGACTCACCAGGAATGACCATTGGATTGGTTTGGCTTGAAAAAAAACAAATTTAATTAGTTAACAAAAAATACATGCATACATATTTTGGTAAAAAAAATACTCTTTGTACATACTAGGGGTATGGTTACATACTTATAGTGCCATTAATTTATTGAGTAAGGCAATTTTAAGTACTCTTGGCCTCTCATGAAAAAGAAAAAAATTATGACTATGTTCTCTTAGAATAAAACATGGATGGTCGACCCCATCTTCACTACATTATACTGTCCTTATTACTAATTATTTTACTGCTATTCTTCACATGTTAACTCGCAAGTCTGGTATTTAATTAAGATTTTCAATGAATTACAAATGAAAAAATCTTAAATTTTGGAGTTAGGACCAGTGTTGCCAGTATGATATCCAAAAAAGTATGACTGGCTCTCTGAAAAGGTACAGATTTTAACTCAAAGGTATGGTTTAGCCAAAACAATAAAATGATATAGTCTACCCATAGTTACCCTTTTATAGTATACTAGCTGTTCCCGCGATTTCGTTTGCATGGTATTTGAGTGACTTAAGCCGTTTATGCAGCGCACGCAACGAAAGTCCCCAAATGTGAATAATTTTCCCCGTTTTTGCAATATTTCTCACTGACGCTTCGCTCCTATTGGTCGCAGCGTAATGTTATATAGCCTAAAGCCTTAGTATATAAATGGACTAACCAATAAAAAAAGATTTTTTCAAATCGGGCCAGTAGTTCCAGAGATTAGCGCGTTTAAACAAACAAACAAACTCTTTCGCTTTATAATATTATAGTATAGATATTAAAACATGAATTTCTAGTATAATTTATAATATACAAAAAAGGTATGGTGCAGACTGAGGTATGGTAGTGGTTATATGACAAAAAGTACAGAAAACCATACTTTTTGGTACGTTCTGGCAACACTGGTTAGGACCTCAAAAGCCAAGAAAATGCATTGCGCGTTGGTGATGGTTAACTGGACGCAGCCTCTACCCACAAAAAACTCGGCGATACTCCGTCACTACCGCCGTTGGCGGAGCCACACATTACATACATCCGCAACAAGATAAATTTGTATCCTGTTTTAAAGCTTTAATAACAATAAATAAATCTCACCTCACATTACTGACAACTCCATTTTTGGGTGGTGACGGTGAAGCATCTTTGTCCTTCTCCTTGTCACCCTCTATTTCACTAGCTTTTCTTTTCCTCACCACCACCTGCCATGAAAAAAGGTATAGAAAATTTATATATCATTTTATGGAAAAAAAAGGTAATTTTGCAATGTTTGTATAATCCATTATAGCAACCAATATCATTCATCCTTCTTTTAGGTTTTAATTTAAAGTATGAGTTTATAATCGCAAGCTTATGCTCTTGTGTGTGTTCTATAAGGCATTCCCCTCTTTTGTTTCTATTGCCTAGACCAAATTTATCTAGGACTATGTTATTTTCTTCTATTTTTGGTTGCCCTATTTTAGCGTTGAAGTCTCCTATTAATATTATGTTACTGTCGGCCAGATTGTGGGCTAACTTTAAGTCCGCATAAAAATTTTCTATTATAGTGTCGCTTGAACTTTCCGTTGGTGCATATGCCTGTATTATAGAAATATGGTGTTTCTCGAATTTCATTTGCAATAGTGCTACTCTCTCAGAAATGCCATTGAAGTTTACGATATTATCTTTCCAGCACTTCTTTATTAGAAAACCTACTCCGTGTAAACCTTTGGTTTCCCCAATGTAGCAAAGAATGTAATCCGAATATTCCTCGATGTGACATCCCTGTAGTCTGGTTTCTGAGAGTCCCAGTATATCAATATTTATCGATTCTAGTGCGTGCGTGAGTTCCAGGTATTGGTAGGTTGTGGATAGACACCTGACGTTGTGTGTTCCAATTTTTTTTTAGGTAAGGTAGGTTTATTGTTGTGTACTTTTTCTGGAGGGTGGTAGCCTTTTATCCCCACGGTGACCAGCCGGCTTGGGGTAAATGTTCTTGAATTTATTTTAATTGTTGGTTGCTTGTTTGATTTTGTTTTAGCAGGAGGGTTACGGTCAGAATTCCCCATTTCAACCGCTCTCCGGCTTGGAATATCTGGATGGTGTTCTTTAGTTGTATATTTATTTTCTTGCTTCTGTTTCTTACAGGGCTGTACTAGTTTTTTGAAATAAGCATTTCAGTTATTGAGCTCGTTCTTAGGCGGCTTGCAAACTCAAGTTTGCTTGTTTTGTTTATTTTGTTTCGGGCTATACATAACTGAATCTGAATCCAAAATCCATGTCATAATATAATCTAAAATTATTAGGTTTTTTGACTCTACTGAAAAGTTGTAGTTTTTTTAGATATGAGGTTGAGAATGTAGTATGTAGTTAAGAGTTGTAAAGCAACGAGTTGTACTGTTATATTGGATTAGTTTTTTTTTATTTTTTTACTAAATTACATAATATTGTAATACTTACACCTTGCAATTTATTCTTCTGTGTGGTCAAGTTTGTTTGAGTGGACCGAGCTGGTGCTAGTTGAGCTCTCAGTCTGGTCAACTCTTCACTTTCTGCCAAGTTCGACACCCTCTCTCTGCAAGAGTAATACAAGAAGTTAATATCTTGTGATTAAAGTATAGATAATATTTATACATATTTTATTATCTCTCAATATTGACAACCTTAGATGTTTAAAATAATGTAACACATTTCAATAGTTTCCAATACCTAAATTCTTGCATTTCCTTTCTCTCCTCAATGCTGATCTGTTGTGCTACTTCAGCTTTAGTGCGTTCAACGAGATCTAGGAAACCGACTTCATCATCATCAAGACCTCTTATCATGTTTTCTGAAAGAATTTGTTAGAATAATTCTGACTACTCGTTTTTTTTATCTCTGTAAGATTATTTACTGTGACAAGCAGTATAATAAATAAACATTTAGCAGTACATACTCAGTTTATGAGCTTCTTCAAATTCAGCTTCCTTCTTCATCCTTTGCTCTTCAAGTCGTTGATATAATGGTCGAGTATCATACGGCTCTTCGGGTGCCTCTGTAATGTTATAAAGTTTTACGAAAACTGCTGTTTGTAAACCAATCTCACATGTAACCATTATCCATAATTAAAAATACTAATAGGTACCTTGAGGTTGATCTTCCGTTCGTACTTTTTCCCATTCTTCTTGTCGTTGACGCCTTGCCTCCAATATTTCCGACTCCGTTATAAATCCAGAACTCATTTTATTTCTTTAAACTGTACGATAATACAATTGAACTCCTTGCAAGTAGTTATCTGTAGTATTTTTATGAGAGGTTTATTTTATGAAAACCTGAGAAGCGCATTAGTTTTCAAGTGACATCAAAGATTATTATTAGTAGAGAAGTGACATTCAAAATCCAAATTCCAAAGTGACATCTAGGTAGGTAGGTATTCTATCGCTATTCGCTATTGACAGTATCCATTGACACCTTACGTTTTTTTGTCCTGTAAAAACGATTGACACATAGATGAAGAATACATAGATTTGCTACAATACGTCAATAAAGTGTGTGAACGAGATCACAACATACAAAAACTTTAAGGAAGGAAAAGGAAGGCGACAATATAGCCTGTCTTTGTCAGAGTTCCTGTTTTTGTTTGTTGGGCACAACTGCTATGTGCCCAACAAATCAGTTGACAGTTCGGTCACAGCTCGTATCTTCCAGGATTTTTAGTGAATAATAGTGATCTAAGTGGTGAAAATAAAAAGAAATTTAAGTGATACATAATACTAACCCTGCTTTACATGGATATATGTTAAATAATCGGCTGTAAAAGCCGTACTGAGCAAAAAACACGAAATATTTCCTTTCATGCGTAAGTACAATTTTTAGTAACAAATACACCTTGCTTTGATAAAATATCGACAGGTTGTGTTCCGTAGCACACTAATAAGCTATTAATAGGTTATTGTGAATAGAAATAATGAAATAAAATGTTATTTAAAATTACAATAATAAATGTATTATCCAACCAATGTATGTGACAAGGTTAAATTGTCATCCTCGAAACAAATGTCAGGCAGTCCGCCATTTTAAACTACTTTTTGACTTAGTAATGTTAAATTTTTTTTTTTTAATTTATTAAGAGCTGGAAACTAAGTCCTTTGCTCGAAAAATAAATACAATTATAAAACATAAAAAACAAACAATAAAATAATTATCCATAACTAATAAAACAAAAAAATAGTCTTTCTTCTTTAAAATAAAAAATAAAAAAAACTTCACTCTACACTTTCTCTATAGTGGCACATATAAATCTAAACAAAGATTTATAAAATAAGGGGTTACATAAAAGGTCTTCTGGGCGGCGGGGCATACTTATTTCATTTTCTTCACATATTCTATCCACTTCCGAAACTAGTACTAGTCTGTCCAAACTTAATGCTTTACAAACAAATATGATGTGATTTAAATCAGCATTAACTTCTTCACATTTAGGACATTTAGGTTCCTGTATAATTCTTATTCTGTGCAGATGAGAGGGTATCATACAGTGTCCGAATCTCATTCTTGTAATAATTGAAGTAAATTTTCTTGAATCACATGGAACTTTATTATACCAAGGATCAGTATTAAATTCTTTTTTAATGCTAGCATACCATTTTCCTTTCGTACATTTTATTTCATTCCATGTGCTTTTCCATAAATCCAATATTTCTTCTTTGATTAAAGAAAAGAAATCTGTAAATGGTATCTTTAAAATTTCAGTATGATCCTCATCGTAAGGTCCTCTAGTAGCTAAATCCACTTTTTCGTTACCAGCTATACCTCTGTGGGAGGGAACCCATAGTAATTCGACATTAATATTCTTACAATATAACTCATACAGTACATTTTTAATTTTAAATATCAAATAATTACATTTAAAACTTAAATCAAAATTGTCTAAAGCCGATAAAGCGCTTTGGCTGTCTGTTATAATAAGTACATTATTCACATTGGTCCGGGATTTGACATACAATAATGCCATAAATATTGCATAACATTCTGCAGTATAAATTGAACATTTTCTGTTTAAAAGGAAACATCTAGTAACATCCAGATTTACATCATAATAAGCTGATTTGACCTCTTCCACAGTCTTGGAACCATCTGTATACATTTTATAAAATTCTGATTTTTGTTCTAATAACCTTAGAAATTCAGCTTTATTACAGATGTCTCTAGTCGTTACTAAATATTTCTTCTCTACAGAACTTTCAAAACTGTCATAAATAGGCCATAGATCACTACAATATGTAATGTCATCTGTCATATTTAAAACCAACTGTAATATCGTCGGCGTCTGAGGCAAAATCCCACAAGAAATAGATTGTGGGGATATAGCAGAGGAATCTATTAAACCAGCTACTTCTTCAGATATTTTAAGTTTTCTCACAGGTAATGATGACTTAATTGCAATCATCTTAACAAAATATTTCTTTGCTAACATAAGTCGTCTTAAGACCAAAGGAGGTATACCAGTTTCTATTTCCATTGAGTTTATAGGGGTCGATCTCATAGCACCAGTTATAATACGCAACGCTTGATTCTGTATAATATCTATTTTCTTTAAAAGACAAGCACTAGCATTTAAGTATGCTAGGCAACTATAATCAAAGTGACTCCTAACCAAGCTTTTATAAAGCATAGAAAGAATCTTTGGATCGGCGCCCCAAAAAACTCCAGCTAAACACCGCAAAATGTTAATTCTCTTATAGGCTTTACTACATATAAAGTCTATATGTGCTTTGAACTTTAGTTTATTGTCTAAAACTATACCCAAAAATTTATGTTCATTTACTATTGGAATGTTTTCATTGTTACAAGTCACTTGTAAGTTAGCATTACTTCTTCCAAAATACATAACTGAACTTTTAGAAGAATTTACATTGAGCTTAAGTTTGTTATTATAATAATTAAGTAATTGTCTAAGTGCTAAATTAATATTACAACTGGCTATATTTATATTTTGGTTTATACAATATATTAATATATCATCAGCGTATTGCAAAATATTTACACTTAATGTATTAACATATTTACAAATTTGGGAAGTATACAAATTATACATAATAGGAGATAAAATAGCTCCTTGCATTAAACCATTATGTGCAAATTTAGGACCATGTAAAATGTTATTGAATTTCACATAAACAATACGATGATTTAAAAAGTTATAAATCCATTTCAATAAACTACCAGGAATGCCCAATTCACTTAAAACCTTAATAAGTATAGACAGATTAACATTATCATATGCACCTTGCACATCTAAAAAAACACATAGAGCATTTGAATGAGCAAACATTGAGTTTTTAATATCATTTATGAATGAAACAAAGCCATCAACTGTACTTTTTCCTTTACGGAAACCTAACTGATATTCTGGCAATAAAGAATTAACTTCTGTAAAATAATCTAGTCGAACTTTTATCATATTTTCAAAAACTTTTCCTATACACGAAGTAAGAGATATGGGACGATAAGAATTATGATCTTGAGTTGGCTTATCTTTTTTAAGGATAGGCAACACACATTGAGTTTTCCACTCTTCCGGAATGATTTGCTTGGACCATAAAAGATTGTAAATATTTAATAGAATTAATTGAGCATCTTTATGTAGATTTTTAATCATTAAATATGGAAAATTATCCAAGCCAGGTGCAGAATCTCTTCTTGACATTAATGAACTATAAAATTCATCCCAGCTAAACTCCTTCATAAAAAAGTTAAAATTTTCACTATTATTATTACTACCAAATATATATTCTAAAGAACTATCACATTCCTCAACATGTGTAAACTTATCTAAGAATTCAGGAATAAAAGTATCACATTTGCTGATTACACTTACATCTAATCGTTTATACTTTTTAATAAATTTCCAAATGTTAGATACTGATGTATATCTATTAAATGAAGAACATAAATTATGCCAGCTTTTCTTTTTCTCTTCTCTTATAATTCTTTTTTTAAGAGCATCTAATCTCTTGTAGTTTATATAATTGTCCATAGTTAAATTATTTCTGTATATTCTCAAAGCCTCTTTACAATCTTTTACAGACTTTTTACAAGTATCATTCCACCAAGGAGCAGGTGGTCTTTTCAATTTGTTAATACCGTTAACTCCAACTTTTGGTATACATTCCTGTCTTAAAGAATTAAGAATGTCACAAAAGGAATTATAATTTTGTAAAGGATTTTGATAATTATATACAAAGTCTTTAAATAGGTCTTTTGACATATTAAAATACTTATCCCAGTTAGCCTTACTATATATATATTTATTTACATTACTATTTATGTCATAATGAGCAGCAGAAATTTTAATTTTAGAGAATGTAGGAAAGTGGTAACTTCCCAAAGGATCGTCACCAACATACCAATCACAATACGGAGCCAATTCTGCACTGACCATAGTAACGTCAATTGCCGATAAATTATTATTTGGTCTGCCTACTGTTGTTGCACAACCAGTATTTAAAATGCATAAATTAAATTCATCTATAATCTCATATAAATCTCTTCCTCTAGTATTATTAATTGTACAACCGAATGCTACATGATGGGCATTAAAGTCACCCGCTATAATAAATGGTTTTGGAATACTGTTAATTATTCTTCTTAATTTAGATATGTTAATTTTGTTTTTAGGTGGACTATAAATACACAGGACAGCAATAGGACCTAGACTTGTTTCTATGGAAATGGCAATACTCTGTATATCTTGGAAATTTGGAGTCTGATGTTGGATATATTTCATGGAATTTTTTACCGCTATTGCCACTCCTCCATATCCATTATTGGCATTTTTAAAGATAAAATTATACCCAGGGAAATGAACCCGTGGACTTGAAGTTTTAAGCCAAGTTTCATTAAGTAAAGCAATGTCTATTTCTTTATCAAATAAAAGGGACTGAAATAAAGGTTTTTTATTATTTATGCTCTGAATGTTATGTTGTACAATATTAATACTGTCCATGTTTACTTATTAAAGTTTTTAATAAATGTTTCCTTTATATGAGTTGTTGTCTTAATATCATTAGAATTACCTATGCATACAATAGTGCTAATTATAGCTTCTAATATATCTTTATTATTTATGATGTCTTGTGCTGTTAACTTTTCTGGTACTGGTTTAATATTCTGGGATTTAGGTATTTTAAGTGGAGGAAAAGATGCTACATTAGTTGTTATGTCTGCATAAGTAGAATTATTTCTAACAGTCTTATTTTTATTAATTTTGGCAGCCTTAACTGGACACTCTTTTGAAATTGCCAAGTGATTACCCGAACAATTTTTACATTTTAATAACTCAGATGTACATTCTTTATAATAGTGATTTTCTGCGCACCTAGAACAAGCTTGTTCATTAAAGCAATATTTAGCAGAATGGTTGAATAACAAACATTTGAAACATTGTAAAACTGGAGGTATGTAAGTGTGTACTCTAAATCTCCATCCGTCTAAGAAAATGCACTGAGGTAGTATAGTGCCAGAAAATGTTATGGTAACTGTATTTAAAGGAACTAATGTGTTATTCTCCTTTTTCATAAACCTACGAATTCCTATTATATCTGAGTCACAATTAATTTTCTCAAATAATTCCTTATTGCTAATCTCCTTAGGAATGTACCTAACTACCCCAACCCTTTCCACAGAGGCTGCTGGAATATAAGCCCTTAAGTTGTTTTCTTGAATAAATTGGCCATTTAAAAAATCATTAGCCAGTGCCGCCTGCTTGAATGTAATTTTGATTTTTCGAGCATTAACTCGAGATCTCTCGTGTACGCCCTTTGCATTTTTGAACATTTTTGAAAGGCTGAGTGGGTTCATATTTCCTATTTTAATGTCTTTATTGCAGTGTTCAACGAAGACCGAGAAGTCTCCGTTAGATAAATTGTCTGGGTATTTTCTGGTATATGAAGATTTAGTGTAGGGTTTATACTTATCCCCTGGGTCTTCTAAAATTTTTCTTTTCTTCGTTGAGGACGATTTGTAATCGCCCTCATCGTCTCCGCCGCTCTCTCCTTGCATTTTGCTAACAAATAGCCAAAATGATTAGAGAAAAACTATAAAAAATTATTTTTGAAAAATATTTGTTCAAAAAAGGCGCCTTCCTCTTCCCGCCAAAAGAGCAAGTCTCTAGTAATGTTAAAGATTTTATGGGGATACCAGCTAAGGTACTCATAATTTACCCTAAAAGTGGGGTCTTTTTTAACCGACTTTCAAAAATAGAGGAGGTTTCTCGATTCGACCGTATATATATTATATTTTTAATTTTATTATTAAATCTTAAGCTGTGCAATAGTGAAACTGTTGTTACAGATTTCCAGAGGACTCTTCAACCCGCCAATTATGGATTCGTGCCACAGGCCGACAAAACTAGCAACCAACCAAATATACTCGAGTATGCTCTAGACATTTTGAACAAAGTTGTTTTAGAAAAACAGCAAATATGACGTATTTAAACCCGTTATCTATTCCTACGCGTCATGTCATCGAGCAGGTTAGTTACTTTTATGGTATTTATTTACGTACTATAAAAGTGATTATTATAATGTTATAAACATATTATATTCAGAGTCTTGTGTAGAGCCTACTGAAATTTACTTACATAAGTTCACTAAAAGTACTATTTTTTTACTGTAAAATAACGATGGAAATGGAAATCTTGACAACATTTAACGAACGCCTCTACTACTCCTATTTTATATATTATTGCTTTGTTTTAGGAAAGCCGAAGAAATATTTATTGGAAGACGTATAGTGAATATAAGTCGTAAAAGTCACTCCAAAAATTTCCATTCATGAACTCTTGAACTGCGGTGAATAGTCGAATGAGATTATATTTATAAATTGTAGTTGGTATAAGAAATAAATTAAAAATTTAAATGTCCCCGGAAATGCTGGTAAGAGATCCACACTATATACAGGCATGAAAAGGAAAATACCAAATGCTTAAACGAGGAGGAAGAAATTCGTGCATCTACTTCCAATAGCAAACGGTATGAATACAGTTACGGAAATAATCATTTTGAATAACGACCCATAAATGTTGTAATATACCAATAATTAAAAAAAAATGCAAATAATAAAATCATTTAAATAATGACTATATGCACAGATTACCTTTAAACACCTTATTTTTTATTTTATATACTTTTTTACATAATATATATTATACTTTATTAGTGATTTTACATTAATTTACATATTTTTATATTTGTTAAAATACACGACCGGTTTCGATGAAGTCATCGTCGGTGTAGGTATATATTATAATAAAGTGAAAAAAAAGTGCAAGTACATAGTTTGTGTTTTATTACTACATAAAAAGAATGTCCGCCAAGAAATTATAGTACATTCCATAACATAAATAGAGTACCGACATACATAAATTATTATTACGTCCGCGTCTGTGATGAAAATAATTATGATTTATGATGTAAAGATGTTTTTTTAAAACCTTTGGTTTTGTTGTATGATATGTTTTAGGCATATAAAGTAGCAGCCAATGCTACTTTTTATGCGCAAATGGGAACCGTTGGTACATTTACACGTCATAAACGTGACATATTATTTCCTGCTTTATCCGTTCCAAATTTCATAATTTAATGGAAACAAATATATAGATGAACAAACTTTCTCTCTTTAATAAATTTGTATTTTACTGTTCTGTACTAATCTTTGTTAGTCCCGAGTAGTAAGATTCCTGAATAAATTGGGTATATTTAAATGGGGTTGGCAACACAGATATTGTATATACTTTTCGTTTGTCCCTGTCGGCTGTGGCAATGTGTCAAATCTATAGGATTCTTTATCTAAGGATTGACATGAAGGAGCTTTTGGGCATCTTTAATAATATAGATGATATCACCATAATATTTATAAAACTACCCTGGGATTTAATAAGTTACAATATCTAGCTGTTCCTGTATATTTAACATTCGCCTATTTCCTTCTTTCAGATAATAGTTACGATGAAATAAAATAAAACCGAAGACTCGTTACTCGTATGCTATGCTGATCATACGAGTAACGAGTCTTCGGTTTTATCGTACGGCTGTGTGTTTTGTAAATGTTTTATCTACTACAACCTTAAATTATTTATTCTTAATATGAGTTTAATATAATCTAAGACTACAACCAACATGCATTCAATGTCTACTGCAGCGTCCAAAACCGTACGATAATATTTATCATACAAGTTCACTTAGGATATTTTAGTACTGCCTACTTGTATGAATAGCGTATTATTATCGTACGCAGATTGTACGACAATTTTCATATCAATTTCTTCTTTATATATAGGTACGAAATTTTAGCTTATATATAGAAATTCTTCTTTATCTAAAGAAATTTTAAATCAAACTTACACTGGAACATTAAATTTTTTTTCGAGTAAATTTTACCCCGTGTTCCAGATGCAGCTGTCAGCTGTCAAAAACTGTTCAAAACGCTCAGAATGATCACGTCATTTTGCTTATTTTTACCCATCTTGTTTTTGACGTTTACTTAGATTTCACAGATTTCACTGATCTCGATGTTATTTTTAAATTATGGATCGAGCAAATTTATTCTAGATTCTTTTTTAATGTAGTTATTATTGTTAATTTAAAATATTAATAGAATTTATGGGATATAAAGGAAATGCCTTAAATTCATCACGAAAGAAAAGTCAAAATGTGTCACTGTCAAATAATCAAATTAGAAAATGTTTTGGATTTTTTGTGCCGGTCTATTAATTTTCATTTAAAATTTTTACCCATACATTATTAATTTTTTTTATTAGTCTTTCCGAGAAAAAATTAATTGAAATGTCTGATTCAGAAAATACTGTTAAAGTCGAAGAAGGTGAATCGCCAACGACAGATTTAGTTGAAAATGGTAGCAACAAGTTTGTGTTGAAATGCAAGTTCTGTGCATCCAAAATACTTGATAAAAAGGCAGGCAAGTTCATTGCACAAGAGGTAAATACAATTTGATTTTAATTGGTTGTCCTGTAACATATTTGACAAGCTCACTAATGCATATTATAATTGAGGTTAAATCTTTGCCTTGTTAAGTACGTACTTTTAATTAATTTGAACATTATATTTGATAATTGATTATAGGATGTACATTTTGCAGGTTGAATTGCCCCTTATGCTGCAAGACTCAAGAAAAGAAGGGGATGTGCAGAATGAAACCATAAATGAATTTTATCATGTTGAAAACATGTATACTTTTGAGAACATTGGATTTACACATACTGTGAATAACTACAAATATCTCAGTTGTGCAGACTGTGATGCTGGCCCTGTGGGTTACTTTGATATGAACACAAATCAAAGTTATGTTGCTGTCTCTAGAATAGAACATGCATAAGAGTAAGGCTTAAATGAAGATTCTGTTACATCTAAATGATGACACTAGCTTCTGCAACCCCTATTTTGTATCTACAGGTGTAAATGTAAATAAAAGCTGTAATATTATATTAAAATGAAAAAAAAATATAAGGAACATTCCAAATATTACCTTAGAACAAATGAGATCTATTAAAATTATTATTTTCAATATATTATATTTCAATTTAATCATAATATTAACATTTGAAGCATTATACATAATATTCAACATCTGCTTAGCTGCACACTAAAAAAAAAATTGTTATTTGTTTCTTTTATTTAAGTAAAATTATATTTACATGTTTAGAAATAATTGTTTTAAAGAAAATAGATAATTATTAATCTGCTGATACAAAGCTTTCTTAATGTTAATATGTTACTGCTTAGTAAACTTTTATTGTATGCAATATTATTGTAAGTAAACAATTTGTGGTTGACAGTGCTTTTTCTATGTAAGTAGTATATTCTGCAAATAATTATTTCAGTGTGAGTTTATTCTGTCATTTTGGCCAAGTCAAATAATAAATTCTAATAATTTTATTTGTATTTTTTATGTTTAGCTTCCTTCTTAATCTACAAGACTGAGATTAATAATTATAAGGACTATAACATTATTATAGTCCTTTATAATACTATACAGTGTAACCCCTACACATTTTATAACAACTTTATTTCTTAATTGTAAGAAGAGGGGTTATAACTATATAAATTGGAATAAAATTATGACTACTACTAATTCCAACCACTATATTAAGATGTGAAATGTCTTACATTACATTACAATAATTGTTCCACAGAGATGGGACCACATAGAGGATGGTATCAGCAATTCTAGGATTTCATGTATTCTAATGTAATTTAAAAAGAAACTGTTTGAGTTGTATTTTCACTATATTCCAAGAGGCGTCTTCAATTATAATATCTTCCATGTTAATAATTATAGTCCAGGGGCGTATTGATTGTAAACGTATGTTGTGAAGTGAAGAGCTCATATAGTTATTTCACAACCTACATTAACGTTTCCGTGGTGTAGCGGTTATCACATCTGCCTAACACGCAGAAGGCCCCCGGTTCGATCCCGGGCGGAAACATACTTTTTATTTTTATTAATATTATAAAGTTCTAAAAGCTTTGAATGATGAATCATACCAAAAAACGAGCAACCGTATCGACTGATTAAACGAGTTTTATACTTTTTTATTATTTTATATTTATGTTTTAAACGTTAAAATTTTTTTAACGACGATCATATTGTGATTTTAGATTCTAATACCTTATAGGTACCAGCCACACTCAACCGTATATTTTCTATTAGGGACCGCAAACATGAGTCGCAAACTAAAACCATTTATCTACTAGGTATTGATGGTATGAAGTGTCCAAAGTCCATCCCAAGTTAGCAAATACTCTTTCAAAACTTTTTGAAGATTTGGCCACAATCTTATTTGGTAGAAAATAGAAATAGAAATGGTTTTAAATTTCTACCAAATAAAATTGCAAGATAATAAGCCTGCGGAAAAGGGCAGTAGCGTTTCCGCTGACACATATTTTATTACCGCGCTCGCCAATCCGCTTGCCAAGTGTGTCGAATATGGAATGGAATACTAAATCCCCATGAATTTTTTTGAGTTTAGCTGAAATGATGAGGTGAGTTGTTAACCTATACTTAAATTGGACGAAGAAACAAGTGAGTACTTAGTAGCTGTAATTACTTATTAGTCACTTAGCGAAGCTTAATATGTCAAAATCCCATACATTTTGTTTTCGAACTTCGTAAGCGATAAATAGCGATGGCATCTTGAAGCAGCGCCATGGTACATACGAAAGTTCTATTAAAATCGTTTCGTAATGATACACTCATAATGTAGGTACCCCAATTATTATGCAAGTATTAAAAACTCTAACTGCACAAAATTACTGAGCACGGAAATATATCACGTACAATTATTCCAGTCATCTAAATAAATAATTAATTATTCATTCTCTTTGTCGGCGTTAGCAGCCGAATGGAGTTTCGTAAACTGCCGAGGTTTTAGCAGTTCGTAATTCGTATATTTAATAACACCTAGCGTCTAACTTTTTTTTTTAATTTTAATTATTTTGAAATAATAAATAAATAATAATTGTTCATATTTTTCTTAAGCCGGTCAGTAGTGTGTGAGCCACGCGCTCTATATAGAGTTTGTGTTTCGTAAAATTATACTTTAAAGTTTAACCTACTAGGTGTTATGCAATAGAGATAAAAGATTTAAGCTGGTATTTAGTCAAAATTGCGTGGGCAAATACATATAAACGTTGTAGCATTTAAAAATCTTTTTATTTTTAAATTTATACTTTTATTTTTTTCCCAAGTAACCCATATCAAGGTTAGTAGTAAAAAGTACATACGTATATAATTCTTCTAGCGTAAATACCCTTTTTATCTTTTTTTGGAATACGCTGGGGAGAGGCCATCGGGATATGTGGGATTCGCCGGGTGCAGGGTAAGGATCGCACCAAGGGATATCCACTAAAATCTAACGCGGGATAAACAACGGACAAGCGCGAACCAGTGTAAATACCCAAAAAAAATTGATTAAGTACTACCATAGACAAATGGTCTATGGTATTACCAACGCAATACATAGTTTATACCTACTTAAGAGGAAACACCACGGTTGAGAGAAATACAAAATAGGTATTTATAAAATCTATTGCTGTCTCGCAGTGCCTTAGGTAGCCAGCACTAGCGCGATAGAGACAACTGCAACTTGGACTGAAATTACCTATTAAAAGTACCAGAAATCGACGTTTAGGGGATTCCTGTTTCCTCCTCCAAAATTTAACTGATTTAAATATTTTTTTCTGTATTAGCTAAAAAAAGAATTGAGCTAGGTTCCAATTTTTTGCTTTTGTTGTTTATTGTAGTCAAATCTGTTTCCTAGATATTTAAACATAGAGGAGAGTCTGGCCATTTTTTTTAAGGTTTTAAAACGTCCATATCTCTTTAAATAATTAATTTATTAAAAAAAGGAAAAAATAGGGACGTACAAACAATATCCATAAATATTCAGGAAAAAAATTGTTACTCTAGAGGTGTTATCCAGGGAGGAAATAGAAATCCCCTAGACCCCTATTTTTGTATGGAAGAAATTTCGTGGTGTTTCCTCTTAAGAGGAAACACCACGGTTGAGAGAAATACAAAATAGGTATTTATAAAATCTATTGCTGTCTCGCAGTGCCTTAGGTAGCCAGCACTAGCGCGATAGAGACAACTGCAACTTGGACTGAAATTACCTATTAAAAGTACCAGAAATCGACGTTTAGGGGATTCCTGTTTCCTCCTCCAAAATTTAACTGATTTAAATATTTTTTTCTGTATTAGCTAAAAAAAGAATTGAGCTAGGTTCCAATTTTTTGCTTTTGTTGTTTATTGTAGTCAAATCTGTTTCCTAGATATTTAAACATAGAGGAGAGTCTGGCCATTTTTTTTAAGGTTTTAAAACGTCCATATCTCTTTAAATAATTAATTTATTAAAAAAAGGAAAAAATAGGGACGTACAAACAATATCCATAAATATTCAGGAAAAAAATTGTTACTCTAGAGGTGTTATCCAGGGAGGAAATAGAAATCCCCTAGACCCCTATTTTTGTATGGAAAAAATTTCGTGGTGTTTCCTCTTAAATAGCTGCACGGCGAACTTCGTACGCCTAACAATAAAGTTACGTATTAACAGCCGCAATCCAATAATACAGTAAAACCTTCCTGGAGGACCACTCTATCTATTGGTGAAAACATCATGAAGATCGGTGCAGTAGTCTTTGAATTTTGCGAACACGATGCAACGGAGTTCTCAGTTTTATAATATGTAAGGATAAGTCTAAATTGGTTCAAAACATTTTAATTATCATCATTGTGTAGCATTTTGTTTACTAATTAAAGATAAGATTTTAGATGACCGTCGAGATTTATGTTCCGAATTTAGTGTTCTTCTGTGTGCCAGGGTCAAGCGGTTTGTTTTGCCAGACTTCCAGTTGGTACTTACAAATCTATACATAACTATGTTATTGAATGTACTGTAGGTTCTTGATTGTAATACATGTTACACTATAGCAATACACAAATTACTTGCACTTTTTCCACTTTATTAGTTAATTAAGAGATTTATAAAAATACACGACCGGTTTCGACCAAGTCATCATCAGGTGTAGGTAGATTTTATAAATCCTTAATCTATATCTATATCTATATATTATAAAGCGGAAGAGTTTGTTTGTTTGTTTGTTTAAACGCGCTAACCTCAGGAACTACTGGTCCGATATGAAAAATTCTTTTTTTGATGGATAGTCTATTTACAGAGGAAGGCTTTAGGCTATATAACATTACGCTGCGACCAATAGGAGCGAAGCGTCAGTGAGAAATGTTGCAAAAACATAGAAAAATTATTCACATTTGAGGACTTTCGTTGCGTGCGCTGCATAAACGGTTTAAGTTACCTACTCAAAAAATATGTATGAAAGAATTATTCCTTTTTAATAATAAAAAAAAGGCCGTGACAGTATATGTTTATCTATCTCTTAAGATTGATTAAATAACTAACAGGATCAAAAAATGGGCAATAAAGCTCCTTTTGGAAAAATATGTATACCGTCACGGTATGAATTCTTATCATTTTAAATACGTTAGTTGGCTAAAGCATTCCATGAAGACTACATTTGCCCTTCAAACCGTGCAAATACAATAAATACTTTAGGACATAATATAGCAAAATTAAGATTGTCGGGCGTCGGCGTCGCGACGTCGGGCGTCGGGCGTTGGCGTCGCGACGTTGGGCTTCGCGGCGTCGGGCGTCGCGGCGTCGGGCGTTGCGGCGTCGAGCGTCGGCGTCGCGACGTTGGGTGACGCGGCGTCGGTCGTCGGCGTCGCGACGTTGGGCGTCGCGACATTGGGCGTCGCGGCGTTGGGCGTCGGCGTCGCGACGTTAGGCGTCGCGGCGTCCGGCGTCGCGGCGTCGGGCGTTGGCGTCGCGACGTTGGGCGTCGTGGCGTCGGGCGTCGGCGTCGCGACGTTAGGCGTCGCGGCGTTGGGCGTCGCGGCGTCGGGCGTTGCGGCGTCGAGCGTCGAGCGTCGGCGTCGCGACGTTAGGTGACGCGGCGTCGGTCGTCGGCGTCGCGACGTTGGGCGTCGCGACGTTGGGCGTCGCGGCTTCGGGCGCCGGCGTCACGACGTCGGGCGTCGCGGCGTCGGGCGTCGCGGCGTTGGGCGTCGCGGCGTCGGGCGTCAGTGTCGCGACGTCGGGCGTCGCGGCGTCGGGCGTCGCGGCGTCGGGCGTCGGCGTCGCGACGTCGGGTGTCGGCGTCGCGACTTTAGGCGTCGCGACGTTAGGCGTCGCGGCGTCGGGCGTCGGCGTCGCGACGTTAGGCGTTGCGGCGTCGGGCGTCGCGGCGTCGGGCGTCGGGCGTTGGCGTCGCTCGACCCAAGGAGAAGGCCAAGGCGAAGACGAGCAGTCAACCATGACGACCGCAACGTCCCTCCTTAACAGGGCAACTCAGGGTGACGGCGTGAGGACACTCATACATCGCACCGAGTACCCGAGTTGGTCGCAATGTACTGTTGCGCATTGCGACACCACAGAAGAGCCTATACAAGCCCTAATAGGGCATCTGTGTGGTCTGGCTAGGGAACAAAAACCACCTCACCTGGAAGAGCTTGCACCATATCAGGCACCCGACGGCGGAGAGTCGCGGTGGGTGCTCACGCGATCCCGTGGCCCGCTAGGCTGGTACAAAAAGTACCCAGAGTTTTTAGTGAGGATCCCCTGTGGGATGCTCAAAGATGCATTTTCCCGACGAAAAAAAAGGGTAGGTAACTCCGTTATTTCTTATTTCTTGCAATTTTACAGTAAGTTTAAGTATACTTAATATACTTTACTTACTGTAGTACCTACTTACTTGCCTACTTAAATACCTAACAACATAATTTTCATCAAAATCAAGATTCAATAAATAAGCTGCGTGAGTCGCAAGAAAGTGTTGCCAATTGTAGATATTTGGCAATGAACAGGTTGGTTGCGTATGCAGTTTAATCACAATTTCTTACTTCATCTAATATGTAAATAATAATAACTATGTAAAATACCCAATACCTACTTGATGTGCGTCTGTGGTCTACACCCCGGGGACATCATCCACCTTTTTGACCTGCAATAAGAATTTATATTAATTTACATTTCTAATACAGACCACCACGCTAGAATATGATAAAATATGTTCTTCAAAGACACAACTTAGATAATAAATTTACCACCATATTATTGTAACTTGTTTAAGCAAATAAATGATTTCTATTCTATTTCTATTCTATTCTAAAGATAAATAAGAATGCATATTTATAATATTAGCTCTACAGGGACTCAATTCTCGTTGCACGAACTTCGTTTCGAACGCATGTCTATGCCGCTCGTACGTATGACAAATACAAGCGGGAAAAACGATATTCGTGTTATGAGAATCAGGGCCCTGGTCCCAATCCCCATGTTCGTTCTATAATTTATGTTGTCAAAAAAAAAAAGAAGCCTTACTAAGTTATCACATATTACAGTGTATATTATGGTTATAAACAAAAGCATAATTTGCTGAAACATGGCCCAGTGCGAATGTCTTGCGCCGGTTCTTGCCAGCTGGTTACGGATGAACCGGTACATTTGATTGATTAGATTCATTTGTCTTTTAACCCGGGTGGAACCTCAAATATCATAAGGACCATTCAAGAAATAGGTATGCCACCTATTGGTATATATTATGTATACTTACTTACTTATTTGTTTACAAATTTATTTATCTTTCAAAGAACTGGAGACTGTCCATGGCAGTAAGCACTTACCATAAGGTGATCTATCTGCTAGTTAACCATATGCTGGTGCAAAATCACTAGTTATTAACTAAATGTTTCTACATAGTTTTATAATTTCCAAACTTGTGTTTGTTTGAATTATAGCTTTATTTTTATGCTTTGTAATGTGATATTAAAGATATCGGATTTAGGTGCTAATTACTAAGTTCTGTCCTCAGAAGGAATATTGAGTCGTTAAGACTAAAATATTATGTAACCTAATCATTGCAACACACTTTTGGAAAAAAACATTATCAAAATGATCTGTACCTATCTAGAACAATGGTAATTTCAATAATAATAATAATATCTATGGACGCTTCACACCACGTCAATCTGGCCCCGTGCTAAGTATCCGAAGAACTTGTGTTACAGGTACCAGACAACGGAAATATATTTAATACTTTTTACTCTATAAACATATTTAAGATTTTTATTATATTAATACACAAATTTAATACACATCCATGACTCAGGAACATTTAAAACTTTTTGTTCCCTCAGCGGGATTCGAACCCGCGACCTCCGTGTCAAGAGCCAAGCTCTGAACCACTAGACCACGGAGGCGTCAATACTTATTATATACCTAAACATTATTTATTAATTAATGTTATTATGCTCTTTGCTCATATTATAGTGCTCAAGTATGAATTCTTTTTAACGCCCGGCGTAACAGACGGGTTCTATTTTGATAATGATAAAAAAATTGGAACTGCACCTGATCTTATTACACGTATACCCATACAAGAGTGATGGTAGAGAGTGTTTCTGTGTATGCGCACACACTTGGGCACTATAACAATAACTCCTTCGTACCTGAGCCTAGTCTCAGCCTAGCCTAGTTTGAATAAAACCGTCATCTGTCACCAAAATCGGTTTGAGATTAAATACATAGTTGTTAATTTTATTGTTCCTGCTTGTAGACAAGCAGTAGGCTGCTACGTAACCGCATAGTTTTCGCTCTATGACTAATAAGTTAGCACATATGGCTTTCTGTTTGCTGTTGTTTAAGACACTAATACAGATTTCTGTCCTGCAGGAAAATTGGCTTACACAACACCGGAACATATGAAGAGCTAATTTCAATTTTAACAACTCTATGTATGGTTCTTTTTCGTTTGAAACCTCAAAGCTGTGTTTATTATTTGGATATCATTTAGACCCTAGAGGTCTAGAACATAATTGCCAATTGTTTAGTTATTCCTTCAAATTACCTTGCAAACAGTTTCTTTTAACACTTGCGAGATGTTATGTCAGTAAAAAAAACTATGAGATAATTAAACTCTAACATTATAATATAATAGACGGTGTAGAAACACCAGTTGTAATAACTTTGGCAGTGGGAAATTCAAAACTTAGGATTGCATTATCGACGTTCGGAATTATAAAGTAACCCGGGTCATATATCTGTGCAAACATACAACATACAACCTGCATAACTTGTGATGGGCTGAGCAGAAGTTGAAGAAAAATTCAAATTTTAAACTACAAAATTCTATTCTATATGTTTTTTTTTTTAACTTGTACAAAACATAGAAATAGGATAAACATAGAAGGAGTGTAAAAAGTAGAGCTAAAAACAGCGATCTATCTAACAAATTTCAAATGCAAAGATTCATGAGAGTAAAAGAGACAGCAATGATTTTTCGCGTTGTCACCAGGTCAGAGGTCGATTTGGTGGTCTGTCAAATTTTGGTGGTCTGTCAAACGTATCAAACCAACTAAATAAAAACGTCTCTGTATTTTTATAGCTCTTTAGAAATTAGCGACAACTTCAATTGGTAGCATTATATGCCATCCTATTATTGTGTCAACAATAAAACACTAAGAAAACATTTTCTTTTAGATTTTATTATTATAATGTAATAGATAATAATTCTCATCTGATTTATTACAGTTTTTGGAATTTACAACATAACTGTTTCGGAAAAAGCCTTGCTTAGTGAATGTGTGTAAAAGTTATACCTACATCTCGAAAAGAAAACTGTGACGGAAGACGGAACAATATCTTTTCATAAGTATGTTTTTAATGTTATAGGCTTAGTAAATATATCCAAGTAGGCTAGAACTACTTTATTTTAATAGATGTATGTGTATATTATTATAGTTTCTACTAGTATGCGGTATTTGCATTATATTAAAAACTAGCTGTGCCCGCGACTTCGTACGCGTGGAAAAGTGATTTTTAGTTTATGAACACTGTCGTTTGGATATTTAAAATCACTAATTTATAGTAGTTAATGCTTCTTTATACACGGTATTAGACGTGCATAAGCAAAAGAAGTAGGCCGATGGAGTAATGATAATAATTTACTGTCAAATAATGGCCGTTTTTTTCTATGAAAATGCTAACGATTCCTATTACTACCAGCTCGAAAAATGACCGTGTATTATTAACCGACTTCAAAAAAAGGAGGAGGTTCTCAATTCGTCTGTATGTATAATATTTTTTTTCTTTTATGCGAACGGGACTACTTGATAGTACACTCATATACGCGACGAAGATCTCTGTACTGAGATTTGTATGGACTTTACGCCGCAGCGACTGCAGACGATGATCGTTTTCACACCGACGCTGCGCTGCTGGCACCGAGCGCCAAATTTTTTAAAAGTCTACTCTCGGTGCGCAATTCCAACTCGGACTTGCCCGGTTTTTTATTTATTAATTACCTACGCTAACAAACATGTAGCCTACTTTGGGACTTTACGGTTAAAGTACTAACTTGCTTTAGACGACAAAATAACAAAAGTCCAAAAGAAAGAAAAAACCCAAGCCGTACCTAGCATAAAAACTAATAAATAAAAATATCACGAAAAACATAAAATCTTACTTATATTGACATAACTTTTCTAATTTAAATGTACCTATGACATCTCATTCATATCTTGAAAAAAAACTATCCTACGCCTATACTTTATTAATCGTATTTGCAAAACCTAAGTATAATAATAAATTACTTCGCACAAAGTAATAATTATTTTCACTTGTACTGGAAAATAAGTATTACTTTGTGCGAAGTAAATTTAATTGTTCCTTTTAGTTTACCTTTTGAAGTCGTTTTTTTTTTTGTTTAAAATTATTTAATTTTCAGATTTTTAGTGATGGGTATAGACTGAGTAGGGATAATTCTCGAATGATCAGACGACGATTATTTGAGGACGGAAAATGAAAAACAAAAACGATTAGATAAAAAAAAATAGTAGAAAGAGAAAAAGTTTACCGCAGCGCGAAATTTTTCAACACATATATATATATATATATATATATATAGCTTACTGAAACGTGAAATTTTTTGATATTATAGATCCAGGATATGGTGCTAAACCTAACTGTTTGGTAATATATGCTTAGACTACTTCAGAAAAAATCAAAATCAATTCACATAAATTTTGAGGATTTCCTTCGATTCCTCACGGATCCCATCATCAGGTCACCATTTGGTGACAATGGGATCAATGGGATCAAATTTAAATTATACCCTACACAACATTAAAAAAAATTAAAATCGTTTCAGAAACGATGAAGATATCCGCGAAGAAACAAAAAAAAAACAAACATATATTTACGAATTGAGAAACCTCCTCCTTTTTTGTAAGTCAGTTAAAAATATTATGTTGGTTATTTCATGTTAAAATCTACCTTTGTGCCAAGTTTCATTT
Organism: Celastrina argiolus; assembly: GCA_905187575.2. Taxonomy (NCBI): domain Eukaryota; kingdom Metazoa; phylum Arthropoda; class Insecta; order Lepidoptera; family Lycaenidae; genus Celastrina; species Celastrina argiolus. Next base: position 20,095,431 of record LR994577.1, on the reverse strand, counting down.
AAATACGTTGAGTAGTTTGGCTAAAATAAGGTCAAATATGTAGCTACAATTTTTTGAAGATCCCACGGGAACCCTTTCGTTTTTCGGGATAACAATTTCCAATAATGCTCTTCAGGTCATAAGCTACCTGCCTGCCGAATTTCATTTAAATACGTTGAGTTGTTTGGCTGAAATACCGTCAAATAGGTAGCTACAATTTTTTGAAGATCCCACGGGAACCCTGTCGTTTTTCGGGATAACAATTTTCAATAATGCTCTTCAAGTCATAAGCTACCTGCCTGCCGAATTTCATTTAAAAACGTTGAGTAGTTTGGCTGAAATACCGTCAAATAGGTAGCTACAATTTTTTGAAGATCCCACAGGAACCCTGTCGTTTTTCGGGATAACAATTTTCAATAATACTCTTCAAGTCATAAGCTACCTGCCTGCCGAATTTCATTTACATACGTTGAGTAGTTTGGCTGAAATACCGTCAAATAGGTAGCTACAATTTTTTGAAGATCCCACGGGAACCCTTTCGTTTTTCGGGATAACAATTTCCAATAATGCTCTTCAGATTATAAGCTACCTGCCTGCCAAATTACATTTAAATACGTTGAGTAGTTATGGCTAAAATACCGTCAAATAGGTAGCTACAATTTTTTGAAGATCCTACGGGAACCCTTTCGTATTTCGGGATAACAATTTCCAATAATGCTCTTCAGATCATAAGCTATCTGCCTGCCAAATTTCATTTAAATACGTTGAGTAGTTTGGCTGAAATACCGTCAAATAGGTAGCTACAATTTTTTGAAGATCCCACGGGAACCCTTACGTTTTTCGGGATAACAATTTCCAATAATGCTTTTCAGGTCATAAGCTACCTGCCTGCCGAATTTCATTTAAATACGTTGAGTAGTTTGGCTGAAATACCGTCAAATAGGTAGCTACAATTTTTTGAAGATCCCACGGGAACCCTTTCGTTTTTCGGGATAACAATTTCCAATAATGCTCTTCAGATCATAAGCTATCTGCCTGCCAAATTTCATTTAAATACGTTGAGTAGTTTGGCTGAAATACCGTCAAATAGGTAGCTACAATTTTTTGAAGATCCCACGGGAACCCTTACGTTTTTCGGGATAACAATTTCCAATAATGCTCTTCAGGTCATAAGCTACCTGCCTGCCGAATTTCATTTAAAAACGTTGAGTAGTTTGGCTGAAATACCGTCAAATAGGTAGCTACAATTTTTTGAAGATCCCACAGGAACCCTGTCGTTTTTCGGGATAACAATTTTCAATAATGCTCTTCAAGTCATAAGCTACCTGCCTGCCGAATTTCATTTACATACGTTGAGTAGTTTGGCTGAAATACCGTCAAATAGGTAGCTACAATTTTTTGAAGATCCCACGGGAACCCTTTCGTTTTTCGGGATAACAATTTCCAATAATGCTCTTCAGATTATAAGCTACCTGCCTGCCAAATTACATTTAAATACGTTGAGTAGTTATGGCTAAAATACCGTCAAATAGGTAGTTACAATTTTTTGAAGATCCTACGGGAACCCTTTCGTATTTCGGGATAACAATTTCCAATAATGCTCTTCAGATCATAAGCTATCTGCCTGCCAAATTTCATTTAAATACGTTGAGTAGTTTGGCTGAAATACCGTCAAATAGGTAGCTACAATTTTTTGAAGATCCCACGGGAACCCTTACGTTTTTCGGGATAACAATTTCCAATAATGCTCTTCAGGTCATAAGCTACCTGCCTGCCGAATTTCATTTAAATACGTTGAGTAGTTTGGCTGAAATACCGTCAAATAGGTAGCTACAATTTTTTGAAGATCCCACGGGAACCCTTTCGTTTTTCGGGATAACAATTTCCAATAATGCTCTTCAGATTATAAGCTACCTGCCTGCCAAATTACATTTAAATACGTTGAGTAGTTATGGCTGAAATACCGTCTAATAGGTAGCTACAATTTTTTGAAGATCCTACGGGAACCCTTTCGTATTTCGGGATAACAATTTCCAATAATGCTCTTCAGATCATAAGCTATCTGCCTGCCAAATTTCATTTAAATACGTTGAGTAGTTTGGCTGAAATACCGTCAAATAGGTAGCTACAATTTTTTGAAGATCCCACGGGAACCCTTACGTTTTTCGGGATAACAATTTCCAATAATGCTCTTCAGGTCATAAGCTACCTGCCTGCCGAATTTCATTTAAATACGTTGAGTAGTTTGGCTGAAATACCGTCAAATACGGTAAGGTAGCTACAATTTTTTGAAGATCCCACGGGAACCCTGTCGTTTTTCGGTATAACAATTTCCAATAATGCTCTTCAGATTATAAGCTACCTGCCTGCCAAATTGCATTTAAATACGTTGAGTAGTATGGCTGAAATACCGTCAAATAGGTAGCTACAATTTTTTGAAGATCCTACGGGAACCCTTTCGTTTTTCGGGATAACAATTTCCAATAATGCTCTTCAGATCATAAGCTACCTGCCTGCCAAATTTCATTTAAATACGTTGAGTAGTTTGGCTGAAATACCGTCAAATAGGTAGCTACAATTTTTTGAAGATCCCACGGGAACCCTGTCGTTTTTCGGTATAACAATTTCCAATAATGCTCTTCAGATTATAAGCTACCTGCCTGCCAAATTGCATTTAAATACGTTGAGTAGTATGGCTGAAATACCGTCAAATAGGTAGCTACAATTTTTTGAAGATCCTACGGGAACCCTTTCGTTTTTCGGGATAACAATTTTCAATAATGCTCTTCAGATCATAAGCTACCTGCCTGCCAAATTTCATTTAAATACGTTGAGTAGTTTGGCTGAAATACCGTCAAATAGGTAGCTACAATTTTTTGAAGATCCCACGGGAACCCTTTCGTTTTTCGGAATAATAATTTCCAATAATGCTCTTCAGGTCGTAAGCTACCTGCCTGCCAAATTTCATTTCATTCCATACAGTGGTTTTAGCGTGATGCGACGACAAACATTCCCATATGGACAGACAGACAGACAGACAGACAGACAGACAGACAGACATTTTTTTCAAAAATGCTATTTTTAGGTTTGTGGCTTATATAGACCCCCTTTTTTTAATTTTCACTTAAATATTCTTAATGTACAGACATGACCCCTCTACAGATTTATTATATGTATAGATTATTATTTGTTTACATAACATAGAGGTTAATTTTCTCCTAGTGATGTACATTTCTATATCGATAACCCTTCGAAATAATCTCTTTATGTTTGACTTTTATTATTTTTAACCATACCATGTTACCACACCAAGTTAAATATAATTAATCTGCTAATTGGTATTTACAGGTTTTTTACAAAATCATGCTCCAAAAATAAAATGGTTCGAGTTCATAGGAAAACCAGAAGCTACATAGAGTCACGTTTGCTCTAAACATTTACCACCAATTATTTTATTGCAAACGAGAATATTGTATCACCTTGATGTTGATGCACACGGGTTTCCTGTGAAGCCGAGGTATGAATCCGGTCCTGTCGGTCCATTTGTATCGTCAAATTCATGGCTCTCCTACTTAACTGCGTTGATAGACTGAGAGAGCTTTTTTGTATTTTTGGTGCAGTTTTTTGTATGTTTGTAAGCGTTGTTTACCATTGTTAATTTAATATTATTATACGTAATAAATATATTTTTGAATACATTATTATTACATAGCCCAATCCAAATGCTAGAAATGTCAAATGTCTGTGTGTGTCTGTGTTGTTACACCATTAAATATTACTTGCACTGTACGATTTCCATACACCAGCAGTACAGTAAAATGGGATGATAATATTATACTTTTTATCTAATAGTTTTTTTAAAATAGTATTATGGAAATAGAAAGGAATAAAAAAATCTTTTTTTGAACATAAAATACAATCAATTGTGTAGTAGATAAGTGCAATAAGAGGAATTGTACATAAAGGCGGTTTTACTGCTTACAGCAATCTCTTCCTGACTTTTGATTATGGTGTAAGTATATATGACTTTACTTTTTATTCATATCCTCTATCTCAACATTCTTAATTTTGTCAAATTGATTTTAAACGTAACGTTGTTTTGAATAGATAGCATTACGTCCATTACAAACGCTAAATATACTGTTGTTTTTCTAGTTTCTTTTATGTAGTTTAATAGTGTTTTAGTAGATTAGATTCCTCCAGAATATTGAACGGCATCACAATCTTTATATTTTAGCAATAGTAGTACCGAGGTACTCGTATAAAATTTATCTAAGAATATAAGATGCTAATACTTCTTAGATTAGATGCTTATTGACTTAGGTTTTTTAAATCATTAAAAACTAACGCGGAAGCAATGTATCCTATTCATAATATTAGAAAACTTCCTCAAGAAGAAATCTTGAATATTTTTGGGGCAAACTAAAATCCCTTAAGCTTAATAGACATAGACGGAGATTAAGAGGAAATTAATTTATACTGGGTGGTAGATAGTATAAACATTATATCTTCTTCTTTATTTTCATTTTTATCGACATGTGATGTCGACTCCATGTGTCGACTATGGACGTCCCTCGAATAAAGACATCAAATTAGCTCAAACTAGCTGTCATGCAACTTGTGAGCAATTTCGTACAGAGGTGATCGCCCAAAGTGGTGACAAGCCTAAAAAAATAAAGTAACGGACAGCTAGACTTCCCTTTCCTTCCTATTAGCATGTGTCGTATATTGAGACAAGAACAGAAATATGTCTCTGCTCTTGCTTTTTACCCGGTATCTATGCTTTAGTTATTAATCTGAGGTACAAAACTTATGTTCTTTTATGTGCAAAAACCGTTTTTTTTTTTAAGTTAAAAAGTTAAAAAGTTTTTGTATTAAAATATGTATATTGATAGGTATTATAATCACTATACATCTCAGTATTAACTTATGAATGTCTGTGAGTATATTATTTTGTATGAATTTTACCATAAGTATACTTACTAAAACATCTTGACGTAATGAAACATTATTTTACAATTATATTCATTACATATTCTACAATAGGTATTAGCTATAAAAAAATGTAGAATTGTAGAGTTTTCCTAATATTATGTTTATCAGACAAGAAAGTTTGGACTGGTAAAAAGATAGCGTAAATATAATAAAACCATAATTTTCAGGCATTGAATTATTACATTTTATGGGCTCGCAATAGCATAATACTAGGTATGAAAATATTGCAAGAATCAGAAGTGTAATAATTTTATAGCTACTCTGCAGCTAAGGATGATCTCAAAAGTTTTGAGTTTTCGGTATATTTTACAAATATTTTTATCTTTTAATTAAAAAGCAATATAAGCTGTTTAGTTATAGTTGTTTTGTTCTGTAATTTACCCTTAGGTATATATAATAATTTTGGTATTATAAAATTAAATTCAAGTACCTGGGTAGGCTTTTTTTTAAGTTTTTGAATCTTTTGCACTCTTATACGATACTATCTACATTAAAAACATCCGGTATAAATAGGTATTTAATTTTCGAACATTTTTTAGTTAAATTGGGGCTATGAATTATTTTGCTAATTCTAGAAATGTAATTTTATTTTAACTCTATTTTTGCGACAAAAAAATAAATAAATTGTTAAAAATAATGAAAATAATAGTTTTTGTCAAAAATATACATTTCTCAAGAGCCTTTCAAATTTGAATGGTACCAACGGTTAATACGTTTTGTGAAATCCAGAACCTCTTTTTAAAATTATAAAGTATCTAGAAACAATATTTAAGTAAGAATATTATAGAACCTAAGCATCTTAAAACTTTTTTCAGGAAAGTAACAGGTGGTATTAATACTGGTACTCGGTATAGGTGGGTAATTACTAATTTCTTAAATAGCTGCACACAGACACAGTTTTTACTGTGGATCTTAATAACCTACAGAAACAAAAAAGGGCATACATACAGTGATGATGATGGGCTAAATAATAAATATGCTTGCCTCCTGGGTAAGACTAAAAACCCCAAATTAACTAACAATCTCGCTACCCTTGACCAAAAACAAAAAATAAACACTTAAAGAAAAAAACCCAAAGGTCCAAGAGTTTCATAACAGTTTAGCACAGTTAATGCCAACATCTACGAACAAAATCGATCTTAATAGAGTCAAATGTGACTCAACGGAAATCACAGAGTTATTCGTCCTAATATATTTTATTATGTAAATATCTTTTACGATATTTAAATAATTATTTGTATACATGTTAACACTAAGTGTTTTAATAATGTCTGTTCTTAGAAGAAAATAATAGGTACTTATTAATGTTAATAAAGATAAAATCAACTTAATTATTATGAAAATATTATAATTAATTTTATAATGACATTTTGTGTGTTATCGATAGGTCTCGATACAGCAAAACTATATTGCTAATGTCGGTGCTAAATAACGGTGTGGGTGTGCACATAAAAAAAACAAACTGAATTGAGAGCCACCGCCCACCTTCTTTTTTTGAAATAAAATTGTCTTTGAAAATAAAAATCGAGATTCATATGTCACAATTTTAAAATTAGAATCACAATGACCGCGGAAGTGGGACCTGCGAGGAACCATTACAGTAGATGACAAGTTACATTACCGTGTAAATGTTAAAGGTATTTTACATCACACTCCATACATGGCGCGTACCTACTTATTTTTGTGCATAATACAATTGTATACTTACATTATAAAATGACACAATAATCATTAATTCGAAGCTTCTGTACTGTTCTGCTAAGTTCTCGATGACATTGTGTTACGGGTATCAGACAGCGAAAATATTATATTTTTATATTTTATTTATATTTAAAGGGCCTTGATTCAAGATGCTGTCGCTATTGTCACTTACGAAGTTCGAAAACCAAATGTAAGTGGTTTGATAAAGAGAATGATGTAAGAAACTACACGGGGCCACCTTTAAGCAAAGAGATGAATAGTTGTTCTTTTAAAAAATACATAAATAAAAATTAAACAAAATAAAAAAGTTTTCAATCCAAATGAAACTTAACAAGCTATTTTAGGAAAGTCAACGAAAAACAAGCGCCACCAAGCAACCACCTTCAAGCTTAACCCGAAGAACCGGCATAAGAAACTCGCACGGGGCCATCTTTTAGCAAAAAGATGGAAATTGATCTTTTTTAAAAGTATATATATTTTTTCCAATCTAACTTAATCTATATTAATATTACTAAAGTTAGGATACATATATAGTAAATAAATATAAGCAGCCATTAAATTTGGCCACCTTATTCACAGGATGTGCATTGTGCAATAATAAAATAAATCTTTTATCTTAAAATAAGCTTTAGCACACACGTTCTTTAACTGCTGTCTTAAATTTTGAACGTTTTCTTGGATTGTATATGCGTACTTAATATACTACATACTACGTACTATACATTTCCCTTTGAAATATTTACTTATTTACTTTGCTAAGCCTGATCATATGTGTATCTAGCTTGTGCTTATTTCTAATGTTCCGACAATGATTGTCGCTTTTGTTTTAAAATTTAGATAAACCGTTTTTCTCCCTTAAATCACCACCTTCCTCTTCCCGATCTCAGGTATAATTTCTTTTTCGTTTCATTTTTATGATATTCTCCGTCTTTAGCAATGGATTTCATCCTTCTATTTTTTTTTGTTTCAAACCTAATCGGCACTGGTTTAAAGCGCCTGTTTCGGTATGAGCTGCCCCTAAGGCTAGTTTCAGAAGTATAAAGAGCATAATAAAGAAGGTATAGCCACGTTGCTAAATAGTTGAGCGCTAATTATGTTCGAAACGATCAATTAGGCCCAGAGCTCGATCAATGGCAAAGATAATGATATTATTGCTTATCCTCCTTTGTGCCTCAGCCAGACTGACATTTGCGAAATTACTGTCTAGCTAGAAGGGGTTTATTGGTTACGTATGTAAAATCGGACAATCATTATATTATGTTAGCGGTCCAATCGCTTTTTTTTAAATATAGCCCATCTCACACAGTTCCTAAAATTGATTTAGTATAATAATATACAGGCTGTAATATTAATGAGAGATAATACTTTAGAGTTCAGCGCGTGCATTTTTAAATTATTGTATGGGAATTTTTAAATGATGTTGGGGCATTTCACATACAAACATGAAAATCTAAAAGTAAGTCTCGTCCAGCGCTGGGACTTTCACAGTTAACTCTATATAGGAGGCACATACACGACCGAAAGTATTATCACTCATTTATTTTACACCTTGTATATAAAATATAAGTGAGCCCTGAATTGTGAAGCAGTAAGCGAATTCGTTATTCCTGAACACTTTCGATCACGTTAGCTTTAAATAAAAAACTAGATCGAAATCGGTCTATCCGTTTGGGAGCAATAACAAACTTATAACAATTTTTACTGTTTTCGGGGTTAAAAAATATTGAACCAGTTCCCATGCTATCACACAACACGCTACTCTTCCAGCAAATCGTCTTCTTCTTCTTTATCTTTATATAGAAATAATATATTTCTATATATAGAAATAATATATATATTTCTAAATAAATATTAGAATTATAGAAATAATAGAGAACTTACAAAAATAGAAAATTAATTTTTTATATCTATTACAGTACGAATTTCTTAGATCTTTTTTAGTCAGTATTCTAACAATCTTCATCTTGTATCAAATTGAAATAAAAATACTATAATAATATGCTTTTATTAAAGCAATTTTGCTTCAAAAATCACGTCTGAACAATTTTTGTCAATGCTTAGGTATATATAAAGATTTTTGTTTAGAGTTTAAATGATATAAATAAATATTCATACACTTTAACTAAATAACTAGACACTGAACGTATTTTGCTGGAACCTGCAGGCTTACTCCCGACACAATCTAGAATCAAATCAGTTCTATGTCAATGGCTTTTGGTATTTTATTTGGTGGATTACTTTGAAACTAACCAGGATAAAAAAATCGTTAGATCGTAACTTATTGTTCTCCTACAATCAAAATAAATAAAAGTTAATTTTTTCGGGAGTACGCGGCATGATCGAATCTGAATCAAAAATTGAATCAGTCTGGAGAGTAAGGCCTCTGGCATAACAAATATACGATACCCATAGAGTGCCTTTTGCCTATTCAAAGTCACTGGAAACATACAAGCATTTAATTTCATTAAGAAACGCGAAATTACAGTCATTGCATTGCAAATTTATTATGTCATTAATTTATGTCAGGTAACCCCCCAAATTGTAAATAATACCGTCATTAAATAATCTCGCGTATGGAACAAAGTGTTACGACATGGGGGTCACATTAGAACGGTGGAGGAGCTGGGAGGAGGTTAAAAGCGTGAACTATGAAACGCCCGCGAACACTCTCGCCAGCCTCGGAGGTGATAACTCGCTTATAACCCCAGTTACAGATTCGAACCCGCGGTACAGTGATGTGTTAAGAGGTTTTTGCCAACTTTTTTTTGTGTGGAATAAATTGATTAAGGTGAGTGCGCTATAATCCCAGAAAGGGGTTATTGTCGGATTTTGAAAATAATTCAGACGAACAGAACTTAAAAGTATACTAGTTGAGTTTCTGTACAGTTTGTTCAGTTTTTCTTAGTATTTAATATTCTGCCTAAACTTCAAGAAAAAATTAAGGACCTTAAAAATTTTCAAGCGTGGTTTTTTACCCTTCCATGTCTTGTCATAATTTAATTGCCTAATCATCATTCCAAAAACATAATATTCAAATAAAAACGAACTATTATTATTATTATTAAAAACGAACTACCTACATGATTTTTTTTATTAATATATATTTTTAAGTTTCTGAAGGCATGCAATCTAACTAAATTAGGCATCGTTTGTTTTTTTAAAAGTTTTTGAACGTATTCTGAGTTGTTAGTCTAAGCTATAGCTGTCAGTTTATTTTATTTTGACGTTTGAAATTTGCGCTAAAATAAGTTTAGTGTATTTCAAAAGTGGTTTTAGGGTTATTATTATACTACATAAATAACAACCCCAAAATAGAGATGATTGGCTAATTCGACTGACTTGTTAGTGATGACGTTTAGTAATCTGACAGATGTAAAATGTAAAAAAATTAAGCCTATGCCTTAAATTGTTGAAAAAGTGCACATTTTCTTCTATAGTTTTAACGAGAGCCAAAGTTACCCCACTATTCATGTAACTTTGGCCCTTGATTAGGCGGTTTTTTCGTTATTTTTATTTTAATTGACTGAATCCTATATATATTTATTGACAAAGCAACCTTGGATGCCACTAAGAACGCATATAACTTCAAATTCTTTTCACTAGTAGGAAATTTATAGGCAATTAACAGTGAATTAAGGGCCAAAGTTACCCCAGTCTGACTGTATACATATAGTTTTATGTTATTCATTATTAAAAATTAAAAAGTAGTAGAAATCTCTTAAGAAATATTCTACGCAAACTATCAAAAGCTAATTATGCAATAAAATAGCATATCTACTGTTAACGTAAGGTAATAAATAAACGTAATGCCGGTGCAAAAAATATGCGAGTGTCAACTAAAGTAGGTAATGTCTGTACTGGAGTAACAATTGTATATCGATCTAAAACAGTTCATGAGAAACAAACTCGTTACTGCATAGAGTAGTCACATATAGAGAGAGAATTAAAGTTATAAATATATGAAATCTACAAACTGTGATAACAAATGCTTAGTAATTTTACGAAATTAAATTATTTTATTTTCATCTTAAACTTCAATACAGTAATACTAATTTATAACCAATCAAAAATTAATTACCAGATAAAGTGGAACAAGCGCAAGTATTATTAGTGTATAACATGAATTTCTACCAAGCTGTTAGCGGCATCGGCTCCACATTAATCGTATCAAGTTTTCGTATGAATAATTATAATCCACAAAAGTATTTTTTTTAGTCCAGTCTAAAAAATAGGTCTTTTTCTGATAAAAAGAGAGCGTCAGCATCTAGCAAAATTTTCAAAAAAGTATTTTTTTTGCGTGAACAAGTAAGAAACATTCAACTTTTGACTTTTTCGTATTTATGTGATATTTAATATATTTTATACGTAAACTTAAGAAAATATACTAAATATACTTCGTTAAAAATTAGTTAAGAAAGTTACAATTAATTTGTAAAAGTACCAGAAGTGCATTTAACGTTAAGAGGGATTATGGCTACTGGTTTTTTTTACTTAATATTCGTTTAATGAAAAAATAGAACACTTTATAACGCTATTAACTGAGATAACGTTCATTTGGACACTTTCACCGAAATAACAGTTCATGTCAATAATTGTCAAGCAATAATTACGTGAAGCAGACAGATACAATTAATTTATTATTCATTTTATCAAATTAAACGTTAACCATAAATATTAATTACATATTTTACATTTGATTTCGTAAAGGAATGGGCATATTCGTATTGACTTGTCATTCTGGACTAGGCTGACTATGTTGTGAAAATGCCGAATGTGTGGGCAACTATGCGACCTTTAAAATCGCCTGTAACTAATTAATTAATTTCGCTCGGAAAATATTATATAAATAATGCAATAATAGATAAAATGACTAATTTTAACGATAAATTATGTTATTGTTAATTCTAATATTATGTAAGAGTCCTGAAAATTCGGAAAATGCACTCTATCTCTTTAGATAGGAAGGCGACAGATTAACAAAAACTTTTTGACTCACATAAAATGATTTAGCTAGAAAAGAAAAAGAGAGTAATCGAATAACTATATTATGTCATATTATGTTACATTAAAAAATATAACATTTAACAAGCTCGATATAAAAGACTTCAACGAGATTCTGATAATAGAAGTAGATATTTCGTTTTTTTAAAATAACTTTAACTATTTGTCTAGGAACAAAATGATACTGGATTCTAGTAAGCTCTATGTTAAAGGCATGTTTTAATAAGGCCTTAAAAGTTAAGGTATGTTATGTAAAGAAATTATAGCGCATTCTATAAGAACATAACGATAAAATTTCGTATCATTTTAACAACGCTGGTATGAGGGAATATTTTTAGCGGACAAGAAACTACAGTACATTTGTGATCAAAGATAAATTATTAAAAGGACAAGGATCATTTTGGGCCATAGGGCATGTAGCCGGCCAATCTGATAACTTTGTAGTGTAACTGAAAATTTTCTACTATGCCAACAAATCACTAGGATTACTGGTTAAAAAGTTGTACGGGCTTAAAGTTTATAATTGGACTTGTATAACGAATTTTCTGGAGAAAAAATATGTTAGTCGTTACTGTAATTTATGGCCCATAGTTGTATGGATCGTTATCAATGTCCTTTGTCATATATTAATGTATTTAAATTTTTACACTTTCAATTACTTCAAAGAAAGTGAAAGTCGATAGGTACACAAGTTTTGGATAAGGCGTGTAATTCGTATTTTTAGACGGTCGTTAACGCGAAGTTTAAATAATTATTGTGAATTAATGTTATGTAATTGACAGAGCTTGTCTTAACGAGATTTTATGATTCATCTTATCTAAGTTATTCCTGTTTAAATATAATTGTTTATTAACTTTCCTATAGTTTGAACTATAAAGGTACTGGAAAATCATGATAATAATGATCATTATAATAAAAAACCCCTAATGTACACTGTATATCCGCGGTTACCCTCAAATTTGAAACAATAAATTGAAAATAATATCAATTATTTTATTTTGAACGGAAAACAACTTTTATAGAATTCGTTTATGAAAAAAACGTATGGTACTTAATTTTTTTAAATTAGCTAATAAATATTTGACGTATATATTATAATGCTTGCAATACAATGCAAAAACACTTTTCAGATGTCATTAAATCATTAGC